>PVHT020000141.1:33465034-33576781 GCA_004024745.2 Catagonus wagneri | reverse complement strand
AGAAGCCAGGTCATGGAAACAACCTAAATGCCCATCGACAGAGGAGTGGATAGGGAAGATATGGTACATACACATAATGGAATATTACTGAGTCATTAAAAGGAACGGAATAACATTTATAGCAACATGGATGAACCTAGAAATTATCATACGAAGTGGAACCAGTCAGACAATTAGACAGCAACACCCAATGCTACCGCTTACATGTGGAAACTAAAGAGACACAATGAACTTCTTTGAAGAACAGACAATGACTCACAGATTTTAGAAAACCTTGGTTTTTCAATTAAGACAATCTGGGGGGTGGGGGAATGCACTGTGGGTTTGGGACACAAAATCTATCGTATTGAGTTATGATCTTTGTACACCTATAACTGAAATAAAATTCATTGTTAATTAAAAAATAAATAAAAAAATAAGTATTAATTCAAAAGGGCAGCACAAATATCTAGAAACAATATCAGAAAGATTAAGACCTAGAATAAACTGAGGGTTTGACAAAAGTTACCGAAAACAACTCAGATGACTTTTTAGCTGTATTTAGATCACAAAGAATAAGAAGAAGAAAGGGTTAGGCTCAATGTTAAAAGCTTATGATTTCAGGTTTCTAGATGTGACAAATGATATATTATTTCCATATTTGCTATAAAATGGCAAGGTTTCCAAATGAAAATTGAAAATAAATTATCAAAGGAATCATATATAGATCAAGATATTTAAGAAGATTATATGAAACTTCTGATAACTGCAATCTAAGAGTTTTAGTCTTCAGAAGCAGATGAAGTATCATTTCAGGGTGAGAATGAAATTTTCATCAGTTATCTAAGGTTTTTTATTAGCAAAACACCAAAAAATCATAGAGTCCTGCAAAGGTTTCTGGAGACAAATGATAATAACGTCTCCATTTCAGAGAGTAAAAACCTATTAATTGCAAAATGGTAGAACAGATTATTGTATAAATTATTAATAGTTTAAAAAGAATATAACATTTCACGCAACTTCTTTGGGATAAAACATTCCAAAGTATTTATTTTATCAGTTACTAGATTGGTAGGGATGGAGTGTTAATACTGGTATACAGTAATTTAGGAGAAAAGAATTCTCTCTCATAATATCCTTATGGATAAGCTGGGTAATATAGGTGGGATAATAGTCCAGGAATATTCATACCTTATTTAACAGCTGTAGCTAAAATACTGATAGCTATATTGCTTTAAATATTGGCTAGCTTTGTTTATCATGAACAGAGTGCATATGAGGTCAGGCGATAATGAAGCTGTTCCTTTCTTCTTGATGCTGCCTGGATCTCAATGGCAGCTGTGCTGGTAGTGATGGAACCTGTTTTCCTCCTAAGGGAAAGCATGGATCCCGTTGAAAGCTACAATAGGATAAAAGGGGAGAAATTAGGCTGTGTACTAGTCTTAACAATACTATTTGGTAGCTGTGTGGCCTTGCAAGTAACCTCATCTGTAAAATACGGATATAACAATTGCTGTATGCCAATCTTATAGGTGGTTGTGAGGTTTAGAAGGCTTTACAAAGTATGCTTAGGCATAAAAATACAAGATAAGGATATTAGAGCTCCCAATGTGGTTCAGTGGTTAATGAACCCAACTAGTATCCACAAGGACCCCAGTTTGATCCCCGGCCTTGCTCAGTGGGTTAAGGATCAGGCATTGCCATGAGCTGTGATGCCGTGATCTGTGGTGCTGTGAGCTGTGGTACCGTGAGCTGTGGGTTGCAGATGTGGCTCGGATCCCGCATTGCTGTGGCTGTGGCATAGGCTGGCGGCTACAGTTCCGATTGGACCCCTAGCCTAGAAACCTCCATATGCTGCAGATATGGCCCTAAAAAGGAAAAAAAAAAAAGATACACAGGCTATCATCACTATCTCTATTTCAATCTGGAATGAGGGCAACATGAACGATCAGAGAGTTCCCTTTCTGAAACTATCCTAGTCAATACTCTCCTCAGTGGAAACAGAAGACATTAGAAATCAAGAGCTTGGCAACAATAGCCTCAAGATTCAAAACCAACCAACCAATCAATTAACTGTGATTTATCTACCTACCAACTCTGCCAAACTAGATTTCTAGGCAAAAAATACCAGACCAAAACAACCAGATGAAATTTAGCAGGAATAAAGGGCTGCTGCTTAGAATTGGAAATGTTAATATATAAGCACAAAACAGTGGCAAAAAGCAATCACTTGAAACAAAATACAGGGTTTAGCTGGCCACATGGTTAACAAGAATATTATGAAAAGCTTAGATCCTTTCAGTCTGAGATAGTCGGACAACACTGGTCGAATGCCTGGATTGTAATAGATATATGAAAAAGTTCTTTTGCTCAAGCCAGCATCTCTTCTCCCTTAATTCAAGGGAGACATCAATGGTCTGTAACAGGACCAGTTGATGCTGGCAGTGTTCAGAAACTAGGACCTACAGGAAGAGCTGAAGGAACCAAGACAGGTTAACCTTAGGAATCAGACTAGTGAAAAACCTTAATAGCTGTCTTCAGATATCTAAAGGACTGTCAAGTGTTGTTATAGAGTTTATTTTCACTCTGTGTCATTCCAGAGAGCAGAGCAGGGATCAGTGGGTGAAAGCAAAAAGAAGGCAGATTGTTGGCTCACCAAAACAACTTTATAACACTTCAATCTGTACAACAATAAGAAGGGCTGCTTGGTGAGGAAATAAGATCTCTACTGTGGAAGGTTTCAGCCATGGTTGGATGCAACCTATTGGGGAGTCTATACAGCACATTTCTGCTTCGGGCTGGTCCCTATGGTCCTTACTAACTCTCAGGTTCTATGATTTTTATTAGAAATTTGTCGTTATTTCCAAGACTATTATACGTTCAAATGTTTATTTTTACTTCTCGTATTACATAGATATCAATAGACAGTTTACAGTAGAAGGTATATTGTTTTTCTGCCCACAGGACATTTTGAAGAAGCTAGTCAACCCTTAAAAATTGTTGATTTACCATCTTAGAGGTTTCTTTACTCCAGAGAAGTAATTCATTGCACACAATTATGATATATAATATCTCTGGCTTATTAGGCATGAAAACAGCCATGTTTCTGTACTATTATGGTTGAGTTTTCTACCTTAGAAATCCTTAATGTTCGTAGTTAAGGTTACTATGGTAACCATAACACAATTCTTTGTGACTATAAATTACTTTTTATTCCTATATGTTAACTTTGATTCTTTATATCCATGTGATATCCAGTTATTCAGAGTGACAAACCATAGTCTCACCAAAAAGATAAATTAAATGGGTTAAGGATCTTTTCCCCTAATGATTATAAAAAGAACTGTTTGAAGTAGATAGCTACAAGCAAGAATAAAAAAATTAGTATGTTGTGTGATAAGGGAGGGCAAAGTAGAGGGTCACGGTAGATTACAGCATGGATGGCAGTGAAAAATAAAGTGACCATAAATCAATAAAATTACACTCCAGGTAAAATGTATAAACTGTGCTACTCTACAGATGATTAGGGATGGAAAAAACACTTTAGCTGTATACAACTACTTCCCCTTTCTATGCCCATGTTAAGAACAGTAATTAATTATGGCACTTTAAAAAAATTAATCTCAGAGTTCCCGTCGTGGCGTAGCGGAAATGAATCTGACCAGGAACCATGAGGTTGTGAGTTCGATCCCTGGCTTCACTCAGTGGCTTAAGGATCTGGCATTGCCGTGAGCTGTGGTGTAGGTCACAGACACAGCTCGGATCTGGCATTGCTGTGGCTCTGGCGTGGGCCGGCAACTACAGCTCCAATTAGACCCCTAGCCTGGGAACCTCCATATGCCATGGGTGCAGCCCGAAAAAAAGACAAAAAAAAAATTAATCTCAAGCCTTCAGAGTCCTTCACAACACAATATTGAAGGCAGTGTATCGACTGATCTCACTTCTTTTCAATTTTCATTCCTTCTGGAAGTGCCTTAATTATGAATGTAGCAGACAAAAGTCCCCATCAGTTTTGCACAGATCAGATTCCACTGTTCCTGGGGACAGATCTAGGCCGTTGGTTGGGGGATATATTGAAGGAACACTGATTTTGACATAAGTGGTTCCATAGTGACCATGCTTTATTGGAATCCTAGACGTCACATTTGGGCAAAGAACTTAGCTTCTCTGAGTTCTAATTTCTTGACGTGTAAAATGTACATAGTAATACCCACCGAAAGGGTTATTCAGAGGAAAGCACTTTGGACACTTTATGACATGTGCTCTGTGCTGGGCTAAGAGGTGAGGGGAAACAGGTACATTTGTCAAGTCAGTCAGATCAACTGAATCAATACTGGTGGTTAATGAGGTCTGGACTGTTGTAGCCAGATTATCTCCATATTAAATTAATATGAAGTTTATGCTTATACACTGTAGTTTACTCTGTATAGCCCTAAAGAACTTGGATCAAGTTCAGTTAGTAACCAAATCTGGGATATTATAATTTGTTTTACTTCCCTAGCTAGACTGAAATTTCCCTGAGGGTAGAGTTAATGTTTAGTTTGATTTTGTGCCTACAGAAGAGCCTTGTATTTATAAGACTTGAAACAGTTTTAAGATAAATTAAAAATAATGATAAGACACATGAAAGATTATTTTAATCTAATATACCTTAAACTATAGATTAAAAATAGAGATTTTTTTCTATTGGTTAGAGAATATCATGATATAGCCTTAAATTATAACATGATGAATGTAGCTTAGGTGCAAAATAATAAAATACCACTATAGAAGACTACAGGACACTGAGAGAAGAGTGGTTAAAATCCAATTCTAAGAAATAACAAACTATTTCTAATATGTTATCCTGAATTTCCGAAAATTAGTGAAGATCAGATTAGGCTGTCTACGGAAATGAAACTCTCCCACCTAGATTATTGAAAAATGAAAACATTTTTCAGAAATTTTCAAGACCATCCTCAATTTCACATTTAATAATATCTATTCATTTTGGCTGTAATTAGTATATTGCTTGTAAATATGTATGGTTTTAAATATTAGTAATATATTAGAAGAAATACTAATGATAAAAAGCATAATAATAAAAATATCTAAGAAACTATTATCAGATTGGAAAAAATTATAGTTGCACAATAACAATAATTTCTAAAAATGTAATTAGGTAAAATTCATGTGAAATGTAGGCCTATGGTTGACTTAGAAGAAGATACTTATGAAAAGCCAACTTAGAAAGAAAAGAAATGGTGTAAAAATGTAATGAGGAAGAAAGCCATATCTAGCCAAAATTGTTTAACCACTGCAAATGTAGAAGGAATTTCTAATTTCTCCAAAATAGGTCCTTAGTCAAGAAGAACTACAAGACAACAAAAATGAGTCCTACAAGACTAAATAGATATCAATAAAGAATGACTAGAGAAAAATGGCTCAAGAAGAGGGCAACACTGTGGATCTTTCAGAAAGGATTTTGACAGTATTAGGGAGCTCATCAGAGAGGTTACTGTAGTTTAGGGTCAAATCTATCTTTATGGGTAGCACTGAAAATTTTTACTATAGGGCTTATAACTGTTGAGGTTTGCCCACAGTGGTTCTACTTAAAGTTTCTTCTGGGTATTTTATGACCAGAGTGCTTACAAGTCTCCTCCATTTCTAGATAGGCTCTAGACTTGTAAGCAGTGTGATGTTTCTAACTTGGGTCCTCTGGTCAACCAACCACAAGGGTCTAATATAATAAGTCAGCAATAAAATGTACAAAGCTTGTCACTTGTGAAAATAGATTTAACCAATTACCTTGTCTTTGTTAAAAATTCTGGAGTCATTCAAGATCTGAGTATTCTTTTGAACATCATTTATAGACAGAGTAGGATTCTGGAATTCTTGAAAAAGGTAGACATTTTTGAGCAGTAACTTTCTTATTACAAAAGTGTTAATGCAGCAACTTCAGATAATGGATTAAAAAAAAGAAAATCACACAGCAATTCTGCCTTTCAGAGATATAGCCACTAGTCCATATGCGCCATGAGGGCAAGGCTCGAGTGCTTCTTGTAAAGCACTGCATTACATGGAGCATGGTAGTGATAAAAAATACCTGTTAAATAAAATAAACATTCACATCTTGGTGCATGCCCTTCTAGAATTCTTCTATATGTAAATATTCTTTGAGAAATGAGATCATAGTGTATACATTTGAATCCCAGAAAGTAATTGAATTTTGAACATTAATCTTGGATGGAGAACACATTCTTTGATTATGATAAGATTTTGCAGATTCATAAAGTATTAGAATTAGAAGGGAACTTAAGACATTTAGTCCAAAGCTTTCATTTTATATACAAGGAAAACTTAGAACGGTGAAGAGAAAATGGGTGCTGTAAAATCTAGGCCTCTGAATTTCAGCCAGACTTTTTTTTTCTTTTTGGTCATATGACTTCTACACAGTATTTTAATCCAAGCTTTTTGAAACTCGCAAAGGAAAATTCACGCTTCTTCAAGAATTTTGGTCACTTATTTGGGGATATTCCTTTGAAAACTTCTCACTCTGATGCGCATTTAAAATGTTTGGCTCAGGAGTTCCTGTTGTGGCACAGCGGAAATGGATCTGACTAGTATCCAAGATTCAGGTTCGATCCCTGGTCTTTGCTCAGTGGGTTAAGGATCTGGCGTTGCTGTGAGCTGTGATGTAGGTTGCAGATGGGTTCGGATCTGATGTGGCTGTGGCTGTGGCCAGCGGCTACAAATCTGATTCAACCCCTAGCCTGGGAACTTCCATGTGCAGTGGGTGAGGCCCTAAAAAGCAATCTTCTGTGAAGATATTTGGAGCTAATTACCAAGACTAGGTATTTCTAATATTTACTTTATTTCTTCTGTTATTCAATAAGTTATATTTATTTTAATATTTAAAGTTTAATTTTTAAATTCCACTTGAAGTAACATACATATTTATCACTATAACTTGATTGATAGATGTTTTGAAAACTTCAGTGGCTCTTCCATCACCAAAAGAGCAAGGAATCTCCATAATTAAAGCAAGTTACTATCCTTAAGAGCTAGCACCTGTTTTCCCCCAAACACCAGTCAGTAATTAGATTTACTTTCCTCCCAAATATTTTCATTCTTCACGTATACTGTTTCTCGTGCTATTCATCTTATTTGACACAACATGATTTCAATTAGGTTTTTAATGGTCAAGATACATGTTTCAAGATTTTGAAGGTGAGTAGTTTACAAGTACGCCCAGCCTTTCCTGTCAAAATACTAATGTCTCGGGCTAAATGGTGGCCTCAAAAAAGAAAACATGAAATTAAAATCATTAACATGGTATATTTTTCGTATCATTGTTCAATATCATCAAATATAATCAGAATAAGCCAAGTAATAATACTGCAACAGTTCCATCCCATCTTGCCCCTCTCATCCCAGTTAAAAGTGATTTCCCAACCCGGGAATTCACAACTAGTTGTTCTTGAAAGTGAACTTGGTAAATCTCTAAGTCATATTAGCCACCTCACTCTTATACTTTATTCAGATTTTCTAGATTTCCAAACATAAAAAGAATAAACTTTAGTAGCCAGTCTTTTGCTACCCTATCCACCCACACTTTGAAGTATAGGTCCTTTTCCTCTCTCCTTTACAATATTAACCTAAAATTGCAGTTGTGAGGAAGCCTGTGGCCCTTTCTGACAGAATCAAGAAAATGACAAAGCTATAAAACAAATCCTGACTTTTGGTGAGAGGTGAATATGGGAAAGGAGAAGAGGGGAGGGCGGGAAATGGGAAGCAGGAGGGAAAGAATAAACTATATCCTATGACTTAAAGGAGACTTGCATCTGCTAACATTACCTAAGCTACTTTTCAGCCTTAAAATTCTTCAACTTTTTTTTCCCTTTTTTGTTTTTTTTAAACTTACAAGTTAGGGTGAAACAAGAGCTGGAGTTGCAATTTCCACTAGTCCTCCTGTGGTTCTCCCATTCTGGGGCTCTGATCATCAGCCTTTCTCCACCCGGAAACTATTTGCTGTGGTGCTTCGAGCTTAGCTTTCCCACTAATTAGCTTTCCATCTGTTTCCATTAAGCATCTATGCCATTTGTCTCATTTAAATATCTCATTTCTTTTTCTAAACACTTCAAACCAAATTCCGACCTCAAATATTTACATAGCATTTCTCCAGATTTTAGTATCTGAGGACAATGTCATTTGCTATTTTTAAAAGAATGTTATTCAGCACCTTTCACACTGTGAGCGCTAAATATGCCATTATTATTACTTTGAGAGTATGGTAGTAAACAACAACAACAAATGTTGAATGAAGCCTTAGGTTTGTCTTTTTGTAAGACATTCCGTAATTTAAGGACAACAGTAACTTCTGTGATCTGACCTCAAGATAATTATTTTGACAAATACTTTTTGAGATTTTTATATCATAGAAATATGATTAAATCAAACCAGTCAGCAATTGGAGTTATCACAATAGCTCTGGAGTGTTCCTCCAGCCTTCTAAAACAATGTATTAACAACATCCCCAGTCTCCCAGTTCTGTCTTGTTACATAGGAAATAGAAGTCACAATAAAAGTCTTTCCTCTGGTTAACTTTACAATTGTCTGTGGCTTAAGATGGAGTCACTTTGCCACTATTTGGCTAAGGTTCAAGACAATATTTCTTGCCTGTTCGGGAACTGGGTTCCTGTTCTGCATGGTTTTGCCTCCTGTAAAATTAATTTTCCTGAACTTTGATGCTATAGCATCAGCCAGCTTAGAAAGATGTTTTAAGAAAATGCCTGTGACACTTAATCGCTAGTGTAGAGGTGGTGTTGATGCCATTTCTTATACCAAGGAGAGTTTACTTTAAGACGATGCATAGGAGAGGTATCTCATGTATGTCAGCACTGGAAATAACCACATCTCTGAGCATCAGAACCTGATGTAATATTAATGGATCAGATTTTCTTCTTAAAGCTAAATTTGTAGCCCTTCTCAGGCAAGTACTCTGAACCATGTGTATTCTAAGCTATTTTGAGCTTCAACTTATTTATTGAACACTCATTATTCTGTTTATCTCAGTTTCCTTGGCTGATTATTTTATGTTTGAATAGCTATTTATAATAGGACATTGCAATTCTGTTTGGGGGAATGAGAGGTATAAACAAAACAGACAAGCCAATAAAATCACATTGCCGGAGTTCCGTCGTGGCTCAGTGGTTAACGAATCCGACTAGGAACAATGAGGTTGCAGGTTCGATCCCTGGCCTCGCTCAGTGGGTTAAGGATTCAGTGTTGCCGTGAGCTGTGGTATAGTTTGCAGACGCGGCTCGGATTCCGCGTTGCTATGGCTGCGGCGAAGGCTGGCGGCTACAGCTCCTGTTAGACCCCTAGCCTGGGAACCTCCATATGCCGCGAGTGCGGCCCTAAGACAGACAAAAAAAAAAAAAATCACATCGCCTACTGCTTGCATATATAAGGACAACTCTATAGATGTACTTTGAAGCAGATATCTTAACCTGAGAGGAAAAAAATCTCTAGTATAGAAAATAGAGGATAATGAGGAATTATCAAGTTTATGCTTATACTTTAAATCAATTTTTAACAGCAATTTTCTTACATTTGTGAGGTATGTTTGAAAAAGAAACATGAAATTAGTTACATACCTAAATAGATAAAAGAAGGAAAGCCCTCATACTTCTAAATTTTTTTTTTTTTTTAATGGCTGCACCTGCCGCATATGTAAGTTCCTGGGCCAGGGGGTGGAATCACACCTGCAACTGTGGCCTCTACCACAGTTCACAGAAATGTGGGATCCTTAACCCACTAGGCGAGGTCAGGGATCCAGTCTGCATCCTCACAGAGACAATGTCAGGTCCTTAAACTGCTGAGCCACAATGGCAACTCCCCTAATACTTATATATTGAAAATACTTTTGTTCATTACAAAATTACAATTTATGACATACTAAAATTGTCCCAATAAAAATATTATTTGTTGGGGTTCCAATTGTGGCTCAGTGGAAATGGATCTGACTAGGAACCATGAGGTTGCGGGTTCGATGCCTGGCCTCGCTCAATGGGTTAAGGATCCGGTGTTGCCATGAGCTGTGATGTAGGCTGCAGACGCGGCTCAGATCCCGTGTTGCCGTGGCTGTGGTGTAGGCCGGCAGCTGTAGCTCCCATTAGACCCCTAGCCTAGGAACCTCCGCATGCCATGGGTGTGGCTCTAAAATGACAAAAAGACAAAAAATATATATATTATTTGTGCTTTTCAATGTTCAAGTCATAGCTAATTCTTAAATTACTACTCAATTTCTCTGATGAATCATTCACCCAGGTTTACTTATAATTTATTATTTAGGATTATTATATACTTTTATATTTGTGAGATTTAAAATATTTGCATGTCATTCATTCTCATGCTATTGGATATCATGTTCATACTTTCCACTTCATATTGAATGCTAGAGACGGTTTGGAACTTCTTCCAGAAATCCTTGCGGCCCTCTGCATTGCTTCAAGGTGTGCAATATTGACAGCTGGATGTACATGATTAGAAATCTTCTGCCTTAAATCTAAAGCTAAAAATTTAAGTGCCAGCACAGTTGAAGCACCCTTTAATGGAGAGGCTAGATATAGAAATAAAATGTAATTTTTAGATTTCTCGAAAGACAACTATAAATGGCATCCAATATTTGCCTGCCACATGGCTCTGTATGCCAAGGGAGCTGGCCACTTCCATGAGTTATAATTAATAGGATTCATCAGTGTCAGGAAATACGCCCAAATCATTTTCAATTTGGAAACCATCACCCTTCAATTACCTATGATTCTCCATTCAATAATTTGGATCATGGAAACTTGCTCTAGTAATATAAACTACAATTTTTAAAAAAGTTAGTTTCATTGCCCTATAAGTGAGCAGGTAAAAATTAAGATTTGAATTGCTGCAATGGCAATGATTATGACAATGACAAAATGTTTAGCACTTTGCAGCATAAAGTGTTTCTCATATCAGTATTTCTTTCGTTCCTCAGAATATTATTTCAAATTTACACATGAGGAAACTGATAAGGAACTCATCCAGAATCAAATAACCAGTAAGTAAAGTAGCAGAGATGTGAACAAAAGCTCTCTACTTTAGCTCCCATCCTGTTTCCAGGATTTTGCCCTATATCTCAGTTTTATATTAACTGTAACATCCAACTTTGCTTGGGAACATCATTAACTGTTGTTAAATAAAGTTTAATTGAAACTATAAATATTAATGTGGAATTCTGATAACCTTTCATAATTATAGTAATTAAGATAAAGCTTAACAGTTTTTAATTTTTAAACTTGTGGCAAGCCCTCTCTATAGAACACATTTGTCATTCTACTATCCTGGGCAATATGAAAGGATCCCTGCTGCTCTTGACCTTGGTAGAATTTTCCCTTCTAGAAGCATTTCATCACAGATTAATGCCTGAAATTTAGAGCACCTTTTTCTTTCCTCTTATTAATTGCCACAAAAAAAAGCAAAAGAATCACTTGAGAGCATCAGTGATATCCGAAAGATAAAATATTGATTTCTTTTTTAAACATATCACATTGAAAACCACCTATGGTATTTTTAAACTGCCTGGGTTCTGGAGTTCCCTTCGTGGCTCAGTGGTTAACGAATCTGACTAAGAACCATGAGATCGCGGGTTCGATCCCTGGCCTTGCTCAGTGGGTTAAGGATCCGGCGTTGCCGTGAGCTGTGGTGTAGGTCGCAGACGCGGCTCGGATCCGGAGTTGCTGTGGCTGTGGTGAAGCCGGCAGCTACAGCTCCTGTTAGACCCCTAGCCTGGGAACCTCCATATGCTGCGGGTGCGGCTCTACATAAAAGGCAAAAAGACAAAAAAAAAAACAAAAAACAAAATAAACTGCCTGGGTTCTGAATATTGCCCCAATAATTAAGATTTAGGAGGTACAGGGGGCTCGGAAACTGGCCTTAAAATAACCTCGCCATTAGACTAATATAAATCTTTAGGTTTCCTTTGCCTTTACAGGGCTCAAAACAGTGTCACATTTCAGACACTGAGCTGCTGTTACATTCCTTAATGTTCTACAGTGTTTCTCAGTGTAGGCTGCACTCTAGAATCTTCCAAATAATTATGCTCATCTTCACTGAAGGAAGGGCTGGAAATTGAACGTTTTAAATACTCCCCACTTTAAAAATCCCTGCAGTGAGGGGTTAAAAAGCATTAAATCTACTTGTTACTCAGATGGGGAGGAATGACTGTTTTCTTGGCCACGGAAGTGTCTATGTATGGCATTTCCCTTCAACTGGTAACCTGTTGGAGTAGCACTTGGCTTTCACTGCCATTGACAGAGCATGGTTCTTCTGACTGGAAGTCATATCAGCCTCTGTTGTTTCCCAGGAATGCCCACCAAGTGAAATTAAAACAACATTTTTATTTTGAAATAATTACAGATTCACAGGAAGTTGCAAAGTTAGCACATGGAGGAGTCAGGTACTCTTCATTCATTTGGTTTCCCCCAGTGGTTCATCGCACCGAACTATACTATCAAAGACAGGAATTAGACACTGACATGAGATGTGTGTGTATAATTCCATGTGACTCCTGTAACTTTCAGTTCAATCAAGATACAGAACTATTCCACCACCACAAAGATCTCCCTAGTACTGCTCCTTTATAGCCACACCCAGTTCCTTCCCCTACGCTGTCCTAACTCCTAGCAGCTATTAATCTGTTTCCCATCTCTAAAATTTTATCATTTCAAAAATATTAGAGAAATGGACCCACAGTGTATGCACCCTTCTTCGAGGTTTTTTTTTTTTTTCCCCTTAGCATAATGTCCTTGATATCCATCAAAGTTGTTTTCTATCAATAGTTCTTTTCTTTTTATTACTCAGCATTTTGGTTGTTTCCAGTTTTTGGCTCTTACAATGAAGCTGCTACAATAATGTTTCATTTCTCTAAGATAAATGCCCAGGAGTACAATTGTTGGATTGTATGGTAAGCTATGCTTAATTAAGAAACTGTCAAACTGTTTTCCAGAGAGGCTGTGCCATTTTATATTCTTACCAACAATGCATAAGATATTAAGAATCTGCATTCTTGGTAGCATTTGGTATTGTAACTATTTTTGTTTTTTTAATCACAATGAGACATATATAGTGATATTTCATCATGATTTTAATTGTTATTTCCTTAATAGCTAGTGACGCTGAATTTTTTTTCACATTGCTATACATATATCCTCTTCATGACATACCTCTTCATGTTTTTTGCCCACTTTCTAGTTAGATTCTCTGTTTTTACTGTTCAGTTTTAAGAGTTCTAGATGAGTGCTTTGTCATATATGTGTGCAGATATTTCCTCCTACTCTGTATCCTGTCTTTTCATCATTTTAACAAGATCTTCCACAAAGCAAAAGTTTTCATTGATGAGATCTAACTTGTTTATTTTCACTTTTATGGATTGTTCTTTTGCTGTTATGTCTACAAACTCTTCACCAAGTGTAGCGCCTCCAATTTTTCCTACTTTCTAGAAGTCTTATAATTCTACATTTTATTTTAAAATCTATGATTTATTTCAAGCTAATTTTTTGTAAGTGGTTTGAGACTTAGGTCAAGGTTTATAGTTTTTTTGCTTACAGATACCCAGTTGCTCCAGTGTTATTTGTTGAAAAGCCTTTCTTGAGGAATTGCTTTTGAACTTCGGTCAAAATCACCTCTCCGCTTGGCATCTTGATACTACCCTGGCTGGAAAGAGGAGGGACATCTCCTTACTGCCTCCTACAAGACCTCCACCAGCGTTGTTGGGGTGACCTTGATACTACTGAACCATAGTGAGAGTCCTTACTCTGCCAGGCCTCCTCTGAGACTGACCTGGAGGTGGGGTGGGAACTGTGGAAGCTCCCTACAGCCTGGCAAGGGGGAAAGTCTAGACTCCACTGGGCCTTTGCTTGAGGGGGTGGGGCTACAGGCTTTTCTGTGATTATTGTCTAAATGTTGGCTGTCTTGCTAGGCTGCCCCTTTCTTGGGCAGTTGGAAAAGGCAGGCTTTTCTTGGAGATGGTTTGGTCCCTGTCATTAGCATTTTCGGGTTGCTGACTAGCTTGGGATGTGTGAAGTAAGAAAATGCAGGGAACTTACCACCGTGTAAATCCTGGGGTTCTAGTCCCCCTAGATTGTCCACTTTCGTCTTTCTACCTTTGAAAACCTTCCTATGTTTGTTTTATATATAATGTCCAAGATTGTTAGTTGTATCTAGTGGGAGGAATAAGGAAATTACCTCTACTCCATCCTCCCAGAGCCAAAGTCAGTATGAATTTTGGATACAACATTTGGCTTATAACTTACATGAGCCTAATCTCTAAATTTGATACAAATTTAGCCTTTTTTGAAGGCTATCATAATATACAGAAAATAAATTTTACTTACAATAAGTTTACTTAAAATGAACTTCATAAATAAGTTTTACTATTACATAATAATATTATTTAATCGTTTTTTTGGCACTTAACCACACTCTATGTTATAAAACTCACAACAAAACTATGCCATAAAAACGTTATTTTCTTGCTAATCAATAAGATTGTTTTTGTTACTTTAGTTTCCCTAACTTCATAGCTTGTACTCTTCAGCCATAATGCAATATTTTTTTAGCTGTACTTTCAAAGTTTCTTAGAATAATGCAGTAAAAAAATGTATTAGGAGCCAAGAGGCACTGTATTTTTATACACATTTACACAAAATTTATTCTCTGAATCTGGGCAAGTACTTTCAACTTTCTGGCTCTCAGTTTTCTCAACGGTAAAATGAGGGGTTAATCTTGATTTCTAAAACCTTATCTTGAGTAATAATTTCATGACTATCTAAAAATACAGAGAGAAATATAATTTAGAATTTCAAGATAGGAGGGGATTTCTGAGTAGTCCTTGGAGCTCAGTCTGTAATAATGTAGCTAGTGGTGGTAATGCCAAGTAAGAATGAATTAAGTAAACTGTTTCAGAACTCTCATCTCTCATTTTAATATTTATCACCAGATGTAGATTTCCAAACACCTGTTTCTGAATACACAGGTTATGTGAGTCATAGGGTAGATCCAATGAGGCTTTTGAAAGGGTCAAGGGTGAAAATACATGAAAACTATTGTCACTGGGCTTTAGTGTGGGAAGTGTATGTGGATGTACGTGCTGGAAACCTGTAGCAGGATTATTATATATTTAGATGCTTCATTAAATGGTGAACATCTATGGTTAATGCCCTGATTAAAGCTCACCTATGCAATATCTCTGATGATTATTTCATTACTTGGTGCCAATCATTTTCGTTTTTTTCTTCTTTGCATTTCAGCCTATTTGTATTATTTTATGTTCCAAATTTGCTCAAATTTTCTGAAAGGAAGACCATATTGCCATGTGAAAAGATAATGGATCTGTACATCTGCTGAGGGCTCTTGTTCTCACAGAACAACCTCATATGTACAAGAAAAATAATTCAACATAAGTTCTATGATTTTTTTCTGTAGCTACCCTCAGCTGTTATCTTTCTTTAAAACTATGTTATATAAATGTCTAGCAAAGAACAAAGTGATTTTTTTTTAATTTTTTTTGCCTTTTTCTACGGCCGCACCTGCGGTATATGGAGGTTCCCAGGCTAGGGGTCGAATCAGAGATACAGCTGCCAGCCTACATCACAGCCACAGTCATGCCAGATCCAAGCCGCATCTGTGACCTACACCATAGCTCACGGCAACACAGGATCGTTAACCCACTAAGCAAGGCCAGGGATTGAACCCGCAACCTCAGGGTTCCTAGTCGGATTTGTTAACCTCTGTGTCACAACGGGAACTCTAAGAACAAAGTGATTTTTAACAGATGTTTAATGCAATTTCATAAACCTTCGTAAAATATCTAAAATTTGCCTTAGTGGGTGGTAGGTTTTGGAGGGGCTAATAATGTAATGCATAATAGTAAGTAAGCATATAATACATTTTTTCTAAAAGTTTTTTTTAACACACCTTATATACTATAGTTTCACAAATTCTTTTCCATATTAATTCTACTGGATAGGTGGATTAGATAAATTAATAATTTATTTGTTGCAAGAATTCGCTTTTAACATAACCCTCTATATAACTCATCTTCAAGGAGATTATTTAATATGCAGCATTTGTTAAACTTGTTTATTTTCTGAACTTTTTTTCCTTCATAGTAAACATCGGTCATCTAAGATTCTATGAACTAGATTTTGGATAATGGTGCTATAAACAAATATAATTCAATACCTTTATTCAAAGTCCAAACTACTATAAATTATGGTTTTCAAGAAGATTCATAGGGAAAATGAAGTTAGGACTTGGAATTTCAGGTTGTTCCATATTTACATTCACTCTATTTATATACATCTTTTATATATGAGAAAGGAAAAGGTGGTAGTTATATGAATCCTCATTCTTTTCCTTTTTATTCTTCCTCTCTCCTCTGCTAACTGGTCTCAGTGCTGATATTAACAGGATTCTGGTCCAATTCTAGGAAAGCAACTGTCAAAGGAATTAATCAAAAAAGAAAGCAAGCAATTTCTACAAAAATATTTATAACAGCACTATCTTAAGCAATGAAAAAACAGAAAAAATTTAAGGCCATAAATTTGGAGACAGCTAAGAAATCCACTATGAAATACCCCAGGGACATTGCAAAAGACAAACATGTGGACAAATTTACTACAAGGTATTACGTTTAAAAATGTCCTTCAAAAAATTTAAATCCAAAGTCACATATACCTGCCAGTTACAACTATGTATAATTCACATCTAAATTGAGAGACCCCAAAGAAATACGTTACAAATAGGGTAGTATAGTTATTCACTCATTTTTTTTTTTTTGCATTGGTTTTCGTTGTTCAGAATAATAATTATAAAAAGGAAAAATGTCATTTAGTGTACCTCTGTCTCAGGTTGGGTTTTTAGGAAGCAAATGCAGAGATAGGTTTTGGAATGAGAGATGCGAAAGGAACAGGGAGGAAGCAGGGCTGGGCTCAGGAGAACTTGAACTAATGCAGGCCAGCAAATCTGGGGCCAATCCAGTGGGAGCTATGCGGGGCATGTTGTCCTTCAAAGCTGTTTGCCTTAGACCAAAATGCTGAGGGTCCTTCAATTCCTGCCCTGCCCATCCAGCAGATATAGATGGCTCTTTACAGCTAAGGTGAACCCTGAAGGAGCTGATAGCCCGGTGGTGGGGTGGCCTGCTCTCTGTATTCCCCAGAGCAGGGCAGCACATACTTTGAAAGGGCTCTGGCAGAGCATCTGATTCTAGTGCACACCCCTGTTACCAAATTCTGTAGAAATGTACTCAGATAACCCGAGACGGAGGCCATTTCCAAAAGATTTTTTTTTTCCTGCTTTTTAGAGATATTCCTTAGTGGCGACTAGATAATGATTCCCTTTGCAGCAGTTTTGGTTCAGACTGTCAAGCTGTTCTGTAGCGTTCCAGACTGGAGTTACTCTGAACTAACAGCAAGCACCAAATGCCAGGCAGAGAGGAAGATGAAACTGGCACTTAACCTTAATGGTCAGGAAACTGTTGAGACGATAACATTCATATTCACATTTTTGACACTTGGTAGAGGAATAACTGTGGTTAGTTTGGATGGGGCAGAGGTGATCCCCATTCATTTTTTGGTATCATTTCTCTCTCAGTTGTTCTCCGGGCAATTACCTCCTTCACGGACCCAGAGAATTTTCCTTCATTCTAACTCTTGTTTGCTAAGTTAATGCAAAAACCCATGATGAGAAAAATACCAACATTTTAAATAAGGACAGGATCAGGAACAAAGCTATATGCATAATAGACCCAGAGGTAAAAGAGGAAAATCTATAACACTGACCCTATTTTTATTAAAAATTTTTTTATAATCTTTTTTTTTTTGTCTGCACCTATGGCATGTGGAAGTTCTTGGGGCAGGGACTGAACCCAAGCCAGATCCTTAACCCTCTGAGCTACCAGAGAACTCCATCTATTTACAATTTTGATATATGTTCATCTTGGAGTTTTTACACTAATATTGATTTTTAAAAATATCACATTAGAATGTGATTTCTCTTAATTACTGAGCTTTTGGTGCCCCTTAAATTTTGCACCTCACCTCACCCTAGTCCCAGTGCTAGTAATTAAAAAAAACCCAAATCTTTGTCCGAAGTTTCATAGTTTCATATTGCCTACAATACTCAGAGGCAGTAGTTTTGTTTAATTAAAAAGTGAAGGCTTTTAAATAGCCTGTACAATTTCTCTTACACACAAAACATAAAGATCTCAGTTTCTACAATATCAGACTTCTTTTTGTAATTAAGAGGGCTCATCGGTTGTGCCTGCCACATTTAAATCATTCTCACGCATTAGCTGATGGCAGATCTGTGTGGTATTGACCTTGGCTTCCCTCTATTATCTAGTTCCCCCCAACTCTCAAGTAGGTATTAAATGTTTATTCCAGATATTGAAAAACTGTGACTATCTTGAAGTAAGAAATGCTTTTAACTTTAGCATTTATTGTTATATAAGGAGTATAATATTGACCATATAAAAAAATGTCACTAGGAGTTCCCTTCGTGGCTCAGTGGTTAACGAATCCGACTGGGAACTGTGAGGTTCTGGGTTCGATCCCTGGCCTTACTCAGTGGGTTAAGGATCTGGCGTTGCTGTGAGCTGTGGTGTAGGTCGCAGACGCGGCTCAGATCCTGCGTTGCTGTGGCTCTGGCATAGGCCAGCGGCTACAGCTCCTGTTAGACCTCTAGCCTGGGACCTCCATATGCCGCGGGTGCGGCCCTAGATAAGGCAAAAAGACAAAAAAAAAAGAACAGTCACAAAACGCTATAAATTTTATAACAGAATTATACTTAGTAGTATATTCTATAACCTAAACAGTATCTGAAAGGTCCAGCTATTATGTACAGTACTAATGGACACCTTTAACTGGATAGTAAGGGATATATATATATATATATATATATATATATTTTTTTTTTTTTTTTTTTCCTTTTTATGGTCACACCTGTAGCATATGAAAGTTCGTGGGCTAGGGGACAAATCAGAGCTGCAGCTGCCAGCCACAGCCATAACAATGCCAGATACAAGCCAAGTCTGTGACCTATGCCACAGCTTGCAACAACAGCATATCCTTAACTGACTGATGGAGGCCAGGGATGAAACCGCATCCTGGTGCATACTAGTTAGGTTCTTGACTTGCTGAACCACAGTGGGAACTCTGGGATTCATCTGAATTATATTATAACTCTGAGATAAGAAGACGGGAACGTACATATAATACAAAGAGCTGTAGTTATTCACTACTTTTTCAAGTTGCAAATTATTATTTTTTGTCCTTTTAGGGCCACACTCATGGCATATGGATGTTCCCAGGGTAGGGGTCAAATCAGAGCTGCAGCTGTTGGCTTATGCCACAGCCACAGAAACGCCAGATCCAAGCTGAGTCTGTGACCTACACCACAGCTCACGGCAACACTGGATGCTTTACCCACTGAGCAAGGTCAGGGATTGAACCTGCGTCCTCATGCATACTAGTCAGATTCGTTTCTGCTGCGTCACAACAGGAACTCCTCAAGCTACAATTGCTTTTAAAGGAAAACTGATATGTAATGAAAATATGTAACAGAAAGTTGCACCATGGTCTGAGAAGGCGTCTCCTTTTCCTTTGGGTCCTGAATCTAACTGGGTCATCTTGAGGCCTGCCTCTTTCCTCCTATTCTACACATATAAAAAAATATACGACATCAATTAAAGCAGAAAAAGTCTGGAGTTCCCGCAGTGGTACAGTGGGTTAAGCATCTAGTTGCAGCAGTCTGGGTCTCAGCAGAGGTGCGGATTTCATCCCCAGACCAGCAGAGCGGGTTAAAGGATCCAGCATTGCCACTGCAGGGTAAGGTTACAGCTGTGACTCAGCCTGAATACCTGGCCCGGGAAATTCCGTATGCCATGGGTGCAGCCATAAAATTAAAAAAATTAAAAACAAAAAAAAGTCTTGAAAAGCAATGAAAAACCTATTAAAGTTTATCGCAGGTACTATGGGGAGTGTTGAAGTAGCATCACACAGGATGCTGCACTTTCTTTACACATCTTTCCCCCAAATCACTGCCTTTTTCGTAATCACTCATTTTGTTTCCCAGTCTCCCAACAAGAATTCTCTACTGTGTCACATTCTTTCTGTCTCTTCTACATCAATCTCCAATTTTCTGTTCCCCCTATATTTTTTGTTCCCTCTGTGAACACCCAAAGGGCCTTTTGTTGGTTCCTTCTCTGCTCTTTATACTTTATTCTGTTGCAGAGCAAAGTCACTCCCTCTACCTTTTTCTTTTTTTATTCTCTATCCATACCTATAACTTCCAACCCCATCACCATTCTCAATCAGCATAATGACGAAGTACAGCTGGGGAAGAAAAAGTCTTTCTTTCACAAGCAGGAGGGGAGGAGACACAGTGAACATTTGACTTTTAATGTTTTAACCTCTTCTATCACACCATTTGCTTCTGGTGATTATTATTGTGTTTCAGATAATTTGGGTCAGGGACAAGTATCCAGAGTCTATGAGATCTGTAGATTGGACATTTATGGTTTAGATATATATACCCAAACAGGAGTACATTAATTTTTTCATGCCAGATTCATAGCATATTATTTGATATGTAGACTTAAAATAGACCCTGAGTTTTTAGCATTTTTTTCATAATCACTGGATGTAGTTAAATCTGACATCAAAGAAGCTAGTGTGACACGTTTAATTTCTTTTTTTTTAACACGAGATTTTATATGACTGATTATCATATCAAGCTTCTGCTTTCCACAAATAAGGGCTTCAAATATTTCTAAGCAGTCCTTGGGGACTATGGTCAGGCAAGCTATAAGAAGACTATGAATATAACTCATCAAGTTCTTCTGTCAGAAAAGAACTGGCGTCCAGTGTAATATATTTAAAACAATTTCCACTCAACCCAACCAGTATGCTAGAAATAATCACAAAATGCGGGGAAAGAGAATAACATTCTTGTTTGTTGTATGATAGTTTCAGGAGAAAACAATAATGAGAGACTTTTAATTGGATTTTGCTATTTGTCTTTTTTTTTTTTTAAGGACTACACCCACCTGCATATGGAAGTTCCCAGCTTCGGGGTCCAATAGGAGCTGTCACCACTAGCCTACGCCACAGCCGCAGCCACATGGGATCCAAGCTGTGTCTTTAACCTACACATGGCAAAGCTGGATCCTTTAACCCACTGAGTGAGGCCAGGGGTAGAATCTGCATCTTCTGCATCTTCGTGGATACTAGTTGGGTTTCTTACCACTGAGCCACAATGGGGACTCTGGCTTTTATTTTTTGTTGTTGTGAAGTCTTATATAAACCACGGTGCAGTCAGGGGATGGGGACCATAATAGTTATTTGAGCAGGAAAACATAAATACAAAAAATTATCAACTCCGATATGGGATGGTTAACTACTAAAAGAGGTAAAAGAGATCTCTAAGGTATTCTAAGGTAGCAACTGTAGAAAGGACTCTTAGGACTTGGCAAAATGCAAGAAAGGAAAAGACTTAAGAAAGAAAGACTCTCTTACCAGGCTGAATTTCTTACCTGAGGAGAGGGTGTGGTTATAGTAGAAACGTGCTACCAGAAGCTGGGTTGATGGAGAAAGTAGATAGAGGTCACCAGTCGCTGCAGAACTGTGAAAGCTGCCACAACGCACTGCTGGGGAAGACTTGGACCCCGGCCCCACACCGATCTCCCCAGAGCATGAAAAGCACAACCCTGGACGAGGAGAAACTCCCTTTTCTTCCAGCCTCGCAGTCTCTCCCAGCGCCCTCTACTGGCAGAACCTAACATTAAGCCAGCTGGAGAAAGAGAAATGAGGTCTGCAGAGCCCAGTTCTGGTATCACAGAGCAGGACCAAAAGAATGTGTGGAGATAAAAGATAATAAACGAGGAAACTGAACGACCTCATTCATCATTATCATTAAAGAAAGTTAACTCACTGGGCAGTATTACATCACTTCTTGTACTTTTAATTCGGTGCGTGATAGCTTGGATAATAATCATAATATCAACAAACGTATAAATCAAGTTCCCTAAATTTATAGTAACTTTCATGTGAGAAGTATAATTCAGAGGAGAAGGCATTAGCCATTGCTCATGTGTAAACATCATAAAGTCAAGAATGTGAACATGGGAAAAATTTTCAGAGATCAAGCCTAGACAGTAGGATTCTATTATGCATGGGAATTCTGACTATAGTTCACCATCTAAATTATTTTTGAATACTTCTAATAACCAGGGTTTAGTTCATGAGCTGATAAGCCACTTTTTTTTTATCTAGAATGTTCTAATTTTCACAAAGTTTCTCCTTATGCTGTGCCAAAATCTGCTTCTTCTTGACTGTCTGCCACGGGGCCTCATTCTGTCATATGGAATATACTAAAAACTTCTGTGATAGCCATTATGACAGCCTTCCAAATATATGAAGGTTCTGTCTTATCTTGTCTCTAACTGTGGTCATTAACTATCCCTCCTATGGCAGTTTCTATACCCCCACATCAATGAGGTCACGATCCTATAAACTAGCTGTTGCTTCTTAACATCTCTTTTAAAATGTAATGCTCAGAAATGAACTTTATTAGCTAGACATGAAAGGACTGATGAAAGACACACTGGATATACTGCTTTTAAGATCTGAATGCTATATTTCCGTGAATGCTGAGTTAAGATTTGACTGGCTCTTTTGACAAGAGCCACATTTTACGTCACATTTTTGCTTTAGTTGGCACCCTTCTCCACCTGGCCAATCATTAAAACAATCTAGGGATCTCTTTTTTCAGGCATCAATGGATCATTGAATTGCTTTTGTACTAAAAATATATAACATATCTTGTCCTAAGAATAATATCAATTTATCCTTCTAAATCATTCTTCACTTCCCCTAAGACAACCCTCACAACTGGAGTCAGTGTCAAGCTTTCCCTGACCCCTCCAAGCCTTCTCAAAAGCTTTTAACATCTGTCTTAGAACTTGGGAAAGCAGAATTTACCTGGGACTACAAAGTGAAAAGTGAAAGTTGGATATTAAGCTCAACTACTTTTTAATTACTCCTCAGGAAGTGTTCATGACGTATTTATTTCCTCTATTTTACCTAATATAACATGACACATGCTGAGACAGAAACGATCCCTCACAAAGCAGCATTTCGTAATAGGTTCTGCTTCCTTTGTTTTGCCTTCTCTGGGATCCAGAATCTTAATTGTGGTTGTTAGTTAAGGTCCAACAAGCCAGGGAATCTATTTTGAGTAACACCAGGAAGGGTTCTTTTTCTTAGTTGAAGGCAGTAAAAGGGTTTGCTTAAAAATGATAATTCATGCTTAAAACATATTTTAATACATGCATTAATTATCATGTGAATTAATGTAATACTACATGAATTTTATTCCATGAAAACTTAAGCACCTGCCTGAGCTTCATACTCTTAACCTAGAGTTCTCTATCTTTTCAGAGAGATGCTTGAGGAATTCCTTCTTCGCCTTCACTCCTTTGCTCAGATGTCAACTTTTCAATGAGACCTGGCTTGAACAACTGTTTCATGTTGTGAATCTTCCCTTCTCCCCTCTCCCAGCTCCCTCTTACCTTTCCTACTGGACTTTTTCTTTTTTGCAGCACTTAGCATTTTCTAACAAACTATATCATTTACTTATTCTTTGTGTTTAATGCTTGATGCCAACCACTCTTCCCCTCACCTTCCCAGCCCCCTCAGTGGTAAGTTTCCTGAGAGCAGGTATCTTTGCCTCCTTGTTTTCTTTGTACCCTGATGTAACACAATGTGTATTTGTTGAACTAACAACATTAATTTTTAGTTTATTCTCACAAGCTGGTGACAGTTATTGCAGGTATGAATATATTCTTTGTTTTGATTCAGTTGAATTTTCTTCTCAATTGTCTAAGTTTTGCAGCTTCTTTTCTGTGCCCTCTGTACTATTTTACTCTTATGGACTGCTGCCATTGTAGTTTTAGCCCATTCTCAAGCTCTGTAGACTTAAATAAAGTATGTGCTTTAACTAATTGAACTTGAGGCTCTGCTTGCCTTTGAAATGCTCTGCAAAATGCAAGCAGCTCGCTCTGTTTGCCTTGCAGCTCCCTCTAACTGAATCAGCTCCATCCTTAGCCTTCTTTTCTGGTCTCTGGGGAAGAAGACAGTTGATAATTGTCATCTTTAGTAAGAAAAGTCGCTTTCTGACTGGAAGCTGCAATGGCAGTTACGTCTTACTTAGAATGAAGTTCTGTGACACTTCCCATGGAACACTGTCCTCTTTGTGCAAGTAGTAACTCTGGGGCATTATTGCTTAACCATTTCCTGTCTGGCATCTGACCAATATCCCTAACCACTTTGCATAAAACCTCTGGGATTAGTTGATTTGGCTGCTCTAACAAAGTATAGACTTGGTGGTTTATAAACAACAGGAATTCATTCCTTCTGCTAAGGACCCTCTTCAAGGTTGCAGACGGCCCACTTCTCATTGTAGCCTCTTAAGGCAGAGAGCAGAGAAAGGGAACAAGCTCTCTCTTGACCCTTATAAGGGCACTAATCCTATTCAAGAGGGCTCCACCCTCATGCCCTCATCTAATCCTGATTACCTTCTAAAGACCTCACCTTATAACAACATCACAACTAGGGGTAAGATTTCAACATAAAAGTTTTGGGGGGGACACAAACATTCAGTCCATAATATCTTCTTCCCTATTGTCATTTTACTGAAACCTCCATCCTTCAGAGCTTAAGTGAAATGTTACATCCCCACAGAAACTTTCTTGGACAATTTATGGTGGATAATTGCCCTTTATACAAATAGACTATGTCCCGGTAATTTCTTCACAATACATATTTTAATTCACAGTACGTATTTTTTATTATCTGTCTCTCCCACTGTACACTGGACAGATAGCTCCAGTATGTTTCAAGTGCCCAGTCTGAGGAGAGCACCAGAGCAATCATTTAAGAAATAAATAGATCTGCAGGCCTACCAGCATGCTGTCAATTTGTAATATCTATTCAATACATGTGATGAGTTGGCCTAAATTGGCACTTATTTAGGTGTGCATCTGTATTTCCTAAGGACTGGTGCTGTAAATGCTAGTTATTCTTATATTTGATAACTTATTAATGGGTACTTTTTTGATTAAATGTCTAGGACAAAGCTGGGAATATTTAGCTGTCTGCATTCTTAACTATTCTTGCTTATCATCCTATTAACTGTCTTTATTAAAATGTGTCCACAGATATTTGATGAGGAGGCACTATCACATGTCTATGGGATATCTGTTTTAAGTAATTTGCCATATATGTAGAACATTCTACAGTTTACATAGATAAGTAATTAAATATGAGCACATTCCATGCAAAAACCTCCTAGTACATATAAATATTTGAAGTATAAATAAGTTCAACAAAATCTTTAAAAATTTGAATAGTGCATCCTATAACTTATACTAGAAGGTATACATTTTATAACTTATTTTGTATAAAAAATAATAATGAACTGTGCTAAATCTCCATATGCCTTATTTTATTTAACGTTAATTCTGTGAACACAGTTTTAGCTTCATTTTTTCTCCTTTCATGAATGAAAGGATTAACTAGTGGTTAAATAGCTTACCTAAGTTTATACAACTAGAAAGCAGCAAGCTTGTGAGAAAACCATTGATCCTAGTCACTTTGCCTTACTCTTCTAGAAGATTATTCAAATGATCACTTCTGGATACCACTGGGTATGAAATTAGGACATTTTAGTAGATGGTATACAAAAACAGCACTAAACATACTCGTTTTACTTTTTGGTAATTGTCTAAAAATGAAGGTTACAGATACTGAAATGAAGAAGGCAATAGATTTTTATATAACTCGAGAACAATATCCATGTTTCCCTCTAGACATTTGAGTGAGGGTTGGGTGGAACAATCTAGAACCATCTTTGTGAGTTTGTATTCGTTGCCTTCCCCAATATTATGCATCTACCACCTTGCATTCTGTCAAGTCAAGGTTATAGAATGCCTATTCTGTAGTCTGAATACCATGTGGAAAATGCCTATAAGTAGTTTGTTTTCATGGGACTAATTCATTTCTATAGCTATTCCCCTGAGGCCCTAAACAGAGAACTAACACTAAGGATGGGATTTCCAAGGTGATTATATCTGACAGACAGCCAAGAATGTGAGAGAAACATTGAAAAATTATAACTTGAAATCCTGGGCTAACACTCCATCACTTCCTACTGTGATTAGTTTAGTTTGACACTTTTCAAAGTACAAATCTAAGCTATTGAAGTGATTTGTGTTTCATTTCAGTTTGCAAATGCTTATTTTTCCTTAGAAAGTTACTAAGCTTTGACATGATTGACAACCAGTTGAGTCTTGTATAAGAGACTACCTTTCTGCTTTAAGAAACAAACACTAATAAATGAACACAGTTATGCACTAATTAATTTTTTATCAGATGGTCAAATTTTGGTCAAATGGATTCGCTATGTGTACCAGTTAACAAGACTATAGTATCTGTGTGTTCTTAAAAGACCAAAGAAAATTAAGTGCTTGGACTGACGTTATGGTGTAAATAATTTTGAAAGTGTTCTGCTTCTGTACAGGCAGCCTTGGAAGGTTATCACCCAATGGTTAAACTGTAAAGCTCCAGGCACCTGAGCTGGGATGCTGGTAGGGAGGGGAATGTGTAAGTCTAAACAGAAGGATCCCAAAGGGAGATTTTTTAAATGTTATATCAAGCCTGGAAGCTGTTCTGTTGTCATCTTGCCAAAAGCTAGAGTGAGATATAAAACTCCTCCAGCTGCTACATTAAACCTTGGAAAAAACTACACAAAACTGTCAACAGAGAGAGGTCATTGCCGGGAAGTTGGCAACTGCAGTAGCCATTTTACTCAGTTAGCATCCATGTAGATCAAGGCTTAAAATAAATCAATGGGAGAGTGTTGTGGGGTTTTTTTGTTTGTTTTGTTTTGTTTTGCAGAGGGGTAGAGTTTTGCTTAGGAAAACAACTTAAAATTACCACAGTCCTGATCTTCTTAAATCATTGATAAAGAATCTATACTGAAAGAATGGACTCGGAGCAGATGTAGACAGATAGTTAGATAATTTCTTCACTTACTATCGGAAGCTCTGATGACAAAGATTTAGTTCAAGTAGACAGGAATAGGATTTGGTAAGGATGCTTAACAGGTGATGAAAGAACACATCCATGTAGCCTGCCACAGACCTAGGCATTTCCCAGGTGACTAAGGATTTCACTACATCCTGACAAGGAGGGATCAATCAATCAATCAATCGATCAACTCCAGAACAATAATGTTTAGTTTTTGAAGCTTATTATATTGTAGTTACCTCTCAAGTATACTGTATGCGCTTCTTAATATAAATTCTTTGCCTTGTTCATTCTTAGTAAATATTTTGAGATGTCTTTGAGTTCCAAATTCAAAGAGAATTCCAAGTTTTAACACCTAAAAAAGTTAAAACATTCTGGCATTAACTCTACTTAGAAAAGTTAGCAGACTGTTAACAATTACTAGGTAATTGTAGAGCTAAATACTTGAATTGGATGTATCTCTAAATACTATACACTGTGAGAAAACTAGATATCTACTCAGGTATTGCACAGGAGTGTGGGAATAAGATCAGTTTCTGTCCGTGTTACAAGTTACACAAGTGACTACTATGTCTGTGATGTAATGCCAAGTTAAAATAGGAGGAGGCAGCTGCTCTGCAGAATGTAAACTAAGCTGCCAGTTGTTCAAGGGGGTTGCTAGACCACCTGCCTCTTGCTAGGTAACCAAACACAAACCTCCTCTTGATATAAGAGTATAGCACTCTATTGGTGCCAACATGGGTATGCATTTTCCTACTTGACATGAGTATGATTTTATAAGTGATTGCACACAATTACACGGTTTTTGTTTGTTTGTTTTAGCATGTTTTAGAGGAAGAAGTGTTTTGGAGCATGGTGTTTGCGGAAGCCTTAGAATTGTACACGATCAGATACATAAATAAAAACGATTGTGTACACTTTTCTTTTTTTTTTGTCTTTTTGCCTTTTATCTAGAGCCGCACCTGCGGCATATGGAGGTTCCCAGGCTAGGGGTCTAACAGGAGCTGTAGCTGCCGGCCTACACCACAGCCACAGCAATGCGGGATCCAAGCCGCGTCTGCAACCAACACCACAGCTCACGGCAACGCCGGATCCGTAACCCCCTGAGCAAGGTCAGGGATTGAACCTGCAACCTCATGGTTCTTGGTTGGATTCGTTAACCACTGAGCCACGAAGGGAACTCCGATTGTGTACTCTTTACATACCGAAATATCAAAGGCATACCTTATCTTCACAGTAAGAGCAGTTTCTTATAATTTGAGCTTGTGTAAAGGCATTGCTGACTGAATTTGGACAATTAGGTCAAAAGAGAATTCTCTCAAATGGAACTCAGCAATTCCCTATTGCAGACAGTGTTTTATTTACTAGGGCTGTCAAAATTCAAAAGCCGAACTTCAGTAGTAGTTGATGTGGCACTTTATAAATAGCATAAATCAATTGAAAAATGAATTACTCATGGTTTGTGACCAAAATAAAATAACAATGATAAACTCATCACAAAACTGTCTAGGAATGGCAGAAAATGTGACAAGGGCAAAATATTGGTAACAGATTATATAAGCAGACAAAACTGCAACTTGGGAAGAAGGAAGCTCCACTGTTACATGAGAACTTTGTTTATTCAATATTTCTCTGAAGTATGGTATCTTGAATATTTTGGATCATTCAACATAAAATACATGTTAAGTGTCTTTACCTTTACCATCTAATTGGCTGAAAGACATACTCAGGACAAAGTGATACTGTTTTTTGGATAAATATTTTCAAATGCTTTGTTATTCTAAGATGGTTCAAAATCATGCTTTACTTTTTCTTTAAACCATGTTGTAAACAGCATTTTGCTAAAAATTGAATTCCCCATGAAATCATAATGCTTGAAGAAGTCCCAAAGGTTATAGAATGAGTTAAATATCCATGACAAGGCCTTGCTATTTTTGAATGATAATATGTTATATATACTTTTTATTGTTCAGTTATGCCTATACATATATAGTGTTGGGAGAAAAAAAAAAAGAAATTGAGATCCAAAGGGACACGTCAATTCATAAATTCAGAATTAGCTGATTTTATTGTTGAGCAAAGCAAATACCCTGAATGCATGCAAATAGTTAAAATATTGTGGTAGATTTTCAGCTCTATTTATATGGAATTAAAGCTACAGCTATATATCATCCTACTTTTAGTAAGTGGTCAGCAGATATTCAATTTGCATCAGTAGTTACATTGAGCATACTCTGAGGTTTTGTTCTTCATAATTCTTCACCAGCATTTCCTAAGGTTGCCCCTGACAGTGTATCTAATACATATGATTAGTCAAATCCTTCAGCATCCCTCCGTGAGGTTAGATTAAATTCAGTTTTCTCACAATAGGCAATCCCCAATATTTCAAGTATCTTGCTCAAGTGTCTGGATCTTGTGGACTTATCCTTGTATCCTTCCTGGTGTCCCACACAATGCCAGGCACATGCTAGGCACACAGTAAATACATGCTAAGACAAAACAAGAGGCTCTCACAAACATCAGATTCAGCTGGCTAGAATGCCTTCTCTTTCTGCTGCCGACAGAGCTTCTTTCTAATTCTCTTCTATTTAAATGTTGCAGAACACACAACGGAAGCTGCCTTGATGACATTGTCTTCTCATCCCACTTCACAGATCCTCTAAGTGACGGCAGGTAGTGGAAGGATTTACAGTGGCTTCTTGGGCCAAGGGGGAAAGTGAGAAGCCCTATACTGCTGATGCCTGGAAGCCCTCTTCTCTCTCCTCCTCTATGCCCTCAACCTCCTCCATTCTTATTTCCAGGCCTTTGGAACAGCAGCTCCAAAAACATGTGTATCAGGTGAAGTGGAATCTTCACATCTGCTACAAAGAGTTACAAGATATGTGTCCATACATTCCAAGAGGGACTCTGAACACATTTTCCAAAATAAATTTTATACAACTTTATGATTAGCCTATAATAATACTGTTTCTAGTGTGCCTCATTAGCAGTATGGAGAAAATAAACCACTGCCGTCCATCTCTGAAATTTACTTACCATCTCAAAATATGTTTCTGATTTTTGTGTTTTTTAAAAAATAAGAAAGTTTTAAAATTCCACCATGTTGACATATAAAATTCTGCAACTTGATCTGTTATTAAGAGGAGGATTTCAATGGATGCTCTAGTATGCCACCCAAGTCTCCCCATCAGGACCAACAAACTTGTCTGCAGCCGCTTGTGGTGTTAGTTGATGGCTCAGAGCTAAATCCCACTCGAGGAATTTCCCGCCTTCAGAGAGAGCTGCCTCACTTAATGTTCTGTCCAAGGATGAGCCTCTTCTCAGAGGTTGGTCCCATCCAGCAACTGGTCAATAGGGCCAAAGACCTGGCCTCCTTGCTTCCTTTGGGGCAAATCTGAGGGGCCATCCCAGCTTCAGGGCTCCACCTGCCCCCACCCCCCAGGGAGGCCTTTGTTGCAACCGTTTCTCAGCTTAACTCCTCCCTTGTCCAATCCTGCTCCCCTTTCTCCCTTGGGAGTGTTGTTCCCACAGACACTCGCCCCCTAATCTCTTCCGCACAATTCTTCCTCTCACAGGGAACCCAAGCTAAAGTAGAGAAAAATAAGATTCGCAGTATTTCTGTCAACCTCAGGCTAAGTAACGACTCCTAATATATCTTAAGATTTGTTACAACAATTATATTAGCATTTGTGCAATTTTAATTTGTATTCAAACAATATGTGGCTTATAAAGGTAAGTAGTACTGCAGTATTTACACGGGAAACAGTAGTATCCTGTCCTAGACCTCTGAAAGTTTATACTGCCATCTCATGGTTTTAAAACTGTAGTCATTATTTACTGACTTAAGGTTTAAAGATTTAAACCTCTTATAAACCTCTTATATGCCTCCATATTTTCCAGTATATATTTTTCCATTAGCCAATCTGGAAAATAAATAGCCATTGTTTAGATTATCATCAGCATGCAACCTTCTCATAATAATCTTTACTGCTGAGCCACACAATGTAGTTTGGTTACAGTTCCTTTCCTTTCTTAAATAGACTCCTATCCTCCCACTCCAGGCTAGTAATTTCCTTTTGCTTCTTAAAATATGTTTTGTTTAGTTTTCTTGTACTTATGGCTAATTCAAGCCTCAACTTTATGTGAAATACCTCTCAGTATGGTAAAGCATATCTGATCACCTTTTAGTTCTATTCATGTCTCTTCCTGCCCTGCCAACACACACACACTGTGGGGAAATCTGACCTCTGTCTTGGTGCCCTCCGTCCTTCTACGCAAATCTAAACTTGTTCTCCATGCCTGGAGCATCAACTGACATCCTGGGTCTTCTCTTCATCCTTGACCTGGGACTTGCCTTTCTCTAGTGTTGAATTCTGTATATCTTAGATTACGCTTTCCTTTTTCTTGGCTTATACCTTTGTTGTGCTGGAGCATATTCACGAGAACTCTTCTGAGAATGAGTATATCCCTGGAATAAATTGTTGAAGCTGTGAATGTCTAAACTTGTTCTTATTCTACTCTCACATTTGATTGGCTATATACGTAAAGGTTGGACATAATTTTTTTTTTTTTCAGAAATTTAAAGGCATGTCTCCATTACAGTTTTGATAATTATGAATAAGGTTCTTTACTTTTTGGATGTGATCTGTTTTGTTTGTTGGCTTTTTCCCGCTCATATGCTTTCTTTTGAAGATTCTGTCTTTATTCCAGGTATTCTAAAATTTAATAAGGTGGCTTGTTGTGGATCAGCTTTTTATTCATTGGGCTAAGAACTCTGAGCTCTTTAACTTGAAAATTTGTATACTTCAATTCTGAGAAAATTTCTGTTATTACTATTATTATTTTTTTTTCTTTTGCCGTTTTTAGGGCTGCACCCACGGCATATGGAGGTTCCCAGCCTAGGGGTCTAATCGGAGCTGTAGCCGCTGGCCTGTGCCAGAGCCACAGCAATGCCAGATCTGAGCTGCCTCTGCAACCTACACCACAGCTCATGGCAACGCCAGATCATTAACCTACTGATCAATGCCAGGGATCGAACCTGCAACCTCATTGTTCCTAGTTGGACTCGTTTCCACTGTGCCACGACGGGAACTCCTCTATTATTATTTTATTAATGGTTTCTTCTTATTTCTCAGTTATTCTATTCTAGAATTCCTATTAGATGTCTTGTATCTTCTGAAATGATTCCCGTTAAATTTTATTTCTAATATTTTCCTTGTCTTTGTTATTTTTATTTTGTTTTTAAATTTTCTTTTAACTTTAGGGTGATTTACTCAACTTTATCTTCCAACCTTGGTATTTTTAATTTTTATGTGCTATTTATTGTCCTCTGAATGTTACCCCACTTTTTAAAAGTAGCATTCTGTTTTTATTTTATGAATGCCACATCTCTTATCTCTTGAAGGAGATTAATTATAGTTGCTTAAGATTTTCTTTTGTTCCTTAATATGGGAATATGGCCTTCGGTTTCTCCAGGTTTCTTTAATTTTATTTCTTTATTCTGGTCTGGTCTTATAATTTAGATTCCCTTTACTTATGTATCCTGGTCTTTAGCCATCCATTCATATATAAAAGTGAGACACTAAAAGAAAAATTGGAATTTCTGTGTGCACTGGTGGACTCTGTCAAGTGGTCACTCATACTATTGTGAGTGACAAGGCAAAGCAGACTATTTCTTTGACAACCCCACCTGACACTATTGATAGGTATTTTCTCATGGGTTTGTCTAATTCTTCAGAGAGGGAAGAATCACCTTCCAATCACCTGTCTTGGGACAGGGGGTGGAGAGGTGGGATCTATAAGGTTGGCAAACAAGCATTCTGAGAGCTGAAGGGAAGGTTCTGGGTATCTTCCATTGATGGTACAGGATTTCACTGATTCTCTTTATTATTCCTGTTGTCTTTCAGTAGAGCCTCTTGGGTTCAAGATCTCTAGAGAGTAAACCACCTGGCTGGAGTAGAGACAAGAGGGGTTTAAATATTCTTCATCCAGACTTTAATCAAACCAGTTGTCTTCAGCCTCACCTTACATATTGATGTCAGAGAGATCTGGTCTCTCTTCCAGGATTTTTGTGGAATTCTCCACTGTGCCATAGCTGGATCTTTAACCCAGTGCACTAGGCCAGGGATCAAACTGGTGCTTCCACAGAGATGAGCCGGGTTATAAACTCACTGTACCACAGTGGGAACACCTGGCAATTCACATCTTGAAGAGTTTACAAATGCTTCTAATGCCTTGGTAGATGATTAAGCAACTACTTGTTCTGTATATGATACTCTCAAGAAAATTATTGATTAAATAAAGCATTATATTCCATAATTTTATTTTCGTAATGGTATTTCTCTGTAATTTTATCAGTTTTTGGCAGTGTCTTCATAACATACTAGTCTCATGGTTAGATTACAATTGCAGTATTTTTTTTCTTTTAGTAATTAGCAGTTGAAAAATTCTTCAGGAAATCCTGAATATGTTCTTGTGTGATAAATAGGAAATGACATTTTAAAGGTTGTAAGTTGTACTACCTTTTTTTGGTAAAATACATATAGTCTATTTTTAGGAGGCTGGGTTTTGAAGTGATATATATATCTTCAAAAATCTAAAATTGCTTTGCTACAAAGTTAGCTTCTCACACACCATACTATGCTATGCAACATATAATATGGCCTTGTATACAACAACAATCACCATAGTTTGTGTTTGTGCTTTCTAAAAAGGTGATAAATTGTCCCCATAATGAAGCAATGTTAGTACATTGCAGGGTATAGATTCTGAGATGCCCAGGGGATGCCTGAAACTGAGGATAGTACTGAACCCAATATATACCACTTTTTTCCCTATATACATGTACCTTTGATAAAAATTAGTTTATAAATTAGGCACAGAAAACGATTAACACAATAACAATAAAATAGAACAATTATAACAATACACTATAGTAAAAGTTATGTGAATATAGTCTCTCATAATACTGAACTGCTGAACCACGAAGGGAACTCCCAGAGCAGTGGTATTGATAAGAAAGACCAGAAGACTAGTAGAAAAGATCTACAATCTTTTACAACAAAAGATATAAAGAAGGAATCACAATGAGACAGGTAGGAGGGTGGAGACATGGTATAGTCAAGACCCTTACCCCCAGGTGGGTGACCCACAAATGGGAGGATAATTACAATTGCAGAGGTTCTCCCCAAGAAGCAAATCATCAGAGTTCCACAATAGGCTTCCTGACCCCAGAGTCCTGCACTAGAAAAACAAGCCTTCAGAACATTTGGCTTTGAAGGCCAGTGAGGCTTACTTTTGGGAGAGCCAGAAAGCTGTGGGAAAAAGGCTCCACTCTTAAAAGGCAGACACAAAATCACACATACTCTGGGACCCAGGGCAGAAGCAGTCATTTGAAAGGAGCCTGGGTCAGACCTACCTGCTGGTCTGGAGAGCCTCCTGGAGAGGGAGGAGCAGATAGAGCTCACCATGAGGACTAAGCACTGATGGCAGCCATTATGGGAGCTTGTTCTACCATGTGGACACTTGTGCTGGCAAGTGCCATTTTAAATTCCTCCTTTGAGCTTATTAACTTGGGACCTGGCTTTATCCATCAGCGTTTTGGCACCAGCACCAGGATGCCTCAGACCAAGTAACTCTCCAGGGAAGGACACATCCCCATCCACCAGCAGGCCTGGACACACAACCACCCCCAGACCTGCTCACCAGAGGGTCCAGTACCTTGTCCCACACACCAGTACACTGGCACTAGCCCTGGGACACCCTCCCTCCTACCCTCCTGGCCCCTGACCCAGGGCCTTGTAGCCAGAGACCCTGGGATCCTCCTCTGCACATCAGTGAGCTGGCACTAGAACTGGATCCTCCTGAGCCCCAGTAGTACCCATCAGCAGACTGGTATCAGCTCTGAGGTACCTGGGACTCCTCAGCTGGCTGCCCCAGGATCCAGGCCCACTCACCAGTGGGCCAAAACCAGCTTTGGGACACACTGCCTCCCCCCACCCCCAACCAGTAGATCAACACTGGATTCTGGCCCCACAATCACCCACTCCAGGACCCTGCTCTTCCACCACTGGGCCAGCACTAGCCCAGGGACCCCTGTGGGGCCCTGTGGCCAGAAGCCTCATGACCTAGCCCAATCAACCATGGCCAACCGCCTCTGCACAAGGCAGGGCCTGGCAACCAACTGAACTGGGATCTAGCCATGCCTATCTGAACACCCAAAGTAGTTAGCCTGCCACAACAGAAGGACCCACATAGCCCAAATAGGGGGCATCCTTAGAACATATAGTTCTGGCGACCAAAGGGAAGAATGCTGGGATGCATAGGATATTTTCTATAAAAGGCCACTTCTCTAAAATTGTTAAATGTAACCAACATATCAGATATGCAGAAATAAAAATATCAAGTTAGGTAAAATGAGGCAATAGAAGAATAGCTTCCAAACGAAATAACAAGATAAACCTCCAGAAGAAGAATTAAGTGAAGTGGAGATAGGCAGTCCCCTTGATAATGTGTTCAAGGTAATGATCATAGAGATGTTCGAATTCAGGAGAAGCCTGAAGGAACAGAGTGAGAAGTTTAACTAAGATTTAGAAGATAAAGGTTGAACACTCTCTGACATAAACCAGAGCAATATCTTCTCAGATCCACCTCCTAGAATAATGATGATAAGAACAAAAATAAACAAATGAGACTTAATTAAACTTAAAAGTTTCTGTGCAGCAAAGGAAAGGCTAAACAAAATGAAAAGACAACAAACAAAATGGGAGAAAATATTTGCAAATGAAGGGACTGACAAGGGATTAATCTCCAAAATTTATAAACACCTTCTGTAGCTCAATACCAAAAAAAAAAAAAACCCATCAAAAAAGTGCACAGAAGATCCAAACAGATAATTTTCCAAAGAAGACATACAGATGGATAAAAAAACACATGAAAAGATGTTCAACATCTCGAATTATTAGAGAAATGCAAATCAAAGTCAGTATGAGGTATCATCTTACACTGGCCAAAATGGCCATCATCAAAAAGTCTACACATAATAAATGCTGGAGAGGAAATGGAGAAAAGGGAACCCTGTTACACTGCTGGTGAGAATGTAAATTGGTGCAACCATTGTGGAAAACAGTATGGAGATTCCTCAGAAAACTGAGAATGGAATTACCATTTGATCCAGCAATCCCACTCTTTGGCATCTATCCAGAGAAAACCATGACTCAAAAAGATATATGTACTCCAACGTTCATTGCAGCACTATATACAATAGCCGAGACATGGAAACTACCTAATTGTCCATTGACAGAGGAGTGGATAAAGAAGATATGGTACATACACACAATAGAATATTACTCAGCCATTAAAATGAAAGAAATAATGGCATTTGCAGCAACATGGATGCACCTAGAAATTGTCATGCTAAGTGAAGTCAGATAGTGAGACACTAGCATCAAATGCTATCAGTTCCATGTGGAATCTAAAAACAGGACACAATAAACTTCTTTGCAGAACAGATACTGACTCATAGACTTTAAAAAGTTATGTTTTCCAAATGAGATGAGTTGACGGGTGGGGGGATACACGGGGGGTTTGGGATGGAAATACTATATAACTGGTTTGTGATGATCAGCATACAACTATAAATGTAATAAAAATCATTGAGTAATTATAAAAAAGGAGTTAGGAGATATAAAGAACTATCAAACAGAGATGAAGAATATAACTGAAATGAAAAATACACTAGAATAAATCAATCGAAGATTAGATGATACAGAGGAATAGATAGGCGAGCCAGAAGACAGAGTAATGGAAGTCACTGAAGCTAAACAAAACAGAATAAAAAGAAATGAAGACAGTTTAAGAGACCTCTGGGACAAAACAAACCATACCAACATTCACATTATAGGAGCCTCAGAAAGTGAAGAGAGAAAGGGGCAGAGAACATATTTGAAGAAGTAATAGCTGAAAACTTCCCTAGCCTGGGAAAGGAAACAGACACCCAGGTCTGAGAAGCACAGAGAGTAACATACAGGATGAATTCAAAGAGGAACACATCAGGCACATTGTAATTAAACTGACAAAAACTGAACATAAAGAGAAAATATTAAAAGCAACAAGGGAAAAAAATTAGGTCAGGTACAAGGAAATTCTTACAAGATTATTAGCTGATTTTCAGCAGCAAATCTGCAGATCAGGAGGGAGTGGTACAATATATTGAATATAATGAAAGGGAAAGAACTACAACTGATAATACTGTAGTTTTGTAGACAAGCTAAGGCAAAAAGAGGTCAGAACTACCAAACCAATGTTACAAGAAATGTTAAAGGGACTTCTCTAACCATAAAGAAAAGGCCACAACTAGAAACGTGAAAGTTACAAATGGAAAAAATCTCATTGGTAAAAACAAATATACAGTAAAGGAAGTTAATCTGCCATGTATAAAGCTAGTAGAACAGTTAAAAGACAAAAGTAGTAAAGTCATACTTATCTACAATAAATAATTTAGGGATACACAAAACAAAGACTATAATATATGGTGTCAAATAACGTAAACATCTGATGGAGGGGAATAAAAGTGCAGTTTTTTTTTTTTTTTTTATCTCTTCCAGGGCTACACTCGCAGCATGTGGAGGTTCCCAGGCTAGGGGTCTAATCATAGTTGTAGCTGCCGGCCTAGGTCACAGCCATAGCAACAGCAACATGGGATCCAAGCTGCATCTGCGACCTTCACAGCAACACCGGATCCTTAATCCACTTAGCAAGGCAAGGGATTGAACCCGCAACCTCATAATTCTTAGTTGGATTCGTTAACCACTGAGCCATGATGGGAACTTCTAAAAGTGCAGGGTTTTTAAAATGCTTTTGAACCTAAGAGGTCAGCAACTTAAAATAATCATATGTATATATATTTCTATGTACAGTGTGGAATACAATCAATAGCTATGTAATATCTTTGTATGGTGACATACTCTAACTTGACTTACTGTGGTGTTCATTTTGAAATGTATAGAAATACCAAATCACTATGTTGAGTAATAGGAACAAATATAGTGTTGTCAGTTAGACTTAAAAAACAAAGAAACTAACAAACTCATAGAAAAAGAGATCAGATTTGTTTGCCATAGGTATGGGGTTATAGGGTGGGGAATTGGATGAAGGTGGTCAAAAGGTACAAACTTCCAGATATACGATAAATAACTACTGGAGATATAGTGTAGAACACGATAAATATAGTTAGGATTGCTGTATGTTATATATGGAAATTGTTGACTTCTCATCACAAGAAAAAAAATTTTTCCATTACTTTAACTTTTTACCTATATGATATGATGGAGGTTCACTAAACTTATTGTTATAATCATTTCATGATGTATTTAAGATGTATGTACATCTTAAATACATGTGATACTGTATGTCAACTATATCTCAATAAAGCTGGAAGAAAAAAATTGTTGTGAGAACCTTAAATAGCAAATGCTGGAGAGAGTGTGGGGAAAATGTAATCTTCCTGCACTGTTGGTGGGAATGTAAACTGTTACAACCACTATTGAAAACAGTATGGAGGTACCTTAGAAAACTATACTTAGAACTACCCAGCAATCCCGTTCTTGGGCATATATCCAGACAAAAGTTTCCCTGAAAAAGACACATGCACCTGTAAGTTCATTGCAGCACTATTCACAATAGCCAAGACATGGAAACAACACAAATGTCTATCAACAGATGATTGGATTAGGAAGATGTGGTAATATATACACAATGGAGTACTACTCAGCCATAAAAAAGAACAAAATAATGCCATTTGCAGCAACATGGATGGAACCAGAGACTCTCATACTAAGTGAAGTAAGTCAGAAAAAGACAAATACCATATAATTTCATTTATATCTGGAATCTAATATATGGCACAAATGAATTTTCCACAGAAAAGAAAATCCTGGACATGTAGAACAGACATGTGGTTGCCAAGAGGGAGGGGAAGGGAGTGGGAGGGACTGGGAATTTTGGGTTAATAGATGCAAACCTTTGCCTTTGGAATGGATAATCACTGCGATCCTGCTGTATAGCACTGGGAGTTATATCTGGTTACTTGTTAAAGAGCATGATAATGTGAGAAAAAACAATGTATATATGTATGTGTGACTGAGTCACCTCGCTGTGCAGTAGAAAACTGACAGAACACTGTAAATCAGCTATAATGGAAAAAATAAAAATCATTATAAAAATGTTGTGAGAATCAAATACTGTAAAAAATTACTCATTATACAAAGTTTCCAAGTTACTATTAACAATGCAAGAAGGGCTCCATCATTAGAATCTAAGCTACCCTGAATCTTAGAGAATGGAATCCAATCAAAAACCTTGGCCTTGAATATCAATGACTTCCTTCTACGATGAAGAGTTGTAACCTTCTTTGGCATCTCAGCAGCATCTCATCCCTGTGTAGACTACTTTACTTTGCATCTTCTCTAAATACTTTGTTTAGCTCATATCATTGTCCCCTAACTTTTAAATTAGCTATGTCTATTGAAAGCAATTTCCACCTATTGTGACTCTGAAGGTTCCTTTAGTCAACAAATATTTGTCACAGGCCATGTATTGAATATTGTTTTTACTAGAAATATAGCAACATACAAAAGAGACAAAAAGTCATGCCCTTCTAGTCTTGTTACATTATAGTTTACATACTAGTGGGGAAAGAATATATTACACAGGATAAATAAGAAACATATAGTATGTTAACCTAAGCTAAATATTTAAGAAGGAAAAAGTAGCAAAGGAAGATAGATGGTTTAGTGGTAGGGATAGCTGTTGAGTTTTGATGGGATGACAAGGAAGGGAGCACCTGCAGCAGGGAGCTATGGGATCATTTAGAGAAAAGAGTTCAAGAAATGAAAAAGTTCCAAGGCAGGAGAGTTCTGGGATGATTACAGGAGGAGTCCAGTGTGGCTGGAGTAGATTGGACACCCTGAGCAGTGATCCAAGATGATGTCCAAGAGACAAAGAATGTGTATGTTGGGAACAGATCATGTGGGTTTAAATATAAGGAAGGCTTATGCTAATGAATGAAAACAGGAAGCCATTGAATGGTTTTCAGCAGGACAGACATGTTTTGGTAGGTTTTAACAGAGTTGCATCGGCTATTAGATCAATGATCATATTGAAATGTGCAAAAGCAGAAGCAGAGACCAGACAGGAGGCCAATGTAATAATCCAGGGGGAAATCAGTGACTTGAATCTGTTGGTATCAGCAGAGATGGTGAGTGGAGATTAGCTTTTGAAAGAAGAAGATTTGCTAATAAATGAGGTTTTAAGTGTGACGGAAATGGAGAAGTGAAGACCGAGTCCTTGTTTTGGCTTGAGCTACTGGAAGCGTTGTAGTTTCCATTAACTTAGATAGGAAGATCCCTGGAGGGGCAGATTTCATAGAGGGTATGAGGGTGACTAATATCAAGAGTTTGGTGTTGTTCATTTTAGGTTTGGAGATGTCCATTAAACATTCAAATGAAAAGGCTGAGTGGGCAGTTGGCTTTGTAAATTTGGAATTCAGAAGAGAGACGTGAACATATTACTTGAGAGTTAACAGCATGTAGAGGCATTTAAAGCCATGAGACATGATCCATTTCATACAAATTGTGACAGACTTCTGTCATTACTAGGGAAGCTTATCATATTAGATTTCAAGAGTAATGTTATTTTTAAGGAAATGCTATATTAGGGTAGTGCTAAAATCTCTGTGCCTTTTAGAACTCAGTACATTTCTACAGGCTTAGCAGAGTTAGCTCTAGTATTTATTACACGCAAGATAGGATAACGCTTACATTAAAATAAAAAATGAAAAAGGAGTATGCAAAATTATATGCATTATATAATCAGAAAAATGTAAAAAATGCTTAGACAAAGACGTGAAGGAAATATGAAATTTTTAATTTTGATTATCTTAGGCATTAGAAGTATGCATACAATTTTCTAATTTTTTCTTTTATTCATGATCCAAATTTTCCATAAAGTATTAGCTTTTTTTTTTAAAGTGGACAAAAAGATAATGTTCCAAGTTTATGCAAATAAAAATTTTTTCTTGTGTGCTGATTAGCCAATCAGTTATATAACATAACCCAGTGACTAACTGCACTGCATTTCATTATCTGTGATTACATATTGTATGTTATAAAACATAAAACTGAAGATGAAGGGCATTCACCAGTCTTATCTGGGTATCATATAAAAATATGTGGTTTATTGATAACTTATCAATACCTGGGACCAGGTGTTCTAGAGAAACAAGAAAACAGGTCTCCAGCCTGGTCCAAGGAGCTCACTATATTCAGGCTGCTCGTTATTTCCACATCAACTTGATGCAATTTCCAGTTCTCCTTTTGGTCTCTGATCTCCTTCTCCAGCACACAGGCTCCCTTTGGGATTACTTTTTTAACACAAACTTTCACCATGGGGTTTCTTCCACCTTGTTCTTCCAGACACACTGAAGGGTTTTGATTCTTCAAGGTTTATTTCAAAGTGCTTCAAAGAGGGACCTCCTGAAGTGGTGTAAAATAGATTTAACAATAACAACCTACCTCATAAGGCTGCTGTGAGGAATAATAATATAAAAGACTACAAAGCACTTTGTAAATATAAAGTTCTATACAGATGCTTAATAATAATTACTGGGTAAAGCACAATGCAGTCTTTTGTGTGTTTCTAGAAGTGCCAATGTGTTGGATAAGTTTCCTTCCTCCAGTCATTTTTCAATTTTTATAATAAAAATATTTTATTTAAAATCATGTACAGAACCTCCTCGTGCTCCAGACCTTAGATGTGTTTCCAAGCAAGAACTGAAACAATGTCAGGTGCTGGGAAAAGAAGCAGGGTATCTTGGGTGCAATTCTCTTCGTGTTTGAAGATGCTTTGGCCTAGTAGGGAAACCAGAGATGTATAACCTTATGTTATTTTTTTTTTTTCTCTGAATTGTTAGATACATATAACTGACCATTCTCAGGGCAGTACTTTCTGCATTCAGATCAATATGAAGATTCTCTTAAGTTATGCAATCTTATCTCTGTTTTTGTCAATGCAAGGGAATCAATCTTACTCTTTAAATTTTCATTATTGGCACTGACATTAAATAGCTTCGGATTTCTTGTGTTATTAGAAGTTTCTTTAAGCAACTGCTTTCATTCACCAGACTTTTACAGCCTTGGTCTATTGGTCTGTTTTCTCATTAGTAACCAAAGCTTCCAAATATAGCATTCCTGCTGTGTCTGAAAAGTATCCATTTAAGAGATCATCTGCTTTTGACTAGTAGAATTCTCATGAAAAGAAATCTGATCGAAATAGTTTTATTTAGAAACGTTCTTATAATTCTTTTCTAAGTTGAAATTTGGCCTAAATTATCTCCACAGTAACCCTCCTTTGCAGTAGCTATAAGGATAAACTTGACTAGTTTTTCAAAGCACAAGACTATATCCCTGTCACATTAAGATGCATAGAAACTGACAGGGGATAAGAATCCAGTTGTCGGGAAGCTTTGTTTACTCTATGGTCCAAAAAAATAAAAGGAAATCTTTGGTGTAAGGGAGGACTTGATTTAATGTGGGAATCCCATACTCTTCCTATTCCTAAAGAAAGATTTGTACCTGCTCATACATTCATTCTTAGGCAAACATTTACTGAGTTGCTTCTGAGGTTTATGTGCTGTGCATGGTGCTGGGAAACAGTTTACGATAGCTAATCCACAGCACCAGTCAAAACCTGATAGTTGAGTCAGACATATTAAGATAAAACTGGGGGGCTCCTGCTATGGCACAGTGGAATCGGCAGTGTCTGGGAGAGCTGGAACCCAAGTTCAATCCCCAGTTCAGCACAAGGGGTTAGGGTTTTGGCATTGCTGCAGCTTGGGTTGCAACTGCAGCTCAGATCTGATCCCTGACCTGGGAGCTGCATATGCCGTGGGGTGGCCAAAAATGAAAAAAAAAAAAAAAAGATACAACTGCAGTAAGATGACATGTATTATAAAGTGGGTACTGCACAAAGTGAGGTAGCTATTGAGAGGAAGGAAATTTTCTTCTTGGAGGAATAAGAAAATTTTCACAAAGGAGGTGGCTTTTAACATAGGTCTGGGTGGATGATTAAGTATTTTCCTAGCATTTGTGGAGTTTGGGGATTAATAAGTGATTTAGGAGTGAACATGGAATAATTGTCAAATGGGGAGGAATTCAGAGTGACTTGAAGACTGATTGTGGGAAGATGTGATGGGAGAGGAAACTGGAAAAGATTGGCTGGAACCATATTGTGAGGAGTCAAGCATCCTATGCTAAAGAATTTGGGACTGTCTTGTATGCAGTGGGAGAGTTAGCTAAAGTTAGCATGATCACATTTATGTCTTAGACAGCTCTGGATGTTGCATGGATAACAGTGTAATTTAGGAAGCAACTGAAATGGTTCATTTAGTGATGATCAGGAGCTGAACAAGCACAGCTTAAAATGAGCCTTCAAAGCCTTCTGGGTAAGCACCCAGAGCACATCTTGATGTAGACTTGCTTCCAATGTCAGCCTCTCCGCAATGTCCTTAGGAGAACCTAATAATATCAAAGAAGTCTTTCTGCTAAGAAATCTTCAGCTTTGGTAAGACACAGTATCTCTGGTTGAAGAGTAGATGGATCCTTTAGTAACTTTAGTAGCTTGGTGAAGGTCAGAAATCTTCAGAATAGAAAGGATTCTTTTTGGTTGTTGTTTTTGTTTAATTTTGCTAATATCTTTCTTGCATGTGGAGAGCAAACTTTAAAGTTTACACAACAGATTTTTTACACTTTTCAATTAGTCTAATCATACTACAATTTTCACTTGACTGCAAATATAGCAACAGCAATTAAACTTTATACCCAATTCCTAATTGCCTATAAACTAGTATGACTTACTTTTGTAAACTGCTGAGGTTGACAAAGCATCATGTGTTCAATTTAAAACAGCACCCAATAGCAACATGAATTTTCGACTTATACTCTTAATATCTTAGATGCATTGACTGCATCCATCAAGCACCCCCCTTCCCTCTTATATTACTGGCCCTTGAGATACATACATACAAATGTTCACCAATCATTTTTTCATTAAATATTTTTGCTTTAATATCAATTTTATTGAAAAACATTTTATATAAAGTAAAAAATGTTCACATTTTAAGTGTATAGTTCAAAGAGTTTTGCAAAGCATATGTACTTTCTAGTGGATACCACCAACCCTTTCAAAATACAGAACATTTTCATCATCCCAGCAAGTTCCCTCGTGCCATCAAACTCCTCTGCCGTCCTCCCCAGACAATCACTGATCTAATTTCTATCTTTGTGGATTAGTTTTACCCATTTTAGGATCCATTTTACCCGTGAACTTCAACAGGATGTCCTCTTTTGTGTTAGGCTCCTTACTGAGATTCATGAATATTGTTGCACATACCAGTACTTTGAGCCTTTTCATTGGTGAGTACTATTCTAGTGTATGAATATGCCGCAATTTGTTTATCCATTCACCTGTGGACAGACATTTGGATTGCTTCTACTTTTGCCTATTATGAATAAAATTGCTGTAAATATCAGTGTATAAATAGTTTTTGAGGACACATGTTTGTTTTTCTCTTAGAAAAATCCCTGGGAGAGAAATTGACTGTTTTTATGTTAAGTACATAGTTGACTTCGTGGGAAACTGCCAGACTGTTTTCAAAGTAGTTAAACTACCGTAAACCCCCATCAGCCACATGTGAGTAGTTGTTGCATCACATCTTAATTGTGTCAGTTTTTATTTTATTTTATTTTTTAGGGCCGCACCTGTGGCATATGGAGGTTCCCAGGCTAGGGGTCTAATCAGAGCTGTAGCCGCTGGCCTGCGCCACAGCCACAGCAATGCCAGATCTGAGCTACATCTGCGACCTACACCACAGCTCACAGCAATGCAGATCCTTGACCCACTGAGCGAGACCGGGGATTCAACCCGCAATCTCATGGTTCCTAGTTACATTTGTTTCCGCTCTGCCATGATGGGAATTCTAATTGTGTCCATTTTTAAATTTTAGTTGTTTTAGTGGATGTGCAGTGGAATGTTTTTGTGACTTCATTCATGCTGATGCTGAACATCTTTTCAAGTGCTTATTGCACATTCATATCTGTTCAAGCTTTTGGCTCTTTATAGTTGAATTTTCCTTTTATTATTTAGCTTGATTCTTTACATATCCTGGATACAGATCTTTCCTAAAAAATGTGTATTGTGAATATTTTATCCCAGTCTGTGCTTTGCTTTCTCACTTTCTTAATAGTATCTTTCAAAGAGAAGATTTACATTTCAGTAAAGTCCAATTTAATATTTTTTTGTGTGTGTGATTTTTGTTTTTGTGTCCTAAGAAATAATCACCTAGGAGTTCCTGTCGTGGCTCAGTGGTTAATGAATCTGACTAGGAACCATGAGGTTGCGGGTTCAATCCCTGGCCTTGCTCAGTGGGTTAAGGATCCGGCGTTGCCGTGAGCTGTGGTGTAGGTTGCAGGCACGGTTCAGACCCTGTGTGGCTGTGGCTGTGGCGCAGGCTGGCAGCTACAGCTCCAATTAGACCCCTAGCCTGGGAACCTCCACATGCCGCGGGTGCAGCCCTAAAATGACAAAAGACAAAAAAAAAAGAAAAAAAAAAGAAATAATCACCTATCCAGGTTTGCAAAAATTTTCTTCCAGGTTTTTTTCTAAAAGTTTTATGCTTTCTTTATACATTTAGGTTTATAATTCCATTAGATTTTTTTGTATATGCTATGATGTTCATTTATTTTCATATGAATATCCAATTATTTCAGAAAATTTATTTCAGAAAATAATATCCAATTATTTGCAGAAAAATTTTTTCCTTGTTTATTGAAATAACTTGGCACTCTGTTGAAAATCAATTGGCAATATAAAAAATTCAAATACTCTATTCTGTTCCTTTGATTAGTATTTCCGTTTTTTTAAACTAATGCCACACTGTTTTGACTTTAAAACTGTGCTAAGTCTTAACATGAGGCAGTGTAAGCTCTCCAAATTAGTTATTTTTCAAAACTGTTTTGGTAATTCTAGTCATTAACATTTTCACATAAATTTTAGAACAGAATGTCAATTTCTCCAAAATTCTTTTTGTGTTTTTATTGGGATTGCATTGAATCTTTAGATCAACTTAGGGAGAACATATGTCTTTAGACTACTGCTTCTTAAACATGGTATAACTCTCCACTTATATAGTTATTTTTTGTCTTTTAATCTTTTTTTTTTGTCTTTGTCTTTTGCACTCGTGGCATATGGATATTCCCAGGCTGAGGGTCTAATTGGAGCTACAGCTGTCTGCCTATACCACAGCCAGAGAAACGCCAGATCCAAGTCGCATCTGTGACGTACACCACAGCTCACGGTAACGCTGGATCCTTAATCCACTGAGCGAGGAGAGGAATCGAACCTGAGACCTCATGTTTCCTAGTCAGGTTCATTTCCGCTGCACAATGACTGGAACTCCTATATAGATTTTCTTCACTATCTCTCAGCAATATTTTATAATTTTCAGTTCAGAGGTCTTATATATTTTTTCATTGAATTGATACCTATGCATTTATATTTTTGGATAATATTGAAATATATATTTGAAAATTGAATTATGGGTTTTTTTTGCTAGCATATAGAAATATAATAGATTTTTGGACTTGACTTTTTATCTTGCAACATTGATAAATGGTGTTATTGATTGCAGTGATTGTCTTGTAGATTCCTTAGCATCACTTTAGATGAAAATGGAGAGTTTTCCTCTTTCCTTTCCAGTCTATGGACATTTAATTAATTTATTTTTTTTTTTGCTTTATTATATTGGCTAAGATATCTAGCACAATGTTTGCTAGAAATGGGAAGATCAGACATCCTTACTTTATCCTTGATAAAAGGATGTGAAAAAATATTCAATATGAAATAGAATATCTGTAGGATTTTTGTTGATGTCCTTTATAAGGTTGAGGATGTTTCCTTCTGCTACTTGTTTGTTGAGAGTATATTTTAAATTATCATGAATAAGTGCTGAATTTTTCAAATGTTTCTCTTTTCAGATTGTTATATGGTTTCCTCTTTTTTCTGTTAATATGGTGAATTACATTATTTTTTTCAGTTTTGAACAAACTTTACATTCCCAAGATAAATTCTACTTGATACGGTATTATTATCTTTTGCATAAATTACTTGGTTCAGTTTGCTAATATTTTATTGAGTATTTTTGTTTGTACTTACGAGGAATATTGATGTGTAATTTTCTTTTGTTTTAATGTCTTTGTCAGGTTTTAATGAGAGTTATCATGGCCCATAAATTGAGTTAGGGAGTATTCTCTCTTCCTCACTTTTTAAAAATAATTTTTGTAAGATTATTTTTTTTCTTTCTTAAATGTTTGCTAAATCTTAACAGTTAAGCCCCCTGGGCCTGGTATTTTCCTTTGGGGAAGATTTTTGACTATGGATTCAATTTATTTAATGTATTTAGACTATTCAGGTATTTTACTTTTGTGTCAATTTTGCCATGTCACTTTTTTAAGAAAGTTCAAAATTTCATCTAAATTTTCAAATTCATTGTTATAACATTATTTGTAATCGCCATTAATATCTTTTATCTACATGATCTACAGTGATTTCTTTAAATCATTTTTGATGCTGTTAATTTGTCTTTTTTCCCCTTTTTATTCTAGATTAATTTTACATAGGATATATCAATTCCGTTAACCTTTTCAAAGAAACAGCATTTTGGTTTGATTCGTTTTCTCCTTTGTTTTTAGGTAATCTATTTTTATTGACATATACTCATATATATTATTTCTTTATGCCTTTGTATTACATTTCCTCTTTGTTTTATAACTTAAGTATAAATATATTATTGATTTAAGAACTTCTCTTCTAATACATGAATTTGAAGCTATAAATTTTATCCAAGAACTTTTGCAGATAAATCCCACACATTTTTATATATTGTACTTAATATTTGGTTGGAAAATTTTAAAATTTCCCTGTGATTTCTTTTTTGACCTTCTTATTATTTAGAAGTATGTTATTCAATTTCCATTTTTGAGGGATTTCTAGATTTATTATTGATTTCTAAATTGATTTCATTATGGTAACATAATATATTCTAAGATTTCAGTCTTCAAAAATTCACTGAAACTTATTTATTATGGCCTTGCATGTGCTCCATCATGGCGAATGTTCCATGTGCTGTCTTTCTATTGCACTTTACATAATGTGTATTCTGCAGTTTTGGGATGTGGTATTCTTTAGCTTTCTGATCAACCTGTTTTTCAAACTTTTATATCTTAGTGATTTTTCTGTGTTTGTTTTCTTTCAGTTACTGAAAGAGGACTTTTAAAATCTCTATATATGATTATGGGTTTGTCAAAATTTCTCTTCGGGTGTCTCAGTTTTTCACTTCATGAATTTTGAGGGTATGATATCAGAGGCACAAAATTTTAGAATTTTTCTATTTTTCTGATGAATTACCTATTTTATCATTATCAAATATTCCTCTTTATGTCTTATTTATCTTGACATTAATATAGACACATCAGCTTTCTTATCCTCATTCTTTGCATAGTATATCTTAACCCATTCTTTAACTTATTTTTATTTTTAAACTATTTATATGTGTACATATGTATACACTTTATATATTCTACAGATATTTAATGTAAACACTATTATGTTTGGATTTTAAGTCTTCTGTTTTTCAATTCATTTTCCACTTTCCCTTTAACTTTTATTCCTCAGTTGCTTTTCTCCTGCCTTATTTAAAATATTTTTGGTTTTCCATTTTGTTTCTGTATTGGTTTCTTAGGTATTATCTTTACTGTTTTTACTGGATGCTCTAAGGTTAGCGATATTCATCCTTCACTCATCAAATTTTTTTAATACTCAAAATGGTACCACTTTCCATCTCACAACTGTCACTTGACACTTTCTACTTGTGACTTCACAAAGGTAATAATCTTACAACAATATAATTCCATTTACCTTTCACAGCATTCATGCTGTTACTGTCACACATTTTACTTTTATATGTTGTAAATCTCACCTTCCATTGTTATTGGATTCTGCTTCAAACTATCAGTTGTCTTTTAAGAAAATCACATAAAGCCAGAACGTAATCCTTTATATTTATACATTTATTTATTATTTATGGGACTCATTTCTTCCTGTAGATCCAAATTCCCATCTAATATAATTTCTGTTCAGTCTGGAGAATATTCTTCAGTGTTCTGTTTTTAGTGCTGGTTAGCTGGCAACGAGTTTGTTTAACATTTATGTATTTGACATTGTCTTTATTTCATCCTCAGCTTTCTGAAAATAATTTTCCCTGTATATGAGATTTTGGTGTTGAGAACTTTTTTTTTTTTTTAAAGTATGTTAAAGATGTACTCCTTTGCCTTCTGACCTTCTGTTTCTGGGAATTCAGCTGTTATTCATATTGTTCCCTTTGTACTATGCCAGATAAACGCTGGATGCTTTCAAGATTTGCTTTTTATATTTGGCTCTCAGAATACTGTCAGTCTTTTTTCAAGTGTGGTTTTCCTTGACTCTATTCAGCTTTCAGTTGACCGAGCTTCTCAACCTATAAGTAGATTTTTTCCCAGAAAACTTGGGAAAATTTCTTATTTCTTCAAATTTTTTGTGCCGCATTCTTACTCTTTTCTCTGTTTATCAATTTTATGTTGTCCCACAGGTTTTAAATACTCTTCTCATTTTTCTTTCTTCTGACTTCTACAGTCATTTCTTCTGACATTTATAGTCTATAGTTAAACTCATTCAATGAAATTTATATTACAATTATTATACTTGTTCATTTAATTATTCTATTTGCTTCTTTAAAAATAAAAGTTTCCATTTCTCTCCTTAGGCTATCTGGTCATCCATTAAAATCACATCTTCTGGAGTTCCTGTCGTAGCTCAGTGGTAATGAACCTGACTAGGATCCATGAGGATATGGGTTCAATCCCTAGCCTCTCTTAGTGGCTTAAGGATCTGGTGTTGCTGTGAGCTGTGGTGTAGGCTGCAGACATGGATCGGATCTGGCATTGCTGTGGCTGTGGTGTAGGATGGCAGCTGCAGCTCCATTGTGACCCCTAGCCTGGGAACTTCCACATGCCACAGGTGTGGCCCTAAAAAGAAAAACAATCCTACCTTCTTTTAGTTTTGAACATATTTTCCCTTAACTCCTTGAACATATTTATAGCTGTTAGCTAGATCGAACAGCCAGGCTATCTTAGGTGCTATTTCTATTGACTACTTTTTAAGTTTTTTGACTTTGGGCTACATTTTCACTTTTCTTTGTATACCACAAAATTTTTAATTGTATACTGGACATTATCAGTGATATTTTGTAGAGTCTCTGGATTCTATTATACTACCTTGAAGAGTGTTCATTTTCCCTTTTGTAGTTATTTCTATTACTGGCTAGTCAATTTTAACTTTCTATTACTGGCTGGTCAATTTTTTACTATGTTAGGACAAATCTATAAAAATCTCAAGTAGTTCTCAAGTTCTTTAGCTTGGTAAGACTCAAACATTTTTAAATACTATTTCTCCTGAGGGCTATTTTTTCATGGCATAGTTTTAGGTTTGCTATGGCAGGTCTAAAGCAAGCCTCATTCTAAAGCATGTTTCTTACTTCTAAGGCTTGTTATTTCTGTTGTCCCAGTGGGTATCCAGAGTGACCCAAAGTGTTAAAGAAATTTCTCTAATCTGGCTGGGCTAGATCTCCAACATCTCCAATCTCTGACCTCTGGTTTGTCTGTTCTTGTTCTAAATTCCATAGCAGCCATTCTGTTGTAAGCCCTAGAGAGTCTAGCACTGTCAATATTCAAAGCAGCCAACAGCAAAGACTCATAGGGGAATCCTGCATGATTTCAGCCTTTCTCCGTATATTACTTCCTCCTCTTCAATATCTTGCTGCACAAATTCCAGTTGTTTAACTATCCCATGCTCTAATCTCTTCTGCTTTAACAGAGTAGTAATTCTGTGCTCTTGCTGGACTCCAGCTTTCTCTGCCATGGTCAGGAAATGACCCTCGGGCAGAATTAGCACAATTCTGAGCCTCACCTTATCAATTTTTCTTTTCTCAGGGATTATAGAAATCAACACATCCCTTAGAACAGATTGAATCAAGTGAGTTCATATTTGGGTTCCTCATGTTGGAAGGGAAGTTGCGGCTCCAATTTGACCCCTAGCCTGGGAACTTCCATAAGCTGTGGGTGTGGCCTGAAAAAGAAAAAAAAATCCCATCTTCCTTTGGTTTTGAACATATTTCCCCTTAATTCCTTGAACATATTTATAGCTGTTAGCTAAATCTAACAGCCAGCCTATCTCAGGTTCTATTTCTATTCAAAATCAGTCCTAGTATAGTCCTACCAAAAATGTTTCCAACTATTGATCTTTAATATAAATTTTCCATTCATACTGGTCCTATAATTGTACATTATTTTTCATGTTTAAAATCCGAATACTCTCTTTTTAAAGGCCTCTGTTTTCATTGTAAACATTATTTATTCCCACTTATCAGGACATAGATATTGCTTCTGCAGATTTTACTATAATGAAGCTTGATGAGAAAATGATTGAGAGAAATGTAACATCATTATTATCATTAATATACCACCATTTTAAATTGGCTTTATTTATACAAAATTTTTACTTTTTTACAACAATTTCCAAAATCTCAGTGTCACATAACTACTATGTATATCTGATTATTAAAGGGTATAGATTTCTTGGGATAAGTGCTGAGGTCTGTGGTTATTTGTGACATGTTAGCAAAGCCACTTCTCATCACTCAATCTGGGTTCTTATTGATCACCATCACTTAAACATCAGTCGTGATAGAGTTGGGAGTTGAATTGCAATAACTTAAAATTGTACACTTAGATGCAGCTCATCTATTAAGCAAGTATGAGAGCTCTATCATTTTATAATTGTGATCATGAAAAATTGAAGGCAATTTTATGTAAAGAGATGGAAACTTTACCTTAAGTGTTACTTAAATAGCTGGTGATATTATACTACTTGTGAGAAGACAGATAATGCTACTAGAGTACAGTTTTGGAATGTCTTTAAATATGAGAAAATAACATCGGATTTTTTTTTAAAATTGACTGTTAAAAAAAATTATCTCCACACAACCACCAACAGATCCAATTGTATGTAAATAAGCTTAAGTTTTACATATCTTTAAATTGAATCCTTTTTCAATCTTTTAATATTGTGGAAATAATAAATATGAAATTTGTTCCTCATATACTACAGTTACAAGCAGAATGCTGGTGTTAGACAATGCATATCTTAATTTCTTTGCAAAGATTATATCATTTCAATCTCCCTTTAGAATATTTAATATCATTTTTGCATTCACTTTTATAATCCTCAAAATTTTGTTTAAAGCAGTTATTTACTGAATATAACATATTCAGGCTCTTTTCAGGCAAAGTAAATGGTCACCTCTAGGGAATGATTTTGAAGCAGTGCAAAGCCTGCTTATCCCCAAATCTTTTCTCCAGAAATCTCCTACAATTCCTCAAACTAAAGCATTGCTTCCAAAAAAGATCCATCAACCTGATAATATGCTCTCCAAACAGATATCATGTCATCACAGTTTGGTAGCTTTTACCTGTAGGTGGGTACCTAAGGAAACAGAACTAAGATAGGTAAATGTAGATTCTGGGGAAATGGAAGACGAGCTCTAGATGTGAAGCACTATTGAGCAGTGGATTCAATAAAGGGTACAGGGCAGCAAAGAGGCCCAGCCTTGAACACTGTGGGACAACTAAGGGGAAGAAAGGTGGCAACATGAAATATTATGAGGCACTAAAAATGAACAATGCCCAAATAGGCTACTTAGTGTGAGTTCTGTTTTCTAGAACAAAATAAAGCCTATATTTTGGGTTATCTCACAGGACTTTTAGGTAAGGTTATCAGTCATGGTCTTGGCAGGAAACTTTACCTGAGTGTTTTGAATATGATCAAATACACTCATAATTTGACAATAATTTCATAAAGGGGGGTTTTATTGTGGGTAGAACATGGGAAAACTACAAGGGATATTGTAGGACCTAGGGCTAGTCACAGCTGTTACCACCCCAGGCAAGAAGAGGCACGTAGAGGGACCAGAATCTGGAACCCAGATTATTGTTCAGGTAAGAGAGGACATGGGGAAGAGAGCAATACTTGAAAACCAGAGACCCAGAGGCTGGTGGTGAGGTCTGCCTGACAACAGCTGTGACTTTTGGTTGAAGGATTGGTCAGCCTGTGGCATAAATACCATTGCACTCTATTTTTTCCTTTTGATCTCATGCCAGTGGGCAAGTGAGCCATTACAGTCCACAAATGTTCTCCCAGGGCAGAGAGCTAGGTTGAGAAGAGTGGAAAGGGTATCTATGGGGACAAATGAAGTACATCCTGCGTGAAGAAAGGGGAAAAAAAACTTTTTAAAATAGATAAGACATTTGCTTTCAGAGTCTGAATTGTATAAAAATATTTTCATATGTATAAAATTTTTCAGTGCCATAAAACAAATTCTAGAGAATCTATTTGGAGGATTTATACAGAGGTATAAATAGAATCTATGTAATAGATATACTTGATCAGAAGTAACATAAGCTTAAATTGGTTAAGAGTATATTCGGACTATATTTTATTTTTATAACTGTATCTATTTCAAGTTAGCAAACTAATATTTTATGTTGTCTTGAAAAAGATAAAAATGAAATGTTTAGCATATTTTATGTTGAAGAAATTAAAATATGTATTGAAGTACAATTGACTTACATTATGATATACATGTACGGCATAATGATTTAATATTTTTGTAAATTACATTCCACTTAAACTGGAATATATGATTTCCCGAATAGTTCTATTATCTGCTGCCTCCCACCTTAAAAATAAGATGTACTCAAATTGGTAATTACTTTAAGACTGGATTACTGATATTCTAATCTAGAAAGAGAAATGGTAGATAAGCATGGGTCCAATTAGGTCTTTTATCAGATTAATGTACTTAAATCTAAACATATCTCTTCCTAAGGAACTATGAGTAAAGATGAAATAACTGTGATCTCATTGCTTTTTTTATGCATGTATATAGCACTGTTGTGGGAAACATAATTTTTTATGATTATAATTTGTGGATAAAAGAGAAAGAGTGAGTTCACAGCTATAATGTATTTGTATTATTATATTATTATAATTATTTCATTCTATAACAATCTTATACTGTTATAAGCAAAAGGAAACTTTTCAAACATGAAGTAACTTTCTCAAGGTCTCACAGCTGGTAAGTGGACTGAACCCAGAGAGCCTGGCTTTGGAGTTTGGGCTCTGAACTAGTACTTGACACTACCTTGTAATTAAACTTGTGCAGAGAATGCCCAAAGCATTCATTTTGCTCTAAATTAGTGTTATATATTATGAGGAATGATAAGTACGTCAGATCATGAGCTTACTTCCGAAGCTAAGCAAATACTCTAAAGTGTCTTTCATACAAATGGTAAAGAATAATGCAGACCATCTTTAGATCTTCTGTTAAAGTGAGTCAGTTCTTTTGCCTATACCAAATGGCAAAAATAATTTCTGCTGGTTTATTTATTAACATGACTCAGGGAAGAACATATTTATTTAACCTATTACTTTGGCCTTATGTGGACATAAACCACGTGGAATGATTGTTAAATCTAAACATGCTAATTTAAGCATTGTGTACAAAGTAATTAGTGTGCTGTTTGGAAAAGAAATGCTGGGCATTTCCCCTCATAATTATTAGTATTCTTAGTATAAGGCTATTAAAAAATCTGCTGAAACTAAAAAAAGAGCTATTGAAGAACATAATGTCAAAATTTTCCACGGTTATAATGAAAAGATTCAAAACTAGAAATATGCAGATTTCCTCTTTATTAGTCCATGATTATAATGCAATTAAAGTTTTTTTTTGTTGGTTTTTAGGGTCACCCCTGCGGTATATGGAGGTGCCCAAGCTAGGGGTCAGATCAGAGCTGTAGCCGCTGGCCTATGCCACAGCCACAGCAACGTCTGCGACCTACACCACAGCTCATGGCAATGCCAGATCCTTAACCCACTCGGTGAGGCCAGGGATCGAACGTACATCCTCATGGATGCTAATCAGATTCATTTCACTGAGCCACGATGGGAACTTCTAAAATAAAATTCTTGATAGCATTTTACATAGAACCAGATAAACTGAATCTGAAATCTATATGAAGGGTTTGTGGTCTGAAACAGTTCTGGAAATGGAGAACAAGAAGGGAGATGTTGTCTTGGTATCTTAGGACAGTATAAACCTCTAATAATTAAAACAAAGCATAGACACCTAATGCCAAATGCCTATAAGAACTTAGGATATAATAGAAAAATCATTAGAATTCAGCTGGGAAAAGAAGGTATTAGTGAACAAATGATATTAAGAAAATTGATCTTTCATATAGAAAAAATTCACTTTTATATGAATTCATTTACAAATTTTCATTTATAGATAGCTTCTAAAGTATTTTTCTTTTCCCCTCTAAACATTGTCTTTTCTAGGGCAGAAATTTCCCTAACCTTAAATTTTCTAATCTCATTTAACCAAAGTACTTTTTGTCAGGATTAAGATCTAAATGGTACCATGGTAACTGTCAGTCTTGATGGTAGTAACTGAAGTTCAGGTAGCGTTAGAGTAAACAAACAACCATATCATTTAAGTACAAGATTCCAATGACTTTTTTTTTTTTTTTTGCTTTTTAGGGCCACACCTGTGGCATATGGACATTCCCGCCAGCCTGCACCATAGCCACAGCAACATAGGATCAGAGCCACGTCTGTGACCTACATCACAGCTTATACCAATGCCAGATCCCCAACCCACTACAGGAGGCTAGGGATTGAACCTGCATCCTCATGGATACTAATCGGATTTGTTGCCACTGAGCCAGGACGGGAACTCCCAATACTGACCTTTCTTTCAACGTTTTATATATTTCTTCAGGACATATTTTACTAGATGAAAACAGAAGGGAAATATTTATTTCAAAAGCCAATCCATAACCTGATGCATTTAAACTATAGGAGCAGGAAAAATGCGAAGAGTAATTTTCTGTAATTCATAATGACTTAAACACAGATTAATTCATTAAGACTTTATAAACAAATTATGTGATATTGAAAATGCTGTTAATCAAATAACTAACACGAGACTTTACACTAATATGTAAGGCACTCATGGCAGGGAGTAGGCAGTGGTTGTTACATGCATGAGTGAGCAGACTAGCAACGTAGGAAGGCTGTTACAAGTGAAGATTCCCATAGGTCACCTGAGAAATCTCAGACATAGTTTCTGAAGGTGAGGCGGGGGCTCTTCAATGGTAAAAAGCACCCATATGACTCTTATGCAGGAGACCTTTGTCCATCTTTTGGGACAGGTCAAGAAGGAGAATCAGGAGGATCTCCTTTCTGATTCCTTTTTTGGCAAGTAGCATTGCCATCTTCCTCTTTCTCTTTTCTGCTCCAAAAATACAAAGATGTAGGTAGTGGAAGTGGATCCTGGGCAGGAAGAGAATATCAACTCCCTTTATACTCTTAAATTCTAAGGTCCTTTAAGGTGTACCTGGATATTTATTTGAGGGTCTCTGCTATTTTATGCATAAGGATTTGGTCCAAGAGACCTGGGTTCTTGGTCCAACTTTTCAAACATTATCTCTCCTCTGAGTCTTGAACACTAAAACTGCTATTTGGCCTAAATCACAGTGGTGCGGTGAAATGAAAAAACATAAGTAAAATGATATGTGATGCCCCATGTGATATCACATCTTCTTTACTAGATTTTCTTTATTAAAGACAGCTAAAATACTCCAAAGATAAATGTCTATATTTTATTGAATGTACGTACTGATATATATATATATATTTTGTCTTTCCTAGGGCTGCACTTGCAGCATATGGAGGTTCCCAGGCTATGGGTCTAATCGGAGCTGTAGCCGCTGGCCTGCGCTAGAGCCACAGCAACTCCAGATCCCATCAGCGTCTGCAACCTACACCACAGCTCGCAGCAACGCCGGATCTTTAACCCACTGAGCAAGGCCGGGGATTGAACCCACAACCTTATGGTTCCTAGTCGGATTCGTTAACCATTGAGCCACGATGCGAACTCCAAGTATATATGTACTTTTTAAACATTGTATTTAAAAAGGGAACCGTATCACTACAAGTTCTAAATATGAATTTGAATTTGAAACCTCTAATTGAACAATGTTTTTATAAATCTTTACTTTTATTTGTTTATTTATTTTGGCCATGCCTGCAGTGCAGAAGTTCTTGAGCAAGGGATGGAATCCGTGCCTTAGAAGCAACCTGAGCCACTGCACTGAAAATGCCAGATGCTTAACCTGCTGAGCCACAAGAGAACTCCAAATATTTGATTTCCTAATAAACCAAATGTAACCACATAGATGCACTTCTCCAGTCATTACTTCAAATACGCTATCTTTTCTATTTCTTTAGTTAGTTATTTAATTCCTTCTCTATCTTCAGTGGCCATAGAAGGCAGAAGACCATACCACTGGGCCATCTGTCCAAGATTCCTGGGGCTTATGAAATAAGGCCCACAGATGCTGGAACTGTTTCCAAGCATGTGGTGGTAAGCAGTCGGACATTCTGATCAGTTCATTGTAGATCCCTGATTCAGGGACGCCCTTACCTCTGTTTTCACCACTAAGTGCTGCTATTGCAGTTTGTTCCTTTGCATCAAGTAGTGGGTTAACCCTGGAGTTCCCATCATGGCTCAGTGGAAATGAATCTGACTAGTATCCATGAGGACCCAGGTTCGGTCCCTGGCCTCCCTAAGTGGGTTTAGGATCCAGTGTTGCTGTGAGCTGTGGTGTAGGTTGCAGACGTGGTTTGGATCTGGCATTCCTATGGCCCTCGAGTAGGCTGGTGGCTACAGCTCTGATTCGACCCCTAGCCTGTGAACGTACACATGCCATGGCTGCTGCCCTAAAAAGACAAAAACAAATTAAAAAGTAAGGGTTAACCTTTTTCATTCAGTCATGGTATATGACTTGACTTCAGATTATAGCTTTGTCAGTAGCATTCAGAACACTTGTTTTGTACTGAAATGAGGAGGCAAAAAGTCTTGAAGGGGTTTCTGGTCTCAGTCATATATTCAAGAATTTCTCAATCTTGATCTTAAGTGTCTCGCTTATTTATAACATGGAAAGATCTTTGTAGTCATTGGTGTTGTTTTCTACTGATCCCCAGTCAGACGATCTTATTACTGAGCACAGGCAATAAGTTAGGTGGAAATCCTTTTCCTTCTAGTGGCTTTCTCTGATTGCTAGGAAACTTTTCTCCTTTCTTCCTGTGATGTCTTGCCTTTCAAGAAGTTATTAGGAGAAGCAGCCTTCGTCAAACGAAAAAAATAGATGTTTTATATTCTTCCCCAGGAGTAACCAGTAATAAACTGGCATTTGTAAAATAGGAAGTTCTGATCAAGTGACTATGAAAACAGTGACTAAATGCTCCAAGGTGACTTATGTTTTCTAAAGCCCACCTAAATAAGGGTCAATGACTATCATAGGATTTTGAAATTTTTGTGTTTGAATGCTTTTAAGTGCAATATGCATTCATTTTCTTTGTATGTTCCAGTTACCTTACATTCAGCCAGCCTATTTGCATATGCACACCTGCTAGCCTCTGCAAACGTTTTCTTCCACATCTCCTCAAAATTGACTCCAACTTGCCTTTTTTCTTTTTGTTAAAAAAGGAGAAGTTTACCCCATCAGGTACACAAACATCCACAAACATAACCCTTCCCAGTTGATTCAAATATTGAGATGTTTACATTGTCAAATATTAGGCAGGGATCAGTTCTATAAGCTTTATTATTAAAGATAGTCTAGGAGCTCCTACTGTGGCACAGTGGGTTAGGAATCTGACTGCAGCAGCTTAGTTTGCTGCAGAGGTGTGGGTTTGATCCCTGGCTGGTGCAGTGGGTTAAAAAATCCAGTGTTGCTGCAGGTGCAGATCGGATTCAATACCAGGCCTGGGAACTTCCATTTGCCCTGGGTGCGGCCATAAAAAGAAAAAAAAAAAACCTTGAGATAGGAAAAAACCTTGAGTAAAACATACAATACCATTTCCATAGGTTTAAAATATTTTTTTCAATGAAAACTATTTGCCAGCTTGTAAACTATTCCTATGTCCCTATAAAAATGATATGTACTTGATGATGTGATCATCAGAGGCATAATACCTATATATAAGGTCATTTTCATTTTAACTTAAACTTTTGTCTAGACTATGATTATTTCAGGTATGGAACTGTGAATATGAGTTTCTTTGAAGTGAAAATATCAGTAAACTGGGAAACGTGGACAATGAATCTATTATGTATCTAAATGATGAGGCAAAGGCACGACCTCATTGGATTTCCATATTCTCTTATGCAGAGAGGGGATATAATGGCTCATACTCATTTTGTGAGTGAGGCCTGAGAGAAATACATATTTATGATGCATCATTGAATAGTTGAACTTCTAAAAATTGTGTGCAAATTGATTTTTTTCAGGTTGAATTAGAAATGAAATAGGAAAAATATTTTTAGGAAATTTATAGTGGTTTCTTTTATGGATGGTATTGTTACTTCTCAACTTCTATCTTTAGGTTAAAGTTTAATATGTTATTTTTCTCACAGAAAAATATGCATGACCACATAGCAATCCTTTGAAAATATTTTGAAAGAAAGCTATAATAATTTGGGGTGTTACCTTTTTAAATTATAGGAAGGCCAACATTCTAACTCTCGTGAATAATTTTTTTAAATTGTATAAAAAATATGGTTAATTGGCCAACAAAATAATGACCCTTTTTTCTTTCTCATTTTTTCAGGTACTTAGGTAAACAAATTTCAGGTTTAAAAGACTAAATTTGGAAGTTTTTGAGGATTTGGAATACTGATGAGGATACAGTAAAAAAAATAGGGGGCAATTTAAAATAAATTATAGTATATAGATTAGATTTCTGACTTGAAGGCAGTGATAAAACATTCTTAGCAAGAAATGTGGGTAAATATTAATAATAAATAAAATAATATTACTTGTAGGTTGTTCAACAAATACTATCAGATTTTGTATTCAATGGACAATTTGAAGCAAAATGGTATATACTTTTATCAGTGTACTGTGGTAATTTTTTGTTTACAAATATATTTCATTGTAATATACTTGTTGATTTAGGTTATTCTTAGTCATATTCATTTCATAATCACTACATCCACCTGCAAACTCTGAGAAAGAAAAAGCAAAAAAGTATATATATACAAAACTGGTTATATATTTACACTTAAATTGCACTTAACTGATTCTTAGTTTCTGATTTTTTTCTAGCCATGATATTTGTATAGTTCATACTTGGCTCACTCAAATTGCATGATTTTGAATGTTTATCTATACCTTGGTTCATTAGAATTATGAATCATGTAAAGAAACAATGCTGATTTCTTATTACAGTGAGGAGAAAAATTACTTAGTCACAAAGTATAATCTATCGGTTCCAATATTTTCTGGCCATGTGAGGCACATTTTGTTCCATCTTTTATATAAGGTCTCTCCTCAAAAAGGAAAGAGAAAAGAAAAAAATAGAAAATTTTCACATCTGTAGTCCTTTAAAATTTTTTAAATTAAGTTTTTGCTAGTTTGAAAAAGTCTTTCCTATTTTTTAATCCTTTTCAAAAATTTCAATACATCACCATTTCAATTGTATCCTTAAATATTTTACATTTCTCTATTTTTAATGACTTGTGGTATATTCCCAGGGATAAAGATACCATTAGTTCAATTGCCTTCTTCCTCTATTGGTTTATAGTAGAAAGACTGTTTTGTCTTTTATAAATATACAAAATGACATTGTTTAGTTTTCTAGGTCTCTTAAGTGGTAATTTTGGGAGAAAACAGTTCTCCTGATATAGCTGTTGTACAAAATGACAAAGGTAGAAACAATTGCTTCTGTCCCAAAGGCACAACTGTCCACACTCAAAGTGAATGTCATTCCAAGAATCAATTATGTGTTGAGAAAGAAACCACTCAAGGCACTAGACTGTATTTTCAAAAGTAAAACAAAGGAATTTCTAGTTTATAGGCTTTTTATTGTAGGAGAAAACCTTGTACACATTCTCTTCATTCTTTTCTCACTTTTTTAGATAGCTTAAATCTCACAAATATATTGGCACATTGCTTTACATTTGCCTTCCAATTTTTTTCCATTGAAAAGCTGTTTCAGCTTACATAAGGCAGCAGTCTTCACCTGGCCAAAATGATATTTACCCTGAAATGTTACATTCTAACTCAAACGTCCAAAGTGGAAATAGCTAAGAATTTTATTGGCCATGACAAGCAATATAAATTGAAGAAAATATTTTTAACCATCTATCAACCCCCCCACACACACATTTTTACCGGTTGATTTGGCGATATTATGTACCATAATAATCAAAAAGCAACATTTTTATTTTCCCTTTTTGTTCAATTCAGGCAATGTGTTTTATTTCCCCCCTACTTTATTGTTGGAGAATTGTTCACATCTGTGAAGAATATCCATTTTCAAAGAGTTAGACTATCAATCTAAGTCTTGTTGACCATGGTAGCACAGCAAATATGGAGACAGTTGGGGTACAGCAGTGCCTGGATTCCAGGCTGTTAGTTTATGAAGTTAGAGTCAATCCAGCCACTGCCTGTGTGTTGTTCGGATGCAGAACTAAGCCCCCTAGGAAGCTGGGAAGAGCCATGTACTTGTCAGCTCAAGCCAGAAGGGTGGTGCCATTTTTACTGAAAGAAAGCAAGTGAAAATTGAGGCAGACATTCAGTCACATAAATTGGGTATATGGAAGAGAGATTACTAGGTGAGGTTTCATATTTTAGTTGGCATGCTGGGGGCTAAGACCTCATTCTAGGTATTCCAAATCCTACAATTTGAATGGCCATATTCATTGCAAAACTCACCAGGGTTCTTAAAACACTGCAGGACTTTGAAAGGACCTTGTGGAATGAAAGACTTTGGGATGGGGTGGTGTTAGCCTAGCAGATTAACACAGAATAGGGATTGATACTATTTGAAATAATATAAATACTTCAGAATTATCCCTATCAATAGGAACAAACATAACAAAATAAAACACTGAAGAAATCTTCTGATCCTTTGCTAACTTGAATAATAGGAGCTTATCTTCTTTAAGTATATTCCATCTTTCTATCTTTTTCAAATCAGCAAACACTCTGAACACCCACATTTCCTTCAGAGAACCATTTTGATAAGCCTCCTACTGTCTCTACTTAGTGGTATAGGAACTTGCTAAGACACAAAAATCACTGTACCTAGTATGTGTTTAAGGAGATTAGTGATAATTTACATGACCTCACAAGAGGCATTCTCAGGTCACATTTTTAGCTGGCCACCACTACTCTGGACTAACAAATAGAATTAGTGCTGTCGACACATGTGCCATCTTGTTAGAATATTGGAATTAGATTAAAATGATTTTTCTTACAACTGAATCTGCTGTAAGTGCTCTTATTTAGCACTTGGTAACATTTTACAGATTTGTGCCTTGGAAGACTGATTGGTCCCGACTCTCCCAGGGTTTGACTAAATCATTTCAACAGCCTCTTAGTGAGTCTCCTGCTTCTTTCTTATCCCTTGTTTCCTCCATACAATATACTAAATAACTATTTTTTTCAGTGCATTTTAATTATTTCTATTTTAATCTACCTGTCCTAATTGATTAATTATTTTCTCAGGCTGTGCATGCAATTTTCTGTGTAAATCCTTATGTTTTCATATCTAGCAGGGAGTCAAGATGGTGCTGAATGCATTGGGTTAGAATTCCACTCCAGCCAATTGCTTGATATGTGATTAAAGACAAATTTCTTCTTCAGCAATATGATAGTAATACATCCTTTTAGATTTGATGAGGATCCTCTGAGATTAAATGGGATAGTCAAGCACCCTATATGGAATCAATTATGTAGTAGGCCTTGAACATTTGGTAATTCTTTAACTTTCTTAGTTTTGAAGATTCTAAATTGCTTAATGGTAAAAATTCATAATGTTGATAGGAATATATTTTTTTTCATGCACATATCTTAAACATTAATGTCAAACTTATCAATAGTATCTTTTATGGCTTACATACTTCATATCTTTCAAAGTTCCTCTGTACTCCAAGATTACAAATATATTTTTGAATGCTTTTATAGTTTTGTTTTAGATATTTATGTTTTTAATACACCTCAAATATATGTCAATTTGTCTTGGCACCAAGTTAGGAATCTAACAAGTTTTTTCACTTCCATTTGTTCAGTCCTATTCTGAAGAGTTTGGAATGCCTCCCCAGCGTGGATTATGTTCCTCTCCATTTCTATATGTGTATTAATGTATCATTGTCATACAATTCTAATTTCCATATTTTTATAGCACTTTTTGAAATCTGATAGTGTAAATTCTCCATCTCCATCCCCCCCCCCACTTTGTTCTTTTTATGGCTGCACCTGTGGCATATGGAAGTTCTCTGGCTAGGGGTGAAATCACAGCTGCAGCTGAGGCCTATTCCACAACCAGAGCAAGACCAGATCTGAGTTGCATCTGCTACCCTTGCTGCAGCTTGCAGCAATGTCAGCTCTTTAACTCACTAAGTGAGGCCATCCTCATGGAGATTATTTGGGTTCTTAACCTGCTGAGCCACAAAGGGAATGTCTCTTTTTCTTTCTTTTGATAAAAATTTGGAGGGGGGGTTACTTTTGCATCTTATCTGAGAACTGGACTAACAATTTTTGTTTAAAAAATCTTGTTAGGCTTTGAATTGGGATTATATTTATTTTATAATTTATTTAGTGGAGAGTGGCTACCTTTACTATATTTTATTTCCTTTTAGAATAGTGTGTATTTCTCAATTTAATTATATGTTCTTTTACCTACCATAGTAATATTTTTACTATAGACACTGCACATTTATATCAGTTTTATTCCTACATATTTTCTTTAATTTTCTATCATTTTCAATTATGACTAGCCTTTTTGTCCAATCTTCCATTCCTGATGTTTTGATAGGTGTGCCTCATCAAGTGAGGAAAGTTTATTTTTGCGTTACCTACTTGCTAAATAAAAAATATCATAAATAAGTGTCATTTTATTAAATGATTTTTTTTGCATTTATTGAAATGATTTTGTGCTTTTTCTCTTTAATCTTTTAAAATACATTAAAACATTTTACGGTGTTGAGTCTTCCTTGCATTTTTGGTATCAAGCAACTTTTAATACCCTGCTATATTTAATCTATTAACTTTTAATTTAGAAATTTTGCAGCTATATTTAAAAGTAAACTTGGTCTATGGTTTTACTTTTTATGTCATGATTGTCATAAAACTATCTTAGAAGAAAACAGAAATATTTTTCTATTTTTTCCCCAATGCTTTGGAAGTTTATTAAAAATAAAATTTTCTAAAATTTCTGAAACCTATAAAAATATTCTTTGTATATCTTAAATTATATTTTAACTGGATATTTTATACCTTTATTTGTTAAGTCTGGCAATCATAGTTTTATTTGCTGATTCTGGCAACCACAGTGAACACTACATAAATGTGAGTAGCTCAGTGATTTAACTGCTTTGAGATCAGACGATTTTGCCTGTTAAGGTTTCTTTTGTGGACTGACAAATGGTAAATTTTAATGAATGTTTCCTTAGGTACAAAGTTGTTTATATATTCACTGTTTATAAATCCAATTTTGAAAATTGTTTGTGTTATTGAATTCTAAATAGCTTTATCTTTAGTTTGCTTGATCAACTTATATGCAACAGTAAAATCTCTGACTACATGCATTTGTTAATTTCACTTTTTAATTTCTCTTTTTATTCTACATATTTCTGCTGTTAATAAGGTAAAGTATAAAAGGTATATATTATTTTTTATTGTTTCATATTTACATAATATCATTTTTTTTGCTTTTCTTGCTTTGTCTTAATTTCTATTTTGCCTGATACTGATGTTTTTACATCTGCTTTCTTTTTGTTAGCAATTTTATGATATATTTCTCCATTATTTTTCTTTTCATATATTCTTAAATTACATTGCTTTAGATAAGTCTTTTGTAAATATCATGAATTTAGATAAAGATTTCGTTTTTACCCAGTTTGAACATCTCTGACTTTCAATAAATAGCAATACATATCTCATTTATATTGTTATTAACTGGTGTGTCTGGGCTTTTCTTGCCATACTTTGAAAAAAATTATATTTGTTAAAATTCCTTGTTATATATACATTTTCCCTACCATTTATTATTTCAATATTTTCTTCTAATATTAATGTTTTTTGTTAGCATAAAATTTTAGTTTCATACATTTTTCTTCTTTAGAACTATTCAGAATTCCATTTTTCTTTTAATATTCATTTTTACTTAAGAGAAATCTACCATCTTATTCCTTTGTAATTAAACTTTCTACTTCTGTCTCTTGAAGTTTTTAAGGATTTTCAGATTATCTTTTATCTTTTGCATTTTTCCAAGTGTTTCCAGGTGGATGTTCTTTTTATTTATCTCGCTTAGCAATGGATGGTCTATTATAAACAGAATACACCTATATTTCTTCAGTTTTGAGAATCCTCTGCTCCATTTATTTATTTTTATTATTATTTATTTTTTTGAATTGCTCAATGAATTTCATTACACTTATAGTTGTACAACAATCATCACAACCAAATTTTATAGCATTTCCATCCCAAACCCTCAGTGCATCCCCTCACCCCTAACCTGTCTCATTTGGAAACCATACGTTTTTCAAAGTCTGTGAGTCAGTATCTGTTCTGCAAAGAAGTTCATTGTGTCCTTTTTTTTAGATTCCACATGTAAGCGATAGCATTTGATATTGGTGTTTCATTGTCTGACTGACTTCACTTAGCATGATAATTTCTAGGTCCATCCATGTTGCTGCAAATGCCTTTATTTCTTTCCTTGTAATGGCTTAGTAATATTCCATTGTGTATATGTACCACACCTTCATTATCCACTCCTCTGTCAATAGACATTTAGGTGGTTTCCATGTCTTGACTATTGTATAGAGTGCTGTAATGAACATTGTATTACATGTGTCTTTTCGAGTCATGGTTTTCTCTGGATAGATACCCAGGAGTGGGATTGCTGGGGCTAGTGATAATTACACCTGTAGTTTTTCTGAGGAATCTCCGTGCTGTTTACCACAGTGGTTGCACCAATTTACATTCCCACCAACAGTGTAATAGGGTTCATTTTTCTTCACACCCTCTCTTATTGTTTGTAGACTTTTTGATGATGGCCATTCTGGTTGGTGTAAGGTGGTACATCATAGTGGTTTTGATTTGCATTTCTCTAATAATTAGTGATGCTGAACATCTTTTCTTGAGTTTTTTTGGCCATCTGTATGTCTTTTTTAGAGAATTGTCTGTTTAGACCTTCTGCCCATTTTTTGGTGGGGTTATTTGTTTTATCGATACTGAGCTGCAGAAGGTGTTTATAAATTTTGCAGAGTAATCCCTTGTCAGTTGCTTCATTTGCAATTATTTTCTCCTATTCAGTGGGTTGTCTTTTCGTTTTGTTTAGGGTTTCCTTCGCTGTTCTGTGCCACTTACTTTTGACTGTTTCCTCCTATCAGTCCTTTCAGAAACTCACACTGGTTGAATACTGGACTTCTGGGTCCCCCGTCCATGTTTCTTTCCCGTAGAGTCTGTTTGCCTTTTTGTTCTGTACTGCATGAGAAGCCATTGCCATAGCAGTCTAGCTCTCTAATTAATTTTTCAGGTGTGATCATTCTACTATTCAGTCTATAAATTCTTTTTCTTTTGTTCTAATAGTCACATTTTTTATTTTTAAAATTTATAATTCATTCTGTTTTTTTTTCATGGATGAGATAGCCTTTTCATATCCCCCTGAAAATATTTTGTTCCTTTATTTGTTCCTTTCATAATGTTTTGTGAATTTTTCCTTCAAATGTTTTGTGAATTTTTCATATTATTCATATCTGTGTTTTGAGAAGACTTTTCTGTGAAAATTAATTTTGACTACCATTGCCTGCATTTAGAGGGCTGTGTGTGTGTGTGTGTGAGAGAGAGAGAGAGATAGAGGTAGAGAGAGAGAGAGAAAGAGAGAGAGAGAGAGAATATTTTCTCTTTAGCTGTGAATAAATATTTTCTCTTATGGCTTAGCACACACACACACACACAAACACACACACACACACACACACAAAAGGTGGAAGGAGTCACCCTGATGGCACATTTATACCTTACTAACTGCCTTGGCTTTGTCTTGTGGGCTGTCTATCCATGCTTCTAAGTGTAGAGCAGCATCTTTCTCTGGTATGGTTTTACCTGCGATCACTGGCTTGAGGTAGGCTAACCTTGATACACTTTCTGGGGCTTGGATATGTTACCACCAGAAGAAATTCAGGGATTGTTTTATAAAAAGGATTCAGGAGAATGGCTCTTGGCTAAACAACCTAAAAGATGTGCCATAAAGAGCTAATTTTGTTTAGCTGAAAATTTCACTGTTTGATATTTATTTTATTTTTCCTAAATGCAAATAATTATTTTAAAAAATTGGTAAAATGCATATGGCTTAAAAGTCAGCAGTTGCAAAATGTGTGCAGTGAAAACGTTGTCCGTCTAAACCTATTTCCTAACCATGTGGCCACCTAATTCTTCTCCCCAGATCAACCTCCTTAACAGTTCTTCATGCTCTGTTTTCTAATCAGGCTAGAGAAGTATGACTATACTCATCATTCAATTATACAACGACAACTTTTCAAGTCATTAGATATGCAAATTTTTGTTTCCTGCTTTAGGCATGTGAATCCCTAAATCATATGAAATATGTAGTCTCTGTGTGACCTGTACCCATGGACCCCAGAATACTGATTCCAGGACTGTAACAGATAATAAAGCACTTTCCTTGTTGTTGAAAAAACCAGCCATGTTTCCCTTGCTATTATTTTTTATGTTCTCTAAAGAAATGGGCGACTGTTTCATGGAGTAGCACAGAAGTGCCCCTCTTCCTCCAAAGCCCAGTCTGAACTCCCTCAGATGTAAGGCAGGAGTAGGCTAACTGTCGGGATCCCGCCAACTCTATGTCACCTCCCATAGGATCCTCCCTGGCTGATGTGGCCTCTCTGTACTTCTGGCCTTCAGAGGAATTGGTAATACCCAAAACTTTATCTGGCCCAGGATTTCCTCTGATTTAGATCTGCTCTTAAGACCAAAGTGCAACTAGGTCAGCCTCCAAAGAGGTTTGATGGAGGTGTCCCCTCTGACAGTGGATTTCAAGCCTCTTATTAGACTGTGATCTACAATAAGAAATAGATTTCATATCCTTTTCACACACACACATTTGAAACAAAAATTTAACAATTCTTACCCCTACTCTCTGTAAGGCAATGTCATATTTTCCATTATTTTTCATTTAGAAAATGTTATGATCCACTCAAATGGATTTCACAATCCACTAATGTAAGGTTTCCGCAAATTTTAAAAACACCATGTAATGACAATCAGTACATTGTCAAACATGTTCCTTCTGTAGCCATAAAAAGAAATGTCTACCATTTCATGTGATTTACTGCAAAGCAGGTTTTTTTTTTTTTTAATAAAGTGAATCTTCTCTTCTTCTAATTCATACCTATACTTTCTGGAACAATATTACTCCAGTTGACAAATCTGGTAAACCAGCAGCCATAGTATTTACTAACCCTAAACCAGTTCAGTTTTTAAGTATGCTAGTAAGAACAGAAATAGCCACCAAATCATTCCTCCTGCTTTTTTTTTTTCAGTCCAGTGATACTTTTTCGTCATTTGCTTTTTACACTTGGATTTTATTTCTTTTTTTACTCACATTTATGTTCTCTCAAGACTACACAGCTTTTGCTTTTGCTCCAAATTAGAATCTCTCTTATGTATTTGTAGATAGTTCCCTCAGTTTTCTCCCTCACTCCAACCCTCCTCCACCCCATCTATGCTTAATAGAGCTAGGTTGCAATATTATATTTTGCCAGTAGGCAGATTTAAATACAATTCAATCATTTAAAATTTTTCTTAAGTCTTTGACTTTGGTTTATTCTGTAAAATATTTTCTTTATAATTTCTGTAACTAAAAATGTTTTTTAAAGTTCATTTGGAGAACTTCAGTATGTATCTGTTTAAAAATATTTAATTTTCAAGTACAAACTTTTAAAATCAGGGCTTTCCAAAGTTATTAGCACTTGTAGTACATCTCTGTCCAGTGGAACAGATGTTGCCTGTATCTACAAATATTTCAAAAACAGATTGAAGGCATGCAACATGCAATTCCTTTTGGCACGATTCATGTACATTTTGCCAGAAAATGTTTGAACAGATTTTAAATCTTTCTCCTCATTATCTTTGAAAAATATACAAATTCACACACATTTTTGCAAGGTGTCTGTTGTGAGTTACATGCTGTGAAGTACCTCAAGCAATATGCCTCTCAATATCAAAAAATTTGACTATATAAAAATTAGAAAGATGAGGAAAAGGTCATGTGTACAGTAAATATTAATAGCAGCATCAGACAAGTGTGTCTTAATCAAAAATATTTAGCCTGGTAGGTGCATAAAATTAAACTCCTTGAGAAAAATTAAAAACACCTATATTCTAACACATTTCAAACAGTATTTTATTCAAGAAACATAGCTATGAATAATCCTGATTTTTCATGTCCTATCATCTAATTATGTTTTAGGGTCCAGTTAAATTGTATCTCTTGACCTTTCTCAATGCCCTCTTCTCTACATCTCACTTCAGTCTGTTTATTCCACCTGGAATGTTCATTTTCCCATATCTCCAGTTAGAGTGTGTGGAGTTTGGGGACGTTTTATACAGTTCATTGAAACTGAAGGGCTAGGTACATTTGAGGGCCTTCAAGGAGATGAGCTCAGGAAGGTGGACAGGAACCAGACAGCTGTAGAGATTTGTATACAAGGCTAATTTTAGGAATTTGCAATTAGCACTGGAGATTGAATGAAAACAGGAGGATATTAATCAGGGAGATGAATGACAGGATTAGAAATACATTTTATATAATCTAATCCAGATGCATCCCTCCCCCCCCCAAAAAAAAAGGGAATTTAAAAAAGCAAATCTGGAAGCAGAGTGTCCAGTCAGAAGTTTATTATGATAGTTTAGGCATGATTTGTTTAAATTAGAGTCCGTGAATCCCACCATATCTCACAATTGTGTCATTTATGGTCACTGCTCCTAATTTAAAGACTTCCACAGATTCTCACACACGTGGTGAAGAAGTTTCTCCTCTGGCCCACCAAACCCGTACCCCATTTCCCAGACATTTCCATACCACCCTCTGGGAGCCCAGCTGATGTAATCTGCCTCTTCCACATCTTTACCTGTCTCCATGATCTCACTCCCTGACTTTCACTGAAAGCTGGCTTCTCCAGCATCTGTCTTAAATGGGTACCAGCCATTTTCCCCATACTAAGCTGGAAAAGCTTGGTGCCACCCCAATGCCACATCGAGACTCTTTATGATTCTTCGTCTCTCTTCTTCTTGGAGGCTCATGACACTGTTATAGTATATATTATGCTCTCATAAAATTTCCAGTTACTACCTTTCATTCATTATTGCAGTGATCATTGGGTCTTTCAGAGGACAGGCTAGCTTCTTGTTGGCTTGGTTTTTTCCCTATGCCAAAGTGTTTCATATCCATTCCATTTCACAGCACCACTTTCATGTTCCCGACTCAGACCATGCTTCATCAGGCAGTGTTCCACTTCTGAAAAATTGACAACTTGCTCTTGTATCACAAGCTCTTATTTACCACTATTTCACAGCCTTATCAGTATCTACATTTTCTTGCTCCCTTTATTTTTATCCACGGTTCCCTCCTTTCCTCGCTTTTTTCTCTCTCCATGCTGCAACATTTGAACCCTTTTTGTAACCAGATAGGGTGGGGTGGGGGTCCCTGGAGAAAGAGAACCAGGCATGGATTTCTTGGAATTAAGAGAAGCCATTTGTGGCTTAAGTCATTCTGTGATCTAAGCTTGACCACAATGCTTGCCTTTGAACAGGTCTTAGTAATTAATGATCTTAAGGGGACAAAATAATGCAGAAATAAACAACTTTTATCAGGCAAGATAAATAACAACAGCAAAGATACTGTATTAGTTGCAAAGACTCCCAGTTCTATTTCAATGGTAAAGATTAGCCTGAAGTGCTTGACCTCCAAATCAACTGGAACCTAAATGATGATGTTGATCTTTCCTGACCCTCATGATTTTAATCAGCTAAAGCTGGGGCTCTGTCTTTTGCCCAAGCTCCTTCATGAATATGCATGTATCCTTAGCTTAAAAATTCCCCAGTTTTGCTGTTCTGGGAAACTCTGCTTTGGGAAAGATCCCTGGTGTTCTTCTTATTTGCTGCAAGTAATAAATCCTTCCTTCTTCCAGTCTTTGGCTTGGTTGTGTCTTTTGGATTGACACCCACCAAGAATCAAACCCAGTTTTGGGGTAACAATTTCTTGCCATTTCTCTCAACTCTTGTCACTTTCCCTTCACTTGTATCCACCAGCAAAACCAAAGTTTCAGACTATTTCATTGCCCGCTTTCTCCATTCTCGTTCCTGGGCTATTAAGTACCACTGGAGAAAATTAGCACAAACAACAGACTGACAATCTGACAAATTAACAGTTGCAACAAGAACTGGGTCCCGAAATCTGCCCAGAATATATTCTGAATTTCTCTAATTGGTTTCCTCTTTTAATTTCCAAAGTATGTTTTTCAACTTTTCCTTCTCAAAGCTTTGGTCTCTCTGTCTCACTCTTCACTCAAAGCAGATAATTTTCAGACAAAAATAGACGACATCAGAAGGAATTTTCCACAAATTCTTCCTACTGGATTTGCAAACCTCTCAGCTCAGGCTGCTTTCTCTTGCCTCCTTTCTGTCCAGTAACAGTGGAGTAGATATTCCTCCTTAGGACCCAGGATCTGCCTGCCCCTGTGTCCTGGACCATCTTCTCCCACCTCATCTTTAACTCTTTACTATCACCTATCTTTTCTCTTCAATATTTACAGCCACCCTCACGAGATTTCTTCCCAATTACCATTTGCATGATCAAGTTTCTACTATTTATAACCAGCCATCCTTCTCCCATCTTTATCGTCTTTCGCTAATTACATTCAATGACTTCATTTTTCTCAACTTCTACTCATTCTTTAGCCTAATGTTATCTGGTTTTTGTTTCCCAAGCACCAATGAATCTGTGCTTATTAAGATAGTTTGATGCTAAATGAATTCCTATTTAGTTCCCTCTATCATTGCATTTTAGACTGTTGTCTACTTTTTCTTCTTGAAATGCTCCTCCCTTTCATCTCCTCCCCCTTTTGGTTTATGTGACATCCTATTCTCCTGATCTTCCTCCTAAACATGTTTTCATCCTCCTTTCAATCCTTACCTCCCACCTCAAGTTAATTACTATGTATCCTTATTTTACATTTGTTTGATTTCTGGAATCTTATCATTTCCCTTAATTTCACTGGCTAGATAATAAAACAAGTACAGCTTCTCTGTTTTCAATGCCTCTGCCATTCTAAGCCATTCTTTATATTGAAGTTTAATTCTGTTTTCTAAAGTACGAATTTGATCATATTGACCCCTGTTCTTTTCTCTCTCTTTTTTTTTTTTTTTTTTGCCACTCCTGAGCCTTGAGAAAATTCTCACACCACAACTGTAACCAGAGCCACAGCAGTGACAGCGCTGGGTCCTTAACTTACTGAGCCACGAGGGAACTCCCTGACTCCTATCTTAAAACCTTCGGTGGCTTGTCACTGACTTCCAAACTTCTGAAGATGCCATTAAGGGCCTTATGACCTTCCTTTTGCTCTCTATTTTAGTTAACTTTCTGCAATTACCTACCCTAAGTTATGTAATTAATCCATATTGAATTATTAGCATTTCCTTAAATTTGCTGAAATATGCTGTTCTTTTTTCTGATTCTTGCCTTCTGCAGATTAAGAAATAATCTTACCTATGTGTAGACTATATTCATCATTCTTATCTTCCTAAGAGTTAGGTTTCAATTTATACAATTAATAGTTTCTAATAATGCAAACCTGTATAGGTGCCCTTTAATGTTTGTCCACAGAACCTTGTGCTTATCTCTACTTTAGCACATACCATAGTATGTTGTAAGTACCTACCTTTAGGTACTTAGATAGGTTTACTCCTTTAAGTTATAAGCAATTCGAGAGTAGGGCTTGTATTTACTCTGAAACTACAGTGTATGGCACTGTGTCTAGCATACATCAAATGATCAATGCATATTTATTGAATTAATAAATTAATAACTGTTTAAAAGTATCATGCTAAAAAATGGAAGCCATCTGTTGTACTTGGCGACTGATAATCTCTGCCAGAACAGCTTCATTAGGGTCGAGCAGGTTAGAAATGAAAGGAAAACAAGGAAATAGAAGGTTAGATTTCTCTTTTGAGAAACTTAGCTATTAAACAATTTAATTCATAAGAGCAATGATAAATAAATAACACATAGGAATAACCTCTCAAGACTCATGCGGGGCTTATAGGAAGAAAATCTAAAATAGTTAAATATCTTGACTAGAGGGTATAAGAAGAGATGAACACATGGTGAGATTATCACATTTTTGGCTAGGAAAACAATATTATTGGGTAGAATTATTTTCCTAAATTAATTTATAGTTTCAGTGCAATATAACGCAGATACCTCATTGAATTTTTTATTAATGATTTTTTCTTGGAGTTCACATTGTGGCTCAGTGGAAATGAATCTGACAAGTATCCATGAGGATGCAGGTTCGATCCCTGGCCTCACTCAGTGGGTTAAGGATCTGGCATTGCAGAGCTGTAGTTTGGGTCACAGATGCAGCTCAGATCTGGCATTGTTGTAGCTGTGGTGTAGGCCAGTGGCTACAGCTCCAATTTGACCCCTAGCCTGGGAACCTCCATATGCTACAGGTGTGACCCTAAAAATACAAATAATAATAATAATGATAATAATATTTTTTTCTCATAAAAACAGTTCACATTTGTGGGGGGAAAAGAATCAAAGTCTCTCCTTGTCTTACTTTCTCTTGTGTGTGTGTGTGTGTGTGTGTGTGTGTGTGTGTACATATTCACACATGAATATATATTTATGCACACATACACACACACACACATATATATAATAGTTTTTTTTTCTTAACACATACGGACTCTTTCTTTATGTATACTCCAACAACTATTTTATTTGACATAGCAGCATAACTTGGATATCTTTCTACATCAATACATATGGATCTACCGTATACATTTTTAAACTTCTAAAGTTGAAATTTATCATACATACAAAAAAGTGCAGAAATCGTCCCTCTCTCATGTCTGTTTCCAATAATAATTTCCCAAAGGTAAACACTACTGCAACTTTTTCCAGAACTGATTAATGCTACTCATTTTTGAACTTCATACAAATGGAATCGAGCAATATGTTATTGTGTCTGTTTGCTTATTCTCAATATTACATTTAAGTCATTCAGTAGTTTGGCTTTTCATTGCCATATTACATTACATGAATATAATACAACTTGTACATTCCTCTCTTAGTGTATATTTGGGTTGTTCTCAGACAGAATATTATGAGTAGAGCTGCAGGAACATTCTTGTCCATGGCTGTTCGTGAACATATGTACATATTTCTGTTGGGTATATACCTAGACTTGGAACAGCTAGGTGATAGGGTATTCATATATTTAGTTTTAGTAGATACTGCTAAAGAGTTTTTCAAAGTCATTACAGCAATTTTTACTCCTATAGCAGTGTAGTTTCTTTTTAAGGGCCTAAAGTATCTCAATGTATAAATATATCATAAATTTATTTAATATTGGTCGTTTTCATTTTTTTTAAACTAGTACAACCAGTTTTTAGCTAGTTCAATAAGCATTTTATGGGTATTTTTGTTTACTCATGTGAGTGTATCTTTAAGAATGTCAATGGGATAAGATGAAAAAAAAGTTGACAAAATACATTTTAAAGTCACTTGGAAAAATTAATTTTTCCAAAACAAAATTAGACAATAACATTTTCTAAAGATGAGTAAAATTAAAACATTTTATAAAAGTTACCATCATTATAATTGCGGCCCTGGTACACATACATCAATGAATAGGAACGATAGCTACATCAGTTAGATTCCAAATACGAAATTAAACTTAATATGTAAAGCAGAAGGTGTTTAGCGCATGTAGTGGGTTACACAGATGAGAGGGACTGAAAAGCCACCCAAAGGTTAACAGCACAGCTGCAGCTGCTGTATCTCTGGCTGGAGGAAGAAAGAGGGGTGGTTGGGATTCGCAGAGCTCAGGGAGCGGAGTCATCTAGGGAACTGGGTAGAATCATGGGGGTCTGGACAAGCAGGGACATGTGCCAGGGAAGCGCAACCTCTGTCTAAAACACCACCTGAAGCAGAAAGTGGAGCAAAACACCTTGGCTCCTCACTTCCTCCCATCAGTGCCTCCTACCTGTTAATAGGGAGTGTAGAAAAAGTCTGGATAGATCAGCCTGCTTGGGATAGAGTGGAGTATCAAGTACAAGAAAGGGCCAAGAGGATGGCAAATAGAATATATGATAAAGAGGGCATAACAAATTAGAGGGGACAGGAAGGATGACTTAATAAATGCTACTGACATCACTGTTACCTATATTATGAAAAATATGAAGTTAAATTGGGTTTTGACCTCATACTGTAGCCCCAATTAAATTACAGAGGTGTGAAAGAATTAAATGTAAATAATTGAAAAAAGAAAGTTACACAGATTTTTAAAAGGGGTGATGATATACAGTACATAAAAGCAACACAATAAATCTGAAAGAAAATTTGATACTTTAAATTTAAAATAACACTGTAAATAAAACTAAAAGACACATGGGAGTTCTCGTTGTGGCTCAGCGGAAAACAAATCCAACTAGGAACCATGAGGTTGTGGGATCAATCCCAGGCCTTGCACAGTGGTTAAGGATCCGGCATTGTCATGAGTTGTGGTGTAAGTCACAAACACAGCTCGGATCTGGCATTGCTGTCGCTGTGGCGTAGGCCAGCAGCCATAGCTCCAATTCAGCCCCTAGCCTGGGAACCTCCATATGCTGCAGGTGCAGCCCCCCCCAAAAAAAGCAAAAAAAAAATATTAAAAGACACATAACAAAGTGGGAAAATCATTGGGGCATATATAAAAAAGGGTTAATACTCTAAATTAAATTCTCATAAATAAATGGAAAAATGGACAAAAATGCTAACAGATATTTCATAAAAGAAGATAAAATGGTCAAAGATAAAATATCCAAATTTCCAATATAAAAATTCATATACATTTAAATAAATATAGATTTATTTGTTTGACAAATATTATAAAACATTTTTAATGACACAGTGTCAGAAAATAAATGTATACTATAGCAATAAATGGATTAACATGCTGTCATTTCAAGAAATATTTGGTGACAAAGATAATATTCGTGATATAATAAGGTGAAAACATTAAATTTTGGGGGGGGTAGGGCAGCACCTGCTGCATATGGAAATTCCTGGGCCAGGGATTCAGGACGCAGCTGCAATCTATGCCACAGCTGTGGCAACACCAGATCCTTAATCCACTGTGCCAGGATAGGTATCAAACCCGGCCTCAGCAGCGACCGGAGCCACCACAGAGATAACATCCTGATCCTTAACCCACTGTGCCATAGTGGGAACTCTTAGGCTTTAAGCTATCTTAAACTAAGTTAAAAAACCAGATATACAGATGCACAGAATAAAATACTAGAAGGAATACACCAATGCATTAAAGAGTTAGTTAATCACCATTTCTGGAAAAATTTTATTTACTTATACATTTCTGAAACTTTCAAATATTCTATAGAGAACTTTTATAACCTAAAAAAAGCAATGATGTGAAATTAAAAGATAGGGAGGTACACAGTGTTATGGAAGGTTATCTGCAAAGAGGGAGAAATTTACACAGCTTTGCAGGCTGAAAGGAAAGAGGCCGTGGAGAAGAACCAATTGAAGATGAAAAGGACTGAAAACTGCTGAAGGAAGATCTCAGAGGAGACTGGTTGAGCTCCAGAGCACTGATGGGGAAACTAGGCCTGGAAAATAAAGATTTTAAGGAGAAAAACAAAGCGTTCAGAAGCAAGATGAGAACTGGAACCGGAGGGAAATCATATTGTATGATCTTGATTTTCCTTCTGTGTTTTCAGGCAACCTCTGTTGAGAGTGAAGAGTAGGAACTGAATAGTACATCTATAGAGACTATTGGAGCTTCTGGATATTTGCTGGAGAGAATAAGAGGGCAGTGGCTGAGGAAAATCAAAGAATGAACATGGTTTCCTGAAGGCCTCTTTGAAGTCAGACATCTTAACTTAGTAATGGTGGCATCATTCTCTACAATTTTATGCGATTCTTACTGTTGCCTCTGGGCTGGAAAAGCAAGGAGATCCTAGTAGAGCACTGAGAACTATGTCTAACCACTTGTGATGAATCCATATATGTATGTGTAACCCTGTCACCACGCTGTACGGCTGGGTATAATGTAAAAATAAAAATTAAAATTAAAAAAAAACAGGGAGTTCCCTTCGTGGCTCAGTGGTTAACGAATCCGACTAAGAACCATGAGGTTGCGGGTTCGATCCCTGGCCTTGCTCAGTGGGTTAAGGATCCGGCGTTGCCGTGAGCTGTGCTGTAGGTCGCAGATGCGGCTCGGATCCCGCGTTGCTGTGGCTGTGGCGAAGGCCGGCAGCTACAGCTCCTGTTAGACCCCAAGCCTGGGAACCTCCATATGCCGCGGGTGCGGCTCTACATAAAAAGGCAAAAAGACAAAAACAAAAACAAAAACAGAAGCTAAGTCAGAAAAAAAAGAAAACCTATTTTTATACAACACTTGAAAATAATATTTAAAAATATAGATTCCCAGACATAGAGAACAAACTAATGGTTACCAGTGGGGAGAGGGAAAGGGGGAAAGGCAACATAGGGGTAGCTTATTTTATACATAATTGTTTGTACCTATTAAGGGTATTAAGAGGTATAAACTATTATGTATAAAATAATCTATATGGATATGTTGTACAAAACAGGGAATATATATGGTCAATATTTTATAATAAATATCAATAGAGTATAACCTTTAAAAATTAGGAATCACTATATTGTACACCTGTAACTTACATAATGTACATCAACTAAACTTTAGTGAAAAAAAAAAGAAAAGGTACACTTACTTTTAGGAATAGAAACACTAGAAGTTTGAAATGTTCTCTAGCTGAGACTCTATGGAGCAGATATAGTAAAGAGATAAAAAGGTTAAGAAGCTGATGGTGCAGAGAAACTGAAGTCTGAGCTGAGATGGAAGCTGGGCTGGAAGGGAATGAGTCCTGGAGTGGCAGCTGGTGGGGGACCAAGCAAGTCATTGGAAGTAGAATATTACTGCAGTGGTGACAGAGAAGTGAGAATATGTTCTCTGAATTTACTGAACACTCATAGCCTTTGAATCTAACTTTTGATATTCATTACACTCTGCTTGCGTTTCAGTTGGTACCTTTTTTTTTTTAAACTACACCCAGTCCTTGTACACATCTGTGTACTCCTGAGGTACCTACCAGAGTGCTCTGCGTTTGGCAGTTGTCCAAGTAATGTTGTTGGAAGAACGAAGGCAACCAAACATGATAATTTTTGGCATTGTGGCAAATGCTTTGGTTAAATTAAGAACTACTCTTTTGAAGACTGTGTGGTCAAAAGTATTAAGTTGACAATGGTGCTTACCAGGGACATCAGTATGGTGTTTCTGGGGGAGAAGCCAGTTGACGGTGTTACTGGGATTATAGCAAGCTCAGGGCATAAAATTTAATTGCTCTTAAGGAAGTAACATCTTTTAAAGCTGCAAACTAATGGTGCAAAGACCTGATTCATAAACAGGCAGTTTGCTGGGATTGACTGTCTTGTGCCTGTAGGAAGAATAACTGGATATTTTGAATCAGTTTCTACTCAAGAGGCTGACAGGGAACCTTCTGCTTCTCCCTAAAACTTGGTTTCAGAAAGTGAATTTGTCAGATAGTGCACCAGCAGGGCATACTCTTCTTAAAGTATATACTTCAAAACGTTTTCTGTCAATTTTTTTTTTCATTATTTAAGTAGAAACTCACAAGATTCCAAGGCTTTATTTTACAGGCGGAGTAAAGATGGAGAATATATCACTCTCTGGTAGTGGTGCGGTTTGAGGGTTAGGAGGAAGAAGAATTACAGCTTCTCCTTTTGGTAACTTTAATTACACACACACACACACACACACACACACACACTCCTAAACACTCAGTTACTCAGCCACTCAGTTACTCACTCATTCATACAAACTTTCCAATCTTATTCTTTTCTGCTGGTTGTTAAAATCCCAAATCTGGTATTCAACTTTTAGTGTTTTCAAGACTCTTTCTTATATATTCATGAATCTACTACACCTCATCCCAATGAACATTCTTAATTATAGTCAATTGCCCCAAATTGGCTTTCTTGACTTTAAATGCATTTGCCATTTCATTTTTCAAGATGAATTTGATTGAATGTCTTGTAGTGATGGATGCGAGCTCATTCAGGATATGTTAATAATAAATTTATTGCTCTCTAGAAATAAGTAATAGATCAAAAAACCTCTTTGGCTTAATATTTTACTGTTAAAGATTAAACAGTTCTTCTAAATAACTTAGCAACCCTTTCAAACTCAAATTGTTTAGCTCTATATTTAAGGAAACTATTGAAATTGTTTTAGTTCCCTTGGGTACAGTTGTGCAATTTGGATTTAGCTGGTCTGCAGATTGTACTCATCTATGTTAATGTTTCAGTAATGAGAATGATCCAACTGTGTCATAACCTTTTGGGTCTTAACCTCCTTCATTTGCATAACCTTTTACTTCCAATTTACCCTGACCTTGCCATTTTAGGATGAATGTATCAGTCTCCTTCCTCTTTCTCCACGACCTGATTTTTGTTGCTAAAAAAAAAATCAACTGGTTTTTCTTACATATGAAAAAAACATGCTCACAAAAGATTTCTTAATATTTGAAAGATGTGAGGTGTTCAGTAAGTTACTTTTACTCTTAAAGATGTGTTAAATTTGAAAATATTTTAAAATATAGACAATTAAATAAGTGACATGTATGTATTCAGTCTCTTGCTGCAAATGGAACATGTTATTATTTAGAACAGTGCTACTACCAAATATCCTAAAAATATATGTATTTAAAGCATATATGTATTATGGTCTCTTATACTTAAATTATGCCATATATGTACATTTTTATACATACACATATATTCACATGTTGATTTTTAATAAAATGAAATATTATAAAAGTTGGACTTGCTTACCTAAAAATACAGTTGAGATGACTGTGTTTTTAAAAATTAATAAAAGAATTTTTTCAAATAGAAAATATGATACATACAGAATGATTAGTTAAAAAAATCCTATTTACATGCAAGTGCTTTTATACTTATTATTAACCACTGTATGCTAGTTGTGATGTTCTGAAGGAGAAAGACCAGGTGCATAATAGGAAAACCAGATGTAACCTGGGGCACCGGGGAGGGTGTAGGGTTCCCTGAGGAAATGTCATTTGAGTTGAGGTCTAAAGGGTGATTAGAAACTAAAAGATAAGGAGGCCAAGCATCTGGGAAGAGTAATCTTTAGGGTAATCTTTTTATGTAAAACTGACCTATGAATCCCACACATTTTCCTAAAACCCTACAATAGCTTTTTCAATTCCTCACCACGCCTTGCAAACTCTGCATGACCTAGCCTACTTCCACCTGTCTCTTTCTTCCCCAATAGCACTCATGTCATTTATAATTTTTTGTTTAGTGGCTGTATTCCTGGAGGACAAGCATGGACCTTCTATCCTCAGAATCTAGATCACTGTTACACTGCAGGGACCAGGCAAATATTTGGTGAATAAATGAGTGTATATAAAACCTTAGAGCTCTGCATTTTAAAGTCAATGTGTCTTATTAGTCATTGTAAGAATTGTAGCTGTCATTCACCCAACACGTATGTTAGGCACAGAGCAAGGCCAAATATGGTAGATATTGATCCCCTATTAGTGATGAAAAAACTGAGGGCTAGAGGCTAAGTAAACTTCCCAGAATCATAGTATTATTTGGTCTATGTTGTTTAATAAAGATAGAATCACTAAATTGTATCAGAATCAACAGGGGGGAGGAAACACTACTGTTTTAATGGCAATCTTGATGTAGTTCACACCAAATTTTTAATACTTTTCTTTAAAATTTAAATTTTTACTTTATTTTTTTGTCATTTTAGGGCCACATGTGTGGCATATGGAAATTCCCGGGCTAGGGGTTGAATTTTATCACAGCCACAGCAAAGCCAGAACTGAGCTGTGCCTGTGACCTACACCACAACTCACAGCAATGCTGGATCCTAAACCCACTGAGCAAGGCCAGGAATCAAACCCATGTCCTCAAGGATACTAGTCAGGTTCGTTACTGCTGAGCCACAACGGTAACTCCCAAATATAATTTTTTATATATTACTGTGTTTATTCTCATTTTAAAGCATTCAATTCATCAGTACTGTCAGACATGTACCATATATAAATGGGCAAAATAGTGATATGAAATATATGATTTTACCCATATATGGCTATGGGTGAGATTACACTTTGAGATGAAGAAGCAGCTTAGGGGAAAGCATATATGCTATAGTAGGTAGCCACAAAGCCCTAAGAGCACAGGGTTATACACAGTTAACAAATAGTTAAAAGAGTGCCTACTCTGATCTACAAATCATTCTAGGCACTAGGCATATAGTAATTAATAAAACAAACAGGATCCTTGATCTTACGAAAAATATACTCTAGAGATGAGACATTAAATTTTATTGGGGATACCTAATAAGCAGAGCTTCCTAGAGAGAATCATATTTTAACTGAGTCTCAAAAGATGTGTGAATGGTGTCATGCACTGATGGGGAATGTATTAAGATGCCAAGTGTTTTAGTGTATTAGTTAGGATTAGATTCATCTTTGAGTACTAAAAAACTCAAAATAACATTGGTCTAACAAGCTATGAAAACAGAAGAGGTCACAGGATAGGACCTTGGCTAAATCCTACATTAAAGGCACAGATGAGAAAAAAGGAGCAAGGAAAAAAGGTAAAGTTCATTTAAAAGTTTAGATGAATGCTATACAACAGCATATTACTTTTTTTGACATATTTAAACAACAGAAACTTTATCTTTACTGTAACATTAGAATGGATTTGGCTACTGGTCTGTAATGACAGTAGAAATAGCTGTCAAACCATTCCTTTTTTCACTTGGAAAGAATAAACCATTCTGATGAAAATTTATGATTTAAAATTTAACTACAACTTTATAAAACAATAATATTGTTATATTACTATGTTTATATATATACTATAGTATACTATTTATTATATTATATTATGCCAAAAAAATCAGCCATTCCAATGTTTCTAAATATTTAAATGCTTGGTATTTTGTAAGATAGTCTAAACTGGAAAAAAATTATTTATAAATATAACATTTTTGTAAATTCAAAACAGAAATAAAATTATCCTTTTGAATAGCATCCTAATTAGTACTTAAAATGAATTCCATGAATATTACATGGATCTAATCCTTAGGATTAGAGTTTGATGTGCCAGTTTATGATTTCTTATAATTATATTCAAGAGCATTGGTCATGCTATTGCATGTTCTAATTTTTTTAAATGATTGCCTACTATGTGTTTTCTGGACTAGTTATAACACTAAAATACAGAAGAACCATGTTAATGTGATTAAAATTAATATTAGTATATTTCTAACTTTGCCTATTTCCCATCTTTACATGTTTTCCTTTGATTGAACATCTCTGAGAATTATTCTCAAGTGTGTTAACTATTAACTTCAACAAGTTATATTAGTTTAAATCATTTATTCTGCTAAATACTGTATTACATAACAAATTTCAGCTTATCTATTGGTGATTTGAACTAATTTGTTCTTTAGAAATGATGTTAGAATAGTTATGCTTTGATCTTATAAATTAGCTAAATGGAATACTGTTTATAATTTAGATGAAAACTGCTATTACATAGTGTTTCTTGCCTCACTGCTTAATAGACCTCTGATAATGTGTTGTTCATGGGGAAACAGCAGAACTGGATCCACTGAGTTTAGCGGGATAAGAGAGGCACAACTGGAGTTCCTGCTGTGGCACAACAGGATCAGCGTCCTTTTGGGTGCTGAGATGCAGGTTCAGTCCCCTGGCCCCTGCACAGTGGGTTAAGGATCAATTCGTCATTGTCACAGTTGTGGCTTAGGTTACACCTATGGCTACGATCAGATCCCTGCCCTGGGAACTCCATATGCTCCAGGGAGGCCAAAAAAGGAAAAAAAAAAAGAGGTACAACTGTCTTCATCAATGTTTTCATTACATAGAAAATAATAAAAGCCAATCTATTTTCAACACAAATTTCAGAGTCTTATTTAAGAATTTAGTAGGTAGAGTTCAGTGTTAGCTGCATGATACTTACATAAGTGAAAAGCTGTAACGTTAAATCTGACTCTTAAGGGATCTGTCCCAAAAGCCTCACAGTTCTGGGATTCTATCAACGTCAGTGACTTCCACACTCAGGCATGTTAGCTATGCATGGGACCTCGGGTCCCCATCCTGCATCTTTTTATTCCCTGGAACTCTTTCCTCCTTGAAATCGTAAACTCTAACATTCCATTCTCTGACCAACTTCAGATTATTTCAATCCTCTCAGTTATTCCTGCCATTCATGTCTTAATTTCATCAGAGCCTTGATCTCCTTGACCTCATTTTCTTTCAACTGATTCAACAAGAACTGCAATTTACTGTGCACTTAAATGTCCTAAGTGCTTTACTATGTTATCTCATGTAAACCACATGATGAGCCTATGAAGTAGGAATTATTATCACTTTTCACACATGAGGCAATTGAGGCTTAAGAGAAGGGGGAGGACAATGATTCAAATTCAGCTCTAGTTGCTCCATAGCCCATCCCATGCAGTGCTTATGTTTCCACTCCCTTCCATATTCAGCCTTGACCTCCTAACACTTCACCTCAATCTCTCTCTTTATCTTTTCTTTCCCCCAGTGCCCTAAATTCCTTTATGTTCTAGTCTTTCCAGCTACCGCCACCCTTAAAAAAGACCTGATGCCGCTAGCTGAACCATCCACCTTCTCTGTTTCTATATTCGGGTTGCCGAGCACCACTAGACAAATCACATGTCCATGAGGACTGGTGACACTCTCTAGTTCCAGCCAGACCTTCAACACTTTAGTTATGTGTCCTTTGTCAGCCCTCTTCTTTGTTCCAAATTTCATTCTCCAATATCACGGTTTACAAATACTTCAAGAGGCACGGGGGAGCCTGGAGAGGTCTCAGACATCCTGTATAGCTCTCATGGTCTATCATTCCTGCATTAAACATGCACTGTGTGGTCCAGTGTAACAGATAAGGTCTCTAAGAAATGCTCATGGTTTATTACTTTATAAAGCAGGAATCTTTCGGTTATGAATTATCTTCATTCTGTACACTGAAGAGTCACTTAGCTTGCTTGACATTTTCCAGAGAGCAATGCTCCATAAATCCAGAAGACTTAGGTCTGTTTATCATGAGCAACACCAAAATAGAAACATCCTGTCAAAAGAATTCCAAAGATAAGGGGTCTCCTTCCAGCAAATATCACTAGTCTATTTACAAGGTGTTCAGCTATCAGCATGTCTACAAGGATCACCTGACGTTTCTCCTTCTCCAGGAAATTTCTCCATCCCCAACTATAAACACAACAGGCCAACTCTTTAACTCCTTCTACCATCTCATATATATATATATATTTTTTCTTTTTCTTTTTAGGGCCACACTTGCAACATATGGAAATTCCCAGGCTAGAGGTTGAATCAGAGTTGCAGCAGCAGGTCTACACCACAGCCACGGCAATGCCAGATCTGAGCCACATTTGTGACCAACACTGCAGCTTGGGGCAACACCAGATCCTTAACCCACTGATTCAGGCCAGGAAATCCTAACATCTCATATTTAGTAAAAAAATCCTCCGTTTAATTTTATAATGTAAAGTACCTTTTAGGTAGGAAAGTCCTGTGACTTCCTTCTTTCCTTCCTTCCTTCCTCACTTCCTCCCTTCCTTCATTTTTGTCTTTTTAGGGGCACACCAGCAGCATATGGAGGTTCCCAGGCTAGGGGCTGAATTGCAGCTTTAGCTGCCAGCCTATGCCATAGCCACAGCAACGTGGGGTCCGAGCCGCATCTGTGACCTACACCACAGCTCACAGCAACACTGGATCCTTAACCCAGTAAACGAGGCCAGGGATCAAACCCTCATAGATACTAGTCAGATTCATTTCTCCTGAGCCAGGACGGGAACTCCTTGACCTCCTATTTTTAATTATACATATTATTATATATCCATTCCACAATCGTTCCTTTAGCCTCAGTGGAAAAAGTGTAACTGAGCTAGTGCCCTGTGGAGCTCCTACACAAACAAACTTTTTTTTGTCCTTCATTTCTTATTTTTAGGGAATAAGCTTTGGCCTCCATGACCTTCCCTGAGTTCCAAAGGGCAGTTGCTAATCAGGGAAGAGAGGGGATGCAGAGACCAGGGAGGAGCATCAAGAGACAATGGTGCAGACTTGGGGCAGGGTCCTGGCTCATCAAGGAATATACATAACAATATCTTCGAGCCTTTCTGCAGAACTAAAACTCCCAACAAATGGAAGAACTGCATGATGAAGAAGGCGGACCACCAGAACCAGTCCTGGGACTACTAAACACCATCTTTAAAAAGCAATGCAAGTTTGCCTCTACCCTGACCCTTAACAAAGACTCTATTTTCCACTCCCCAGACTATAAAACCACCTCTTAATCCCTTCCAAGGGGGCCATGGTCTTTAAGGCATTAGCCTTCTGTGGTCCCCTTTGCTGGTAAAACAATAAAGCAATCTTTTTCTCCTTACTCAAAACTCTGTCTCCATGTTTCTATTCAGCAATGACAGACAGAAGCTAAGTTTTGGCAGCAAAAGCATCCTTCATGCTGTCCTAAGCCTCTTCTCAATGACTTGTTTCTCCTTGCTTCTCTTCAGAGACCCTGGATGTTTTATTAACCAGTTGCAAGTCCATCTAATTACATTATTAACTAGCCAACACATCTCTTTAGCAATAATTTATTTTTTACCTATCACTTTTATAGTGCTTATGTGCCAGGCACTTTACTCATTTAATCTTCATAACAACCAAGTGAAGTATATGCTAGTAGTATTCTCAGTTTACATAAGAGGAATATGAGTACCAGAGAGGTTAATAACTTTCCGAAATTCACACAGCTAGTAAGGATTTGAACACAATAGAATGAATAGGAATACAGCAGTTTAAACGGTGCTGCAAGACTATTATTTTTTAAATGATGAACACAATTTAGACTTACAGAAAAGGTTGCAAAATAGGTTAAAGGAGGTATTTATAGCTCTAATCCCCTTTTTCTCTCATGTTAACTAACCTGACCTTAGATAGTATCAAGAACAGGAATGTAACTTTGGGATAGTATTATTAACTAAACTTTATTTTTATTTAAAAAAATAATTAAATAATTATATTTACCACTTTTCCCCTAATGTCCTTTTTTGATTCAGAATCTCTCTTGCAGTTGGGAATGATTTCTCCCGTCTTGCCTCTGGCCTTTAAAATTTTTTCATGGAGTTCCCACTGTGGCTCAGCAGAATAAGAACCTAAATGGTATCCATGAGGATGTGGGTTTGATCCATGGCCTTGCTCAGTGGGTTAAGGATCCAACATTGCCACAAACTGTAGCATAGTTTGCAGATGTGGCTTAGATCTGGTGCTATTGTGGCTGTGGTGTATGTCGGCAGCTGCAGCTCTGATTTGACTCCTAACCTGAGAACCTCCATATGCCACAGGTACAGCCATAAAAAGAAAAAAAAAATTCCTTTATCTTTTCTTAATTGCATGACCTTCACAAAATATTTTTTGTCACTCTTACTATTTTTTCCTCATACTTTAGAGCGTATGTCTCCATTTGTTCATGCCCACATCTACTCATTTCTTTCCTTCAGTTATTTTATTTTGTATTGTTTTCAAAAACATATAATATAAAATTTATCATCTTAACCAATTTTAAGTGTACAGTTCACTACTATTAAGTATTTTCACATTAATGTGAAACAGATGTACAGAGCTTTTTCATCTTGCAAAACTGAAACTTCATACCCATTTAACAATTTAACAACTCCCCTTTTTACTACCCATGCCCTCAGCCCCTGGGAACCACATTCTACTTTCTATTTCTATAAATCTGACTACTCTGGATACCCCACAGAAGTGGAATCATACAGTATTTGTCATCATGTCACACAAATAAATCATCTTATTTTTTTCAGTCATTGTTTCACATGTTCATTCAAAAAGATTCTTTGGGAGTAGAAACCATGACACAGGTCTTTCTACTTCACAAGACAATGAGCATAATTCTGAACTTGTAGTGCATATCTCAAGGGTAATTAATTCTGGGGCATTCTATTATGGATTAAATCGTGTTCCCTCCCTCAAATTCATGTTGAAATCCTAACTCTTAGTAGTTCAAATGTGACTCTATTTGGAAAAAGGGTCATTGAAGAATTAATTAGCTGAGTTAAGATGAAATCTTACTGAAGGGGGGGCTCTAATCCATTATGACTGGTGTCCTTTTAAAAAGGAGAAATTTGAAGATAGCACATAAGGAAAATGCCATGTGAAGAAGAAGACAGAGATTGGAGTGATGTTTCTACACGCCAAGAAACGCCAAAGATTGCTAGCAAACCACTAGGAGTGAGGGGAGAGGCATGGAACAGCTTCCCTCCTCAAAGGATTCAATCCTGCTGACACTTGGACTTATATTCTCCAGACTGTGAGAAAATAAAGTTCTACTGTTTAAACCACCCAGTTTCTAGGACTTTGTTATGGCAGCCCTAGCAAAATAATATAGGGCTACTGCCCTTGCATGGCAAATGGTTGATCCATAAGACTTTATATAAAATTGGGTGTGTTTGTATTTGTTGGTACACATTTTTTTCCTCTTTTGCATAATTTTATGGTTTCTTCCTATAATTACTCACTTTTCATGGTTAGAGACGGAAGAATAATCAAGAGAAATGGAAAAACTGGGAACAAATTAGCCTCAGATGTGACATTTATCCCTGTTGTAATTTGAGATTCACATGGTATCTTCAGCTCATGAATGCTTAATCTTCTGATACAAGAGCATGCAGCTTTGATTTTCCAGATTCATCTGAGCTTTAGTTAGCATCTTGAATCCAAGGGTATCTTCTAGATATTTCCCCATAGTATGCATTAAAAATGAGATTTAAAATAACAAATCAACCTTAAGTGAAAACCAGGGAAAGATGAGGGTAAAATTATTCTGAGACAAAAAGTTAATATGTTACCACCTGGCAGCTGCTCTGTTTAGTGGATCTGGAAATGAAGAATGAGAGAGAGCCCTGTGTCCGTTTCTTAGGTTTTTCATAATGAATTGCCACAAACTAGGTGGCTTACAATTGCAGAAATAAGATGATCTGTCACAGTTCTGGAGTCCAGGAAATAAAGTTGAAATAAAGCTATGCTCCCTCTGAAGATTTTAGGGGAGAAATCTTTCTTGCCTCTTCCAGCTTCTGGTGGCTCCAAGATCTCCTTGGCTTGTGCTGCATCACTCCAGTTTCTTGCCATCATGCTTTCTGTGTCTTCTCTTCTCTCCATGAATCCTTCCTCTGTGTGTCTCTAAAAAGAATACTTGTCCTTAGATTTGGGGCCCACTCTAAATCTTGGCTCATATCAACTCAAGACTCAAGTACATCTGCAAAAAAAATCTGCCCTTTTCCAAAGAAGTCACATGCATAGGTTTCAGGGATTAGGATGGGTATATATCGTTTTATTTATATGCATTTTTTTATTTTTCCATTATAACTGGTTTACAGTTTTCTATCAATTTTCCAACTGTACAGTGTGGTGACCCGGTTACATCTACATATATAGATTCGTCACAAGTGATTAGACATAGTTCCTGGTGCTATACAGCAGGATCTCCTTGCTTTTCCATCCCAAAGGTAGTAGTCTACAACTATTAACCCCAGACTCCCATACCATCCCACTCACTCCCCCACCCTCTTGGCAATCACAAGTCTGTTCTCCAAGTCCGTGATTTTCTTTTCTGTAGAAAGTTTCATTTGTGCAGTATATTAGATTCCAGATATAAGTGATATCATATGGTATTTGTCTTTCTCCTTCTGACTTACTTCATTCAGTATGAGGATCTCTAATTCCATCCATGTTGCTGAAAAGGGCATTATTTGATTCTTTTTTATGGCTAAGTAGTATTCCACTGTGTGTAATACCACATCTTCTTAATCCAGTCATCTGTTGATGGACATTTGGGTTGTTTCCATGTCTTGGCTATTGTGAATATTTCTGCAATGAACATGCTTGTGCAAGTGTCTTTTGCAAGGAAAGTTTTGTCTAGATATATGCCCAAGAGTGGGATTCCTGGGTCATATGGTAGTTCTATGTATATTTTTCTAAGGTACCTCCATACTGTTTTCCATAGTGGTTGTACCAGCTTACATTCCCACCAACAGTGTAGGAGGCTTCCCTTTTCTCTACAGCCCCTCCAGCATTTGTTGTTTGTGAACTTATTAATGATGGCCATTCTGACTGGTGTGAGGTGGTACCTCGTGGTAGTTTTGATTTGCATTTCTCTACTCATCAGCGATGAGCATTTTTTCATGTGCTTGTATGTCTATTCAGGTCTTTTGCCCATTTTTCAGTTGGGTTGTTGGCTTTTTTGCTGTTGAGTTGGACAAGTTGTTTGTGTATTTTAAAGATTAAGCCCTTGTCAGTTGCATCATTTGAAACTATTTTCTCCCATTCTGTAAATTGTCTTCTAGTTTTCTTTTTGGTTTCCTTTGCTGTGCCAAAGCTTGTCAGCTTGATTAGGTCCCATTTGTTTATCTTTGCTTTTATTTCTGTTGCTTTGGGAGACCGACCTGAGAAAACATTTGTAAGGTTGATATCAGAGAATGTTTTGCCAATGTTCTCTTCTAGGAATTTAATGGCATCTTGTCTTATATTTAAATCTTTAAGCCATTTTGAGTTTATTTTTGTGCATGGAGTGAGAGTGTTTTCTAGCTTCATCGACTTGCATGCAGCTGGCCAGGTTTCCCAGCAATGCTTACTGAACAGACTGTCTTTTTCTCATTTTATGTTCTTGCCTCCTTTGTCAAAGATTAATTGACTGTATGTGTCTGGGTTTATTTCTGGGTTCTCTATTCTGTTCCATTAGTCTGTATGTCTGTTTTGGTACCAGTACCACACTGTTTTTATTACTGTGGCTCTGTAATATTGCCTGAAGTCTGGGAGAGTTATGCCTCCTGCTTGGTTTTTGTTCCTCAGAATTGCTTTGGCAATTCTGGGTCTTTTGTGGTTCCATATAAATTTTTGGATTGTTTGTTCTAGTTCTGTGAAGAATGTCATGGGTAATTTGATAGGGATTGCATTGAATGTGTAGATTGCTTTGGGTAGTATGGACATTTTTACAATATTAATTTTTCCAGCCCATGAGCATGGAATATCTTTCCATTTATTTGTATCTTCTTTGATTTCCTTGATTAATGTTTTATAGTTCTTGGCATATAAGTCTTTCACCTCCTTGGTCAGGTTTATTCCCAGGTATTTGATTTTTGGGGGTGCAATTTTAAAAGGTATTGTATTTTGGTATTCTTTTTATAATATTTCATTGTTTGTATGCAGAAATACGATTGATTTCTGAAGGTTAATCTTATATCCTGCTACTTTGCTGAATTTGTTGATCAGATCAAATAATTTGTGGTTTGAGTCCTTGGAATTTTCTATATATAGTATCATGTCATCTGCATACAGTTTTACCTCTTCTCTTCCTATTTGGATGTCTTGTATTTTTTTGTATGTCTGATTACTATAGCTAGGACTTCCATTACTGTGTTGAATAACAGTGGTGAGAGTGGGCATCCTTTTCGTGTTCCAGATTTTAGTGGGAAGGCTTTCAGCTTTTCTCCATTGAGTATTATATTTCCTGTGGGTTTGTCGTAAATGGCTTTTATTATGTTAAGGAGTGTTCCCTCTATACTCACTTTGATAAGAGTTTTGATCATGAATGGATGCTGGACTTTGTCAAATGCTTTTTCTGCATCTATTGAGATGATCATGTGGCTTTTGACTTATTGTTTGTTAATGTGGTTTATGACGTTGATTGATTTGCATATGGTGAACCATCCTTGTGCACCTGGGATGAATCCCAGCTGGTGGTGGTGTATGATCTTTTTTTATATGTTGTTGGATTCGGTTGGCTAAAATTTTGTTGAGAATTTTTGCATCTATATTCATCAAAGATATTGGCCTATAGTTTTCTTTTTTAATGGGATATTTGTCTGGGTTTGTAATTAAGGTGATGTTGGCATCATAGAATGTCTTTGGGAATGTTCCTTCTTCTTCAATCTTTTGGAAAAGTTTAAGGAGGATGGGTATGAGTTCTTCTTTGTATGTTTGGTAGAATTTGCCTGTGAATCCATCTGGTCCTGGACTTTTATTTGTAGGGAGTGTTTTTATGACAAACAATTTCATTTCTAGTGATTGGTCTGTTCAGTTGATCTATTTCTTTTTGATTCAGTTTTGGCAGGGTGTAAGTTTCTAAAAAGTTGTCCATTTCATCTAGGTTGTCAAATTTGTTGGCATACAATTGTTCATAGTATTCTTTCATGTTTTTTTTGTATTTCTGTAATATCCATTGTGACTTCTCCTTTTTCATTTCTTATTTTGTTTATTTGGGTTTTTTCTCTCCTCTTCTTGGTGAGTCTTGCCAGAGGTTTGTCAATTTTGTTTACCTTTTCAAAGAACCAGCTCTTGGTTTTATTTATTTTTTGGATTGTTTTTTGAATCTGTATTTTATTGATTTCCTCTCTGATCTTAATGATTTCCTTCCTTCTGCTGACTTTAGGGTCTTTTTCTGTTGTTCTTCTTTTTCTAATTCGTTGAGGTGCTGGATTAAGTTCTCAATTTGAGATTTTTCTTCTTTTTTGAGGAAGGCCTGTATTCCTATGAATTTCCCTCTGAGCACTGTTTTTGCAGCATCCCATAGATTTGGAGTAGTTGTGTCTTCATTATCATTTGTCTCAAGGTATTTTTTAATTTCCTTCTTCATTTCCCCATCGACCCATTCATTTTTCAGTAGCATGTTGTTTAGTCTCCATGTAGTGTGTTTTTTTTCATTTCTTTTCCTGTGGTTGATTTCTAGTTTCATGCCACTGAGGTCAGAGAAGATACTTGAAATAATTTCTATACTCTTAAATTTGTTGAGGTTAGCTTTGTGCCCCAGTATGTGATCTATCCTTGAGAATGTTCCATGTGCACTTGAAAAGAATGTATATTCTGATTTTTTTGGACGTAATGCCCTGAAAATGTCAGATCTAACTTTTCTATTGTGTCATTTAGGGTCTCTGTTGCCTTACTGACTTTCTGCCTAGATGATCTGTCCATTGATGTGAGTGGAGTGTTAAAGTCTCCTACTATTATTGTATTGCCATCTATTTCTCCTTTTACGTCTGATAGTACTTGTTGTAGGTACTTGGGTGCTCCTATATTAGGGAAATACATATTGATGATTGTAATATCCTCTTCTTGAATGGTTCCTTTAACTGCTAAATAGTGCCCTTCTTTGTCTTTCTTTATGGCCTTCATCTTAAAGTCTATTTTGTCTTATATGAGTATTGTAACTGCTGCTTTCCTGTCTTTTCCATTGGCATGAAATATCTTTTCAGGATAGGTATATATCTTCTGGGGAGCTCCACTTCAACCCAATACAGACTCCAATATTACTGAATTCTGAAAATAAAATTAGCCCAAAGAGATTTGATTTCTGCAACTCCACTTCTTATATGAGAGGCCAAGAATAAACTCAATTAGGAATAAACCACCCACAAGCAAAAAGACCTAAAGATGTTTAGACCCTGGAAATGGAAACTGGAAACCTAGGGGTGCAGACTGAGTTCAACTTCTTTTTGAGGATAATAAATTCAATATTTCAAACACTAACTAAATTTTTTTCGGGGGGAGATAGATCTCTTTTATTTTTATGGAATGTCACATAGGAAAAGGATTAGATGTATTCTGTGAAGCTCTTTGGGGCAGATCCAAAAGTTTCAAGAAGGTACATTTGAACCTATTTAAACCCAAAAATTCCATTAGCAAAGATATGTAGACATAGAGTGAGTGATGTTGTAAGTTGGGCATGCTTTGTACAAAAGTCTCTAGAAGGCTGAACTAGAATATTTTCAAGTTCCTACCGAAGTCTACATTTTATGATTCTATAATTTTTTTCCATATATACAAGTCTAAGGACACTGGATAACAGCTCCTGGAAGAAATAGTTGGGCATATAGAATAAAACTGAATATAAGCTGGATGGGGCTTTCAGAGCATTTGAAAGGAAGATGTAATAATTATAGAACTTTGATTTACAAGGATTACAAGGGACTATTAATACACACACATTGTTCTATATATGATTTTAATAAACAAGATCATCTGCTCTAAGTTCAGGTAATGAGCCATTTCCTTTTTCATAAAAAAAGGCATCTTTAAATCTTCTTTCCTTCACTTTTTTGTTATAAATATACTGTTCATTCATTCCTAAAAACCACTTGTTACAGGCAATTATTAGACTGATACTGTGTTCCACATAAGTTCAAAATTATGCCATGGGTTGTGGATATAAGGGCTCAGGGAAGAGAAAGCATGTTATAACAAGTAACAATTTCACATATTTTTTCCCTATTTGCCAGCACTTTTTCCAGATGGGGTTTGAAGTTGAATAAGATTCAAATAATTTGGAGTAATAAATAATGCCAGGTGTAGATCAGGTCCAATTTCCTTTTAAAAATGTTGACTCCAAAGTTTCAAATAACCAAAATATGTTGAAGTTAGAAATAGCTCAGAATAGCCAGCCGGCTAAGGCAGATACTCCAAAATAACTGATGAAGCTCCATATAGACAGAGCTTTTCTGGCATGAGGTTGGATAAATAGCATAACACAAATTCTAAATGATTTCCATCACTTATGGCAACTACGAAAGTTACTAGAAAGGGTCAAGGTCTAATGATTACAGAAAATGTAATTTTCAATGTACTCAAGTCCACTGAACTTGGAGGTTTTCCTTGCAGAATGGTAATAATTGCTCACAATATGTCAGGTGTTATTTCAGATGCTTCCTTTACAGTGTTTTATTTAATCCTCATCTCAAACCAATGTGGAGATTATTTTTCCCATTTTTCAAATAAGAAAGTTGAATTTCAGAAAGTAACTTATTTAACATCCTACAGCTAATATATAGGTGAACTGGGATTCCAGCCTAATCAGCCTGTCTCCTTGGGCTCTCTTCTTAGCTACTGTGTCATTAAGAATCCTGTCTTACTTATATCTCTTTACTCTGAAACTGCATCCAGCTAATTTGCCTTGGTGAACTTGATAATTCATACTTTCATCTCATCTTTTTAAAAAGAATTCATATGAATCATGAAACAAAATAATAGTTCATATAAAATATACTTGACCTGCCTGAAAAGTTGAAAATGATAGAATAAAATATTTATTCAAACAAATAATGCCATTTGCAGCAATATGGATGGAAGTATAGACTCTCATACTAAGTGAAGAAAGTCAGAAAAAGAAAGACAAATACCATATGATTTCACCTATACCTGGAATCTAATATATGGCACAAATGGACCTTTCCACAGAAAAGAAAATCATAGACATGGATAATAGACTTGTAGTTGCCAAATGGGTGGGGGGAGTTGGATGGATTGGGAATTTGGGAATAATAGATGCAAACTATTGCCTTTGGAATGGATAAGCAGTGAGATCCTGCTGTATAGCACTGGGAACTATATCCAGTCACTTATGATGGAGCATGATAATGTGAGAAAAAAGAATGTATACACATATGTGTGACTGGGTCACCTTTCTGTACAGTAGAAAATTGACAGAACACTGTAAACCAGCTATAATGGAAAAAATAAAAATCACTGCTTAAAAAACCTCATTAATTTGTATAATTAATATTAATTGACTACTTATTATATGTAAGATTCTGTGAAATGTGCAAGAGTGGGAAAGACCTATCCATTACACTTAGGATGTATATAGTCCTGTGGGAGTAGTAGACAATAAGTTAAGGATTTTATATTTTGTTAAACATTAGGGGTGTAGGTACTCATTTACGCTGAGAATTGACAGTTGAGAAGTAACTAGCCATGAAGAGGGAATGTAGAAAGAAGCAAGGACATTCTAAGCAAAGAAAGCAGCATGTGTGAAAGTCCTGAGGTGGGAAAGAGCTAAGATTTGCTGAAGAAACTGAAATGTTATTGAGTCCAGGAAATAGAAAATGAAGGGGAGAATTGGCTAGAGGTGAGGACTCAGGGGAAAGAGGCAGAGGTTACAGGAGGCTCTGGCAGGTTGCTTGAATTATGTTCTGAGTAGCAGAAGATAGCACTGGAGGGTTTAAGAAAGGGGGATGACATGATCCAATCTGTTTTAGAAAGTTCACTTTGGTCCCTGTGGAGAAAATGGGTCTGGACATAGCGTTATATTATGGGCTAAGATTTGCAAACTCAGGAATCTAAAGCACTGTTCAGGAGCCTTTGTGGGGGGGAGTTTCAAAATAATTTCTGTGGGTTGGTTTCCTTTCTATTTAATTCTAAAGTATTCTAGCTGTGCTAGGTTTTTGTTTTATCTGTCATAAAGCAATTTTGATGGCTGTGTTATTTATTATAATGCATTTGACCTGTGATTTTAACCTCTTCATGTTGCCATCTTTTTTTGTCTACAGATCAGAGATTTATTTCAATGACAATGATTTTCCCTAAGATAAGCTATCATCTCAAAGTCATTCTGTACCTTTCCAGAAATACAGATTCCATGTTAACAGAACATCTGTTAGTTTATGCCTCTTCACATTTTATCCAGTAGTTTAGTGTTGTGTCATTTATAAAATGTGTGTAAATAGATTATGTTTGAGGTTTCATTGAAATCCCAATTGACTGAAATGATATTTTGAAAACTGTCATTTGAGACATTCAAATGCACTGCAGTCACTTAAATTAGCCTTTAAAATTCATACAGGGTTTAGGACTCTGAAGGTAATCAGGTGAGCCTAAAAGAGGAAGCTTTGCTATCTCTTTCTTGTCTTTGTAACTTTTAGAGAAGAGGGAATAAGAATGCTGTGAATGCTTTTCTCTTACATTCTTCTTTTTGTTTCTGTTTAGCATCTATTAGCTAGCTGCCTTCCTCTTTAGGAAGACCGCCTCAGGTGTAGTGTCAGTGGGATCCAGCATTCCACTTTCATTATGGAAGCTGAATAGGAGAATTCCCCTCTCTCACAGCCCCTTGACAGACAGAAAGAAACATCCTCAGGTTTTGAAAGAAGGCGTGGTGAGCCCTGGCAATGAATGCCCAATAATTGTGCACCGTGTTAGTGTCTTGGCCAGAAAATCTATGCCACCTAACTTCCAGAATCTCCTTGGGTCTTACACCCAAAGAGATTTTCAAGAACAATCTCCCTCCAATTTACAGACTTAATGTTCTTCTAATAATCCATTTTCTCACTCCTGAAAGTCAGTTGGTTAGGTCGCTTGCACCAAGAGCCTTACAATCATTAACCTGCCCCTGTAGGAAGGCAGCTAACACGGCATTTATGTGGAAATTTGACTGGCGTGCTTGGTGTGGGTCATGTATCCGATTTTGACAGAGCCAAGAATAAAAGTTCTACTTCTTCCTTCTCCAACCCTTGAGTATGATAAACGGAATAACACACATATATATGTAAATATTTGTTACAAATGGAATTCTCTACTTCTAAAATTTCAAAACATTCAGACAGTTTTGAAATTACTGATGAAACAAACCTCTATTACTAAAATTCAGAAGGAACTATGGTCTTTGTCACCAAACATGTGTATCGCTATGCTACATTGCTGTGTTCTGAAGGAGTTATTTTATATGAGAATAAAATTAAGACCATCTCCTGACAGGTGGCTTTCAATTCTTAGTGTCCTCTGGGCAAGAATCACTTGTATTGTCCTTTAAACAAACTTGCGTTGTAAACAAAAGCAAAATCAAACTATTCAAACTGTCATGGTTTCTGGAAAATGGCTCTTTCCCCCCGTTTTTCCTTTGTCTTCTGGGAAACTGAAATACCACTTGGAAACAAATGACAGCTCCAGGACTCAATTTTCTGTCTCTAAAAGGAACTTGGAGTAACACATTTTTTAGGTTCAGGTTGAAGCATTTGGGTCTTTATTTCAAAGGGAGTTTTGAATTTGTCATAATATCTTCTTTTGTAATGAAAACAAGCATTGAATTTTAAAAGAGAGATTCTAGCATCTTACACCATCCTCATATATTATACTTTCTGTTCTGTGTTAGTTTTGTGTTCTCAAGAACTCCAGCATGTTTTTCTTTTCTTTTGCTTTTATCATGGGGAAAATTCAGCATATTGCCTACTACTGTTATTTACAGCTAAGTTGGATGATGAAAATTCAACAGTTTTTAAACCAGTAAAGAACTGATGAGGACTAAAAAACCAAAGACTGCTGTTTTTTGGAAAGGATTTGAGTTTTTCTCTTTCCTGCACTGGAAGACTGCATTAATGTTCATTACTGTCAGTGCTTATTTTTCTACATGGAGATGGAAACTGAATCTTCATCTACATGGAAAATTGTTCTGACTACAGGATTTAAGTAGATATTTGAGTTACTAAGACAAATGATCAATTCATTTCAGTAAACAGTTTGACCAATCTCATTCTCAATTAGTTTAGTAAGTTCATTTTAAATGAGCAAATTGTTCACTTTAATATATTACAGTTTAGTTAATCAGGAAACATCTATGGCCTTATAGGCACTGTGCTGGGCAATAACCCATATGATAACTTCTTTTACTTTTTGGTATTTTGATTGCATACTCTATTATCTCCAAAGCTAAACTGAGATAATTCTATGGTATTATTCATTTTTTTAAACAATTTATAATGATTTTTATTTTATATTCAAATTTTATTAAAATTATGCTGGGTTGATTTGGAATCATGCCTGAGGCATTGTTAAATTCAAATAAAATTAGTCTTATTTTGAGGAAATATATTTTTTAATTCTTAAAAGAGAAGTGAGTAGTTTTTTAGGCCATTTTAGGGAAAATTTGGTCAAATATTTTGATAATGTTGCTAGAATTCAGACTCTGTCTGCCAGTGCCAAATTGAAATGCAGAAAAAGTTTTGGGTAAAGGAGAAAAAAATAGCTTTATTGCTTTGCCAGGCAAAGGGCTAATGCACCAAAGACTGTGCCCCCTGTGGAAAGAACTGCGATTTTATAGTAAAAAGGAGAAAAACAGGTTTTCATATAGGAATCTGGATTGGGACAAACACGCATTCTTCTCTCTTTGGGGGAATCTTAGTCATCAAAGCTGGAGTCAGGAGCTCTCGATATGATCATACTGGTGGTTTTCTGGATTATTGTCGAGAATAACAGTACTTGCAGAAAGGACATATTGATCAGAGATTAGACAAAACTAGGAAAGTTGCTGAAAAACATCATGTGCTAATAATCTTTAACCCACAGGCAATTATGTTCACAGTGCCTAACTTTAGCTTACAGATGATTGTATTTAGGGTGCGAGTCAGGGAGAAGGACAAGGAAGGACTCTAAGCTATTCAATTGTGAAGTATTCATTTCTAAAAGAAGCAGAAAGAATATAACTTTTCTTTTAGGTGTTATGTTATGTGCCTATATTATTATGTGTATCCCTTGAGAAGGAACCGGGATCCTTCTCCAAGGCTGCAGTGGTGTTGTTTGACTGTTCCTCCCTTCCCTGATCAGCAACTGTCTGAACCTGTACCTAGGAACTCAGGGAAAGTCATGGTGTGTAAACGAGGCCCATTTCCTAAGAACAAGAAATGGGGACACAGAAAGGCTTTTGTGCCCGGGAACCCCACAGGGCTGTGTTCAGTTTCAATAAGAACCATATAGTAAAAGTCATTTTTCAAAATTGGCTTTCCATCAAAAGAATCAAAGTGAAGTTAGATCGCAATAATTGTTTTTTAAAAATAATTTTCATATTCTCATCAGTCAGACATCATTCTAAAATAAGGACTCTTTTGTAAGTATAAAATACTAGTAAATTATAAGAATATACCAGTTACTCAGTGATTATCCTTAAATAATCTTTGCTCTTTATTTTTGATTAGGGGTCAAATGCTGCCCTGTGAATCTTTTCTTAATCCCTGTGGTGAGAATTAATTACTGTCTCCATTGTCTCCTCACAGCATTTTTTATACCCTTATTACAGTGCTTAACATATTGGATCTTCATTATTTTTTAACCTGTCTTCCATGCTAGAGTAGTAGTTCTGAAGTAACGTTTTATTCACAGCTGTTTTCCCACAGAGCTGGTTGCAGAGTGGAAAATCAATAAAAGTTGTTGGATGAATGAATACAACGTTTACCTAAGCAAATGTTTTCCTGCTCTCCATTTCCTTCTGCTATTTTTGTTGTTACTGTTTCCTAATGCTTATGTTTTCCTGTCTTCTCACTGCACTTACTGCCTTTGCCAACGTTCACCTTGCTACCTGCTTACTGTCACTTTCAAAAATTTCCATGTTTTTCTGGAATTCCCATCTCTGTTTCTTATTTTAAATGCTCCACACTAGCTCTTGTCTAAGACTGGAAATTCTACTTGGATTGGAATCTAAAATCTCCATCATTAAAGCATTCTCTGAAATAATGATTATTGAACACAGTTTATTGTCTTAGTGTTGGCAATACCTTATACTACTGTAATCCAAAAAAATGGTCTCATGAAGGAATTAAGAATTAAGGTTTTGGAGTTCCCATCATGACTCAGCAGAAATAAATCTGACTAGCATCCATGAGGATGCAGGTTCGATCCCTGGTCTAGCTCAGTGGGTTAAGGATCCTGCATTGCTGTGGCTGTGGCATAGGCCAGTGGCTACAGCTCCAATTCATCTCCTAGTCTGGGAACCTCTATATGCTATGGGTGCAGCCCTAAAAAGAAAAATCAAAAAACAAAAAATCCCAAAAATAAAAAAAAATGTATTAAGGTTTTGCATAAAAACCTAAGCCTATTTTAAGAAACGATTTCATTGCTTAGAAATAAGATGGAACCATGGTAATACACCCAAAGATCAGTGATTCTATCACTTAAGTTAGTCCAGAGGCTAATTGTCTGGGGCACTCTCAACATATCTGCTTCAAGGTTCTTGGACTTTACATACATGGAAGCCCCTAAATCCTGAGGTCTATGAGTGAAAATGTCCATGGTCTGTTGTTAAGTTTTTACCCCCTTGCTTGGATCAAAATAAGAGAGTCTAGAATGAGAGCAGTATGGTAGAATTTGGGTATTCTGGGAACTCCACAGTTTTAAGAGAGAAAAAAAAGTGCACAAGTTATGTCATAAATTGATAATAACCAGATTAATTTACTTAGAAAATGATAGATATTTAAAGCTCTGTATTTTTAAATGTTTACTTTTCCTTTACTCTCTTATCTTCCCTCCTTTTTCCCCTCCCTCCCTTCTCAGCTAAAGAGTGTGGAACTGGTCTTTTTGGTTCATGGCATGGAATTACCATCGTCCCACAAGGCCCCTCTCTTGTTTTGTTAGCATATTCCTTCTCATGTTATTATCCTTCAATTTCTCTCCCCTGTATGGACAATGATTTTAATATGTAAAATATATAGTAAATTTTTGCATATATTTTTAATTTACATAAAGTTATTTCACCATTGATCTCATTTTGGTTTTCATTTTTTTCTACGCTATGTTTTTAAGACACATCTTTGTCCTTAGGGCACATCTTAAGCAGCTGATTTTTATGATGGTGAATAATATCCCATAGCAGGCACCCACCCCCTTTATCCTATTCAGTTCCCCCTGATGAGGAACCCTCAACTAGATACCCCAGACTCCTCTGTAATATGCTTACTCTCCAAAGTCCCAAGCTGAGAATTTCTCTGGAGAGGAAATTCCAGTAGAAGCGTTGCTGAGCATAATATTACTTTTCTTTAATATCACTAAGAAATGTCACAGTGCTCTCCAGAATAGCTGCATCAGTCTGTGAAACACGAATTGAATGATGATTGTTTCTGTTTCCCATTTCTTTGTCCACTTTCTATTTTTTTCAGTCTTTTAAGGCTTAAGGTGGGATCTATTTGTTTTGATTTACCTTATTCTCATTACAAGTGCAATTGAATATTTATTCATATAATTAGTTAACATTTGTACTTCCCCTTTTCTTAAATGCCTGCTTATCAAGTTTGGATTTCTTTTTCTTAAATTCTGAATTAGTTCCTCCTAACCCCCACCATATATCATTATTTGTCAGTTTGAGGTGTTGCAAATCTCTTTTATAGTGTCATTGTTCATTAGCTTTGCCTAGGGTATTATTTTTTTGAACAAATATCAGCTCTCTGGTTCTCAGGCATTAGAACTACCTTAGCTCTCGGGTCTCCAGTTGGTAGCAGACCTATCATGGAACTTCTCAGCCCCCAGAAATACAGGAGCCAATACCTTATAACAAACCTCTTTCTAGATAGATAGCTAGAAAAATAGATAGATACAAATATATAGCAATATCTCCTATTGGTTCTGTTTCTCTGAAGAGGGCTAATATAATGGCCAACTTCTATATTTCATTATACACAACAGAAAATGCCCACAAAGAACAGTCCTTAGAACCTAGCTAAGTCCTAAAGTCAAACGGACCCTGTTACTCACTCTACACAGTTAAAACTTGGAATCCAACAGAGGAAATAATTGTTACAGAAGAGATACTGTCTTCCCTACCCAGCTAAAGGCTAAGACTCCAGGGGAAAGGGCTGCTCAAATTGATTACCATGTGAGGAGAGGAATGCAACAGGTCCAGAGAATGGTCAGTACAGGGAAGACTTATGATGACCATGTTATTAAAAAGTATCTTATATGTTTGAAAATATTGAGTGATATTCACACACCTGGTGAGAGCTTAGAGCTAAATTATTGACAGGACATAGAAAATTAAGTGCACAAAATAAACAGTTATTAATGTCATAGAAAACACAGTTGTTATGCAGCAAAAGTAATCATAGTATAATACATGGTCCAGTTTTTAAAGATGTAATAATATAAATAATGCATGTTTTATAATCAAAATTATTATATAACTGCATTGATAGGATGTAGCTAGAAAATGTGTGTTGAAGAGGGAAGGGTTATGAAACAGAAGGGTAAAGAGTGCTAAATTTTTATCTACCAAATTGTGTCAATAGACAAAATGTCTAAAATTCAAAAAAGAAAAACTGATACATTTTATTTAGAGATATAGAAAAATACTAAATAATCAGTTAAGAACTGAGTGCGATGATTTCCCATAAAGAAGGAGTAAGGCTTGAGGAATATTGTTTTTCATAACACAATCTGTTGTGCTATTGAATTCTATTAAATTCTACATAACTGTGTATACATTTAATTTTTATTTTAGAGATAAATGATATATAAACTTGAAGGAGGGAAACACAATGAAAGCTACAGATAGCAGAAGCTAAGGCACTTCAAATGCCTGAGAGCCAGAGAGCTGATGGTGTAGATCCCAGTCTCAGTCTGAAAGCCTGAGAACCAGAGGCACCAATGGAAGGAGGAGACTGATGTCCCAGCTCAAGCATTCAGACTGAGCGGGAACTCAATTTTCTTTAGCAATTTTGCTCTTTATAGGCCCTCAGTAGGTTGGATAAGTTTACCTACTTTGGGGAGGGCCATATGCTTTATTCAGTCCACCTATTCCAACATTCATCTCTTCCAGAAACACTCTCAGAGACACACTCAGAAAGAAGGCTAACCAGATTTCTGGACATCCTTCACCCCAGTCCAGGTGACACACAATAATAACCATCACAGGTACTAAACCCTTCAACAAGCCTTATTTCTCCATTTTGCTAAGACTTGCTACAAGCTTCAATATAGTCTCGAAATGGTCTGTGGATCAGTGTTTGGAATCTCCTAAGTGAGTTTACCTACTCTTAAGGCTTTCTATAAGTTGGCAACTCTTGAATTTCTATTTTTAGCTCGACATTTTTTAATTTTTTGATTATTTTAATCATTAGAATTTATTATTTTTAAGTTTTATTGAGGTAGAGTTGATTTACAAGGTTGTGATAATTTCTGCTGTACAACAAAGTGATTCAGTCATACACATACATATATTCACTTCCATTCAGATTCTTTTCCCACATAGATTATCACAGACTATTAGGTAGATTTCTCTGTGCAATAAAGCACATGCCTATTGGCCAATCATTCCGTATAGCTCAGCCAACACTCTTTCTTAAATTTAAGACTCACATCCAGAAACCTGCCTACCACTAGTATGTTCTCTAAGTAACTCAGACTGACACCTTCTCCACTGGAGCTATCTCTTTTATTTTCCATGGCCAAGGGCCACGGAACGTGCCTATCGTCACATGTGACTTGTGAAAGGCAGCCCAGATTAGTGGTTAGGAATATGGATTTATGAGCCAGATTTTCTGGGTAGAGTTCCAGTATTAATACTTAATAGCTCTATGGCCTTAGGGGAGATACTTGGCTTCTCATTCACAGATAGAGATAAATAGCAGTAGGGCTGCTATGGAGAATTCAATAAATTAATAAGTGCTTATAACAGAGCCTAGCATGTATTAAGTTCTATATGGGTTTCTAGTAAATATAAATGAACAATCAAATAAACAACATCATATTAGAACCTTGAAAGCTATTGTATGTGTTCCTCAATTTAAAATTCCCACCCTGGAGTTCCCTTCGTGGCTCAGTGGTTAACGAATCCGACTAAGAACCACGAGGTTGCGGGTTCGAACCCTGGCCTTGCTCAGTGGGTTAAGGATCTGGCGTTGCCGTGAGCTGTGGTGTAGGTTGCAGATGCGGCTCGGATCCCGCGTTGCTGTGGCTGTGGCGAAGGCTGGCAGCTACAGCTCCTGTTAGACCCCTAGGCTGGGAACCTCCATATGCCACAGGTGCGGCTCTAGATAAAGACAAAAAATAAATAAATAAATAAAATAAAATTCCCACCCTGCCATTGTATAACCTAGCTATTGGTAACTATCAAAAAGTACCAATTTTTTTCTATTTATTTTTTAAATAACTCTCTTGACTGCAAACTCCTTAAAGACAATGGAGTCTACTTGCTTGTGATGTGAGTTTTAGTTCTCTGAATACCCACTACCAGGCGTACATAGTGAGTGTTCAATATACTTTTGTTGAATGGTTTAATGAATTATGCATTTCACATTGTGTTATAATTTTTAGGTTAATATATCCCCTCATTAGATTGAATTTCTCAAATATTAGTTTTTTCGATATCCCAGTGCCTGGGATATATTAGATACAATAAATATCTGTTATGTGAATGAGTGAATGAATGAACGAAGCATTTGGATAGGAGAGGTGGCACTGTTGCCCTGAGAAACACTTATATTCTTGACGTTAATAAGGCAGAAGAATTCAGTGTTATGTTGGCTTTACTTGGTGCCAGTTTTAAAAAAATAACAAGCATTTTACTCAGACAGAACACTGAAAGTAACTAAGACATCTCAGGCACATTAAAGTAAAGCCAGTTATCCTGACAACTAGATGTATTTTGTGTTTGCTGGGCACTTAACTCCCAGAGCTGAGAATGCATTTTTAGTAACAATTCAGATGGTAACACTTCTGGATCCTTCCATATAACCTGAAGAACCCTCCTTCAGAAATAAAATTTTATAATATTCCTGACCAAGATGATCCACACTGTTATAACATTTATAATGTTAACTTATAAAATTAAAGTACTAATGAGGAATATAATAAGAATGTGAGCCTTAGCTGATTAAAATATTATATTAGTGAATATAATAGATAAATATTCTCAATAGTGTATATTTTTGAGTCTATCTAAATATTTTTGTAACTTATAATGAGTGACTGGTAATTGGAGTATCTGTAAAGTGAAATAAATTATTCTTATTTAAATCTTAACTCTGCGCTATATATTATGAGCAAAGCACATATAGCACAAAGCATTGTGATAAAACAACAATTGACTGATCTACTATACAGAGAGAAGCAAAATAAATAGAGCAAAGTAACTGATATGAATGATGACAGTCATACAGAGATAATGCAGATAACCGATACAATAATTTATCTTTAATACAGAAAGTCATTCTAGGTTAGTATTCACAGCAAACTGTTTAGTTTGTATTTTCCTTCCTATTACAAAAGAAGAATTATATTTAACATTGCTAAAAATAGGCATTCCAAACATGCCACCAAATATTTCTTAAATGTCTTAATTTTATGAAAATACTTCAGGTGACATACAAATGATAAAGCTGTGTATCTCCTTTTGCTATGTTCCTTACAGATGAATGAAATGGGCTACTATTTTTATACTGCAGCATTTCCATACCATTTGCAGGCCATATTTTAAGTCCTTTCAGAAAATGCAAGACATTTTTATTCCTCTAGAGGAAAAAGTGATCCAAGAAAAAGTCATGGGTTAAATAATTTTTTTTCTTTTCTTTTTTTTTTAGAGCCACACCTGCAGCATATGAAAGTTCCCAAACTATGAGTCAGATCAGCATTACATATGCTGGTCTATACCACAGCCTCAACAATGCCAGATATGAGTCGCCTCTGCCATCTATGTTGCAGTTTGCAGCAATGGTGGATCCTTAACCCATTGAGGCCAGGGATCTAAACACACATCCTCATGGATTCTAGGCAGGCTCACTTCCACATAACCACAATGAGAACACCAGCAATTTTTTTTAAATGCTATTTAATTTAATACATTTATTTATTGCTTATTCACCCTGTGCCAAGAAATCTGCTAGGAAATAAATGGACAAAAATCAACCAAGTACACCCCCACACCCCACGTGGGGACATCTACTCTCTTGATGCCATAAAAGAGGTTCAACTTCAATAGGAGAATTTTAGTGGAAAGGTGAAAACTTTTGGTTTTTAAGCAGAAAAATGCCTCAAGGAGAAAGGACCAAGTGAAGAACGATGAAGAATGGACAAACCCATGACAGGTGGAGATGATGGGGAAGGCTCTAGGGCAGGAAGTTCTACTGGGAAAAGCACAGAGGCAGGACCTGTATCATTGTAGCAGGGAAGAACAAATCTTACTCCATGTTGGAGCTTTTTTTTTTTTTTAAACTTTAACCTTTGTACTCTATTGCTTTTGCTACAGGTTAAGAATGTTGCCTATTGCCTGAAATATACAAGATAGCCCATTCTCAAGGCTCTGATTTTTAAAAGTGTAACACTTTTCCATTCATAGAGATAAAAATTTGCAGAACAAAAAATAACATTTGTCTTATTGGAGGTATACAGGAACATCTGTCACTTGATCTATGTGGACAGCTGCAGAACAAAGATATTCTGTCACCAAAATATTTGCAACAATCAACCACATCCCCTTCCCTAAAAGAAGGCTGAATTCTAACTCTAGTAAGATAGTTATTTTAGGCTCTAGTCCACCATCTTCTTGGTCTGTTGACTTTCTGTATGAAGCCACTATTTCTTACCCCAACAACTCATCTCTCAATTTATTGTCCTGTCATTCTGTGAGCAGAATGAGCTTGGACTCGCTAACAAGATCAGTAGCTCTTAAGGTGTATGAAAAGGGCTAGATGTATGGGAAAACAGTAGGCTGGATTCCTATCACTGAGAGTCTTAAAGACCAGCCTAAGGCATTTTCAACTGGATGGTAAGTCAAGGAGTTGCTATAGGTTAGCATATGTTTGAGTTCAAATATTTATTCCATGCTTGGGCATTTTACTAATTTTTTATAAAGACAATTTTTAGAGTGGTATTATGTTCACTGCAAAATTGAGAGAAAGATGTACATATATCCCACATTTCCCCTTGCCCCCAAACACGCACAGCCTCCCTCATTATCAACAACCCCCACTAGATTGGTACATTTGTTACAACTGATGAGCATACATTGACAACACATATTATCACAGTTACTTCTTGGTGTTGTGCATTCTATGAGTTTACACAAATATATAATGACGTGTACCCACAGTTATACTATCTTAGAGTATTTTCACTGCCATAAAATACCTATGCTCCCATTTTCATTCCTCTGTTCCCCCTAACCTCTAGCAACCACTGAGCTTATTATTTTTATTTAAAAGTTTTTTTTTTTCTTCTTTTTGGCTGTGCTCATGGTGTGCAGAAGTTCCTGGGCAGGGATCGAAACTGCACCACAGCAGCATCTTAAGCCAGAACAGTGACAATGCTGGATCTTTAACCAGTTGCACCACCAGGGAACTCTGTATTATATATTTTTAAATTGGTAGTTCCCATCGCGGCGCAGTGGAAAAGAATCTGAGTAGGAACCATGAGGTTGTGGGTTCGATCCCTGGCATCGCTCAGTGCGTTAACGATCCGGCATTGCCGTGAGCTGTGGTGTACATTACAGACACCTCTCAGATATAGCGTTGCTGTGGCTGTGGCATAGGCTGGCGGCTTCAGCTCTGATTAGACCCCTAGCCTGGGAACCTCCATATGCCCCAGGAGCAGCCCTAAAAAGCCGAAAAAAAAGCCAAAAAAGTTTTTTTTAAATTGCTCCCCAAAGTGGCTTTAACTAATCCATTAGCAGTATAGGAGAGTTCACTCTCTACCTTAATCTTTGACAAAACTTAGCATTGTAAAGCTTCTTAAGTATTGCCATCTCATGGTTATAATATGGTATTTTGCTGTTTTAATATGCATTTTGCTGATTACTGGTGAGGCTGAGCATCTTTTTTATATTTACAGGCCTATCAGTCATTTGTAGTTAACCTACTGATTTGGAAGTTTTTATGGATTCCAGGCACTTTATCAAAAACCACATTATATAATACTCCTATACTTTGGTTTATTTTACAATATATCCACACAACGTGGTTTACTTTTATTAACATTTGAATATAGATAAATGTACAAGTATTTTCTATAATGATTGTGATCTCCCTGTCTTGTTTGAGAAACTCTTATCTTGATGATATCTAAAAGTTTTAGTTTTCACAGCAAAAAAAGTTTAGTTTAAATGCACTGGCAATTTATTTTTGATACAAAGTGAATACCTTTTTTTTTTCTCCTGTATAATAGTCAGCTATTAATTTGGTCATGGGCAAGATTTCTGGATTTTCTATTTTGCACATTAGATTATTTGTCTATTCCTACATGATAAATAATATATGCTGTTTTAATTATTATGCTTTTATTATAGATCTTGATGTCTGGCAAAGCAAGTTTCTCTCTTTTCATTTTCCACAAAAGTATTTTGCCAGTTTTTAGAAATTTAGTATTTTGTATGAATTTTAGACTCAATTTACCTGCTTGTGTATAGAATCCTATTGGAATTTTATTTTTGTATTAAATTTCTATATGAGTTTGGAGAATTAATTTATTTTCAATATGGAGTCACCTCATTAGTGAACTTAGTGAATCCCAATATTTAGTCAGATCTTCTTTTACGTCCTTGAACAATGGGTGCAATTTTCTCAACAAAAGTCTTGCTCATTATTTGCTCAGTCCCTTTGGACTGTTGTTACTATTTTATTTTCTAGTTTCCTCTTGTGTACTGGGAAGCTATTGACTTCTGAAAATTGGTCTTGACCCAAGAACATTATTTTCCTCTCTTATTAATAAAAGTTTACAAATGTCTTTTGATTTTTTCTACATTCAATAGTGTTGCCTGAACACAAAATTTTTGCCTTTTTTTTAAACTTCACCCCTTGTCTTGATTTACTGTAAGAACCTCCAGTTCAATCTGTATTGTACTGTATCTAACAGTCAGAATTTTCTTCCTCTCGACTTTAATAGGACCGCTTCTAAAATCTTACTGTTTGTTATGGCATTTACCATAATTTTAGCCAAATCTACTTTATAAGGATAGGGCAATTTCCTTCTACTTCTTGTTTACTAAAATTATTACTTTTTAAATCATAAACATTTATTATATCAAATCCTTTTTTCTGCATCTTATGAAATTCTGACACAATTTTTCTTCTTGATCTGTTAATGCAGTACATTACATTGATAAATCTTCTGATAGTTAACCATTCTTTCATGCCAGCACTTTGTTTTGTTTTAAATACATGGTTGGAAATTAGAGTGCTTTTAACTCAAGATTATATGCATTTCATGTGTTTCACAAGAGATCTAATCATTTTCTCAGGCTCAGAACTTCACTTTTTGATTGCTGTAATTAGGCAAGATTATGAAACTTCCACTGTTACATCAGTGATGTGAATGAAAGTGGTTTTATTTAAATCAATATAATTTAATGAAAAACACATATTTTCATTTTAGTTGAAGTTAAATATTTCCCCTATTGCTAATATTTTGTTTTAAAATTACTCAGGCTTTTACGTGAGATATGACATTAAACACACATACACATATGCAACATTTAAATATAATTTATTGTCATGTTATTATCTATCTTGTCTACTAAAATAACATTTAAGTCATCAGACTCTCTACCTCATGATTCAAATGAACTTTTTCTTCGTATATAGTGTTAGGTTATATAGATCCTGGGAGAGGAAGGATATCAGTTTTTATTCCTTTCTTCTCACATTTTTCTCAATAAAATGACACAGAGGTTTCCTTTGCTTGAAAACTAAAAACATAAAGTCTTCTAGAGTTTATCAAGTTATGTTAATTTTAGTGCAAATCCCTGTTATTAAAATTCTAGGAGTTCCTGTTGTGGCTCAGCGGTAACGATCCAGATTAGTATCCATGAGGACGAGGGTTTGATCCCTGACCTTGCTCAGCATGTTAAGGATCTGGTATTGCCATGAGCTGTGTTGTAGGTTGCAGACATTACTTGGATCTGATGTTGCTGTGGCTGTGGCGTAGGGCAGCAGCTACAGCTTCGATTTGACCTCTAGCCTGGGAACTTCCACATTCCTTAGGTGTGCCCCCACCCCCCAAAAAAGAAAAAAAAAAAACTAATAATACCTCTAGAAACCTTTATAAAAGGAGGTTTTCTTCAAGAGTCTACAGGGTTTCAACACTATTTCCATTAAGCTGAATAAAAACACAAGCTGATCTATAGAAAGATTAAAACATGGGATAAATATTAAGAAGTGACATACATTATGTAAAATCCCTAGGTGTAAAATAGTAAATATTTCATTTTACCTTTATTTTATAGTATCAAAAATTATTTATTCATTTTTATTTTTTATATTTTTTTTGTCTTTTTGCCTTTTCTAGGGCTGCACTCGTGGCATATGGAGGTTCCCAAGCTAGCAGTTGAATTGGAGCTGAAGCCGCTGGCCTATGCCACAGCACCGTGGGATCCAAGCTGCATCTGTAACTCACACCACAGCTCATGGCAACGCAAGACTGTTAACCCCACTGAGCAATGCCAGGGACTGAACCCGCAACCCATTAAATTCTTTTAAAGCACTAATTGTCATCAGGATGACCTACCTGGCTATGATTAGAATGGATGCAAAAAAAAAAATGCTTGGAATAATCACTGATTTAAATTTTCATTCTTGCTAAGTTATATGAGTTTGGCCCAAGAAATAGAAGTCATAGACATAATAAAGAAAATGAGTAAATATTTTTGCAATCTGGAAAACAAAGCATTATGAGATAAAATTATCCGTATTTTGATTTTTATTGGGCTTTTATTAAGAGCAGTGAATTCTGAATTGATAAAATATTATTTATTTTCTTTTCATTTCTTGTTTTTCATTTTTTAGTAATTTTTGTTATTGCAGTCTCCCCTCTATTATTTTGGAAGCCATACACATTTTTTTTATTTACTTTAAAAGTTTAGTATGTGTCCTTGAGTTGTGGAAACACAATATTGATTGATACTCTTATCTTTCTCTAAGACAATGTGAGGATTTTTTTTTCATATTAACAATGAATTTTATTTCAGTTATAGGTGTACAAAGATCATAAGTCAATACGATAGATTTTGTGTCCCAGACCCACAGTGCATTCCCCCACCCCCCAGATTGTCTTATTTGAAAAACCAAGGTTTTCCAAAATCTGTGAGTCATTGTCTGTTCTTCAAAGAAGTTCATTGTGTCTCTTTAGTTTCCACATGTAAGCGGTAGCATTGGGTGTTGCTGTCTAATTGTCTGACTGGTTCCACTTTGTATGATAATTTCTAGGTTCATCCATGTTGCTATAAATGTTATTCTGTTCCTTTTAATGGCTGAGTAATATTCCATTATGTGTATGTACCATATCTTCCCTATCCA
>PVHT020000141.1:33440348-33464034 GCA_004024745.2 Catagonus wagneri | reverse complement strand
AGTTTTCTGTCTTTTCATTTTTATAGGTTTTTGGTGTGGTGACCTTTTTGCCAACAATAGAGTGGTAGCCTCTCTTAGTTCTGGCCTTTGCCTCCCCTGTGACTAAAGCTGGTATGGCGGGGCTTGCTGTAGGCTTCCTGATGGGAGGGAGTGATGCCTGCCCACTGGTAGGTGGGGTTGATTCCTAGCCTGCTGAGGGGTGGGGTTTTGTCTCTGGATGAGATTAGAGGCTGGCTGTGTGCCTGAGCGGTCTTTAGGAAGCCTGTTCACTGATGGGTGGGGCTGTGATCCCACCTGGATTATTGTTTGGCCTGGGGCTTCTCAGCACTGATGGGAGGGACCAGATTTTCCCAGAAATGGCCCCCTCCAGAGAAATGCAGGCTAATGAATGTTCCCGAGAGCTTCACCTCCAATGTCCTTCCCCCACAACAAGCCACAGTCACCCCTATTTTCCCAGGAGATCCTCCAAGAATTGCAGTAAGGTTCCACCCGGATTCCTATGGAGACTGCTTTGCCCTGGGACCCAGTGCACGTGAAAGTCAGTGTGTGCCTTTCAAGAATGGGGTCTCTGTTTCCCCCAGTCCTGTGGAGCTCCTGCACACAAGCCCTGCTGGCCTTCAATGCCAGATGCTCCAGGGGCTCTTTCTCCCTGTGCCCGATCCCCAGGCGTGGGGTTTTGACGTGGGGCTCAGAACTCTCAGTCCTGTAGCTAAGTCTCTGTGATGCAGTTACTTTCCTGTCTGTGGGGCTTCCCACCCAGGAGGTATGGGGTTGCTTCTATCATGTAATCGCCCCTCCTACCTCTTGATGTGGTCTTCTCTTTGTCTTCTGGAGTAGAATATCTTTTATGGAAGTTTACAGTCCAGTTGGTTGAAGGCTGCTTGGCATTTGGTTGTAGTTTTGCTGTTTTTCGGGAGAGAAGTTGAGCTCCAGTCCTTCTATTCCGCCATCTTAATCCAATCTCCCCCTTATTTATTTTCTATGGATATCCATTTCTCTGATTTTTATTGAATGTTTATTAATTTTTATTAATATCATAAATAATTCTCACTCAAAATCAAATTTTTCTTTTGTTTTTTTTTGTCTTTTAGTGCCTTACCTGTGGCATATGGAGGGTCCCAGGCTAGGGATCTAATTGGAGCTGTAGACACCAGCCTAACGCCACAGCCCCAGCAACTCCAGATCTGAGCTGCATCTGTGACCTATACCACAGCTCACAGAACTGCTGACAAGGCCACTGAGTGAGGCCAGGGACTGAACCCACAACCTCATGGTTCCTAGTTGCATTGGTTTCCGCTGCACCATAACAGGAACTCCAAAATCAAAATAATTTTAAGAAATCTTAACAATGAATGAAGTGCATTCTATACATTTTAATCTAAAGAATAAGCGGAGAATATTTTATGTACTTAAAACATAGGTAAAAGTGAAACACACTGAAATAATCTGCTTCATGAATTAAGGATGTTGAGCTTGCTGTCTTGTATGATATCTGTCTAATCTTACATTACTTAAGCTTTAGATAAGATCAAATTTATCTTTAACATTTGAAAAGATTATAATATTGTCAACATGATAGAATTCTAGAACAATGCTGCCAGGTAGAATTTTTTGCACTGATGCAAATGTTTTGTACCTGCCCTGTCCAGTACAAGAGCCACCCACAACATGAGGATATCAAGAACTAGGAATGTGTACATGTGAGAAATCCATATATGTACATGTAACCAGGTCACCATGCAGTACAGTTGGAAAATTCGACAGAAATCTGTAAACCAGCTATAATGCAAAAAAAAAAAAAAGAACTAGGAATGTGGCTAGTGCAATAAAGGACTGAATTTTAAATTTTATATAATATTAGTTAATTTAATCTTGTGTACAAATATCACGTGGCTAGGGGTTAGCATTTTGGACAATGTGGGTCAAGGAAGAACCTTAGGCTTTCCAAATTTGTCAAAAACCATAATCTGTTTTTATAATTTCAGCAAAACTCTTGCTTCTGTAAAATGGGTATATCAAACTTGAAGTTCAAATATTATCTCTTATTAAGACCTATCAAGTAAAATTTTCACAGAAATAGATTAACTTAACCTTTTAAATTTCATGCAGTTCCAAACTAGAAAGATTCTGGCCAGAGAAAATGATGGGATTTTTATTCCGTGTAGTAGAAAGAGCTGGGAAAGAGCTAGTGTATTTGATGGATATATTTCTACTAGTTTCCATGCCAACAGAATCTTGATTATTGTGATATTTGATGGTAATTAAAATAATGAAACAAACATGAAATACTAATTCTAAAGGCATTTTATTTTTCTGGTAATACGAAAAATCCCCAACTAGGATTGGTTGTCGGTAGCTTTCTTTAAGTAAAATTTTCACCAGGCTAAGATATTAGAGAACTCAGAGGACCAGAAAAATAACTTACTATTTAAAACATATTAATTTCTTTTTAATTTGGACTCTTCACTGAGCTCCATATTTTCAAGGGAATTAAACTGTCCTGTAAAATTACACAGCTATGTATTACATTAACATTTTAAGAGCTAGAAATAATAAGAAACCACATTTTTACACTGCAAATGACTACAGTTATAAAATCTTTTATGTAAATCTCTTCATTTCTTAGTATTTAAATTATAAATTAAAAATTGATGAAAAATTATTGCATTATACTCTAAATGGAGGGCAAAAGTGAAGAAATAGTTTTCTCAGATGACAAACTTAAAAGTTAGATTCTACATTTTAGTTTTTCAAAAAATATTCCTATAAATATTTTTATCCCAAAATAAGAAATAGCATATAACTGCATAATTTATTATGTTTAGCAGTGTTTTGACAACTGAATTTCAGACATTAAGTATTGTTTAGATTTTCTCAAATATTTCCCTTAGTATTTCTATACTAAGCATATTTCTAAGCATATATATATTTGTACATGTATATACATACACATATATAATTAAGACCAACATAGAATCCCTTTATTAATATTCCTTAAACGACATCATTAGTCATTTCACGCACGCACACACACACACACACACACACACACACTGACACGTGGCTAAATATTTTGGAATGCCAAGATATAATTTTCAAAAATGTAAAAACATTACATATGCAAATATAAAATGAACACATGTCAAAGATCTTTTTAACCATGAAAGAATAAACAGCAGAATGGTAAACTGATTAAGAAGAGAATTTTATGAACAGTAGTTTGCATCATCAGTCAGGAAAGGAAGATTGAAGTAGGTAAGATAAGTTGGCTAAAATAGAGACAAAACTGATTAATGTCCTATAGGGTAATAAAACATAAGCATTGTGGTTACCTTGTCTACCATGAAGAAGTGATCTGCATCTCGAACAAAAATATACAATTTCACATATAACTTATAAGATGGGGCCCTAATCAATAGTAAATAGTAAGTGCAACAAAAATACATCCCCTACAGAATTAAATTGACTTTGAATGTTTCACTGAAAGAATATGGAGCCACTCTTTTTCTTATTCTCAAGTTTTGGATACTTTTTTTTAACAGAAAGGAAATATGATATTGTAGGATTCTTTCATTAGGATAATTTTTTTTAAAAGTAGAACTCTTTATTATAATAAAAAGTCATAGATTATTTCTTTGGAAACTCTTGGGAGGTAATTTCATTTTGTAATTCATGAGGCAAGTTTTTAACCAAAACTGATAATCTTATAAAACAGAATTTTGTATATTTCTATACTATAAAAAAAATTTTGGAAATCCTTTCAATTAAAAATGTTGATAAAACTAGCAGACAGGAGTTCCTGTTGTAGCTCAGCAGTATCAAATATGACTAGTACCCATGAGGACACGGATTCAGTCCCTCGCCTCACTCAGTGTGTTAAGAATCTGGTGTTGCCGTGAGCTGTGGTGTAGGTTGAAGACGCAGCTCGGGTCCTGGGTTGCTATAGCTGTGGCCTGAGCTGCAGCTCTGATTCAAACTCTAGGTTGGGAACATCTATATGCTACAGGTACAGCCCTAAAAAGAGAAACAAAACAAAACAAAAAAAAAACTGGCAGACAAATCTGTGTACATGGCAGTGTAGACTATGAGCTCTCCAGTTTTCTGCCAGTGATATCGATACCATTGCAGAGACTGCTCTACTATACGTGTCAGACCAAGACTGTCCCAAAACTAAAAAGTTTGTTTTGGCAAATTGCAAGTTCTTGGGGTCAAAACTTAAAATTGGAGTGCAATCTTGATATTAGAAGAACCACCATCTCTCTCTCTCCCTCCCTCTCTTCTTCTTTTCTCTATTTTCTTTCTTCCCTCTTTCTTTCCTTCTTTCTTCCCTCCCTTCCTAAATTTTCCCATTATAGAACTTATTGGTACTGGGGCCAGTGAACACAGGTATCTAACTTCCTCACATCTCTTCTATCCAGGAATCCCAGGGAGATGTCCGACAGAATAAAAAACAAAACAAACAAAAAAACAACCTGGGAAAATCTGGGTATTAGTTTTCCATTGCTGCTGTAACAAATTATCACAAATTTAAGTGCCTTAAAACAACATAAACTTATCTACGTTCTTAAAATCAGAAATCTTAATAGGTCTTACCGTGCTAAAATCAAGGTGTCGGCAGGGCTGAATTTCTTCCTGGAGACTCTGAGATAATTCAATTCCTTGCCTTTTTTCAGCATCTAGAAACTTCTCACATTCCTTGGCTTGAGTCCCCTTCCTCTGTTTTCAAAGCATCTCTTTGAATCATTTCCCTAGTCTCATCTTTCTCTTTACCACGGCTGTGAAAGTGAAAGCAGCCCTTTTGCCCCTTTCCTGTTTGCCCATTTCTGTTCCTGTCTAACCTTAAAAAATCTAATTATAGGAATATCACTAAGCATTTGAAACTAACTCCTGACTTACGCTCTCTAGAATGTACACCATGCCTTGCCTAATCTGTTGATTCTTTTCCTAGTCAAAAAGAGGAATGAAGAATTAAGCAGTTAAAGAATAATTACCTCTCCATCCCTACCAGTTCCCTCAGCAATCCTGCAGGAATATCACACAGGTAAAATAACATCTGAAGAGAGTGTCAGCCAGTCTGCAGGAGATGGAGAAAGATGCAGAACCCCACTACCTGCCTTGATGATTCACTGAGATTCTTCCCCCTGCCCCCACTTTTTCCTTTAAAAACTATCGTGGCTGAGGAGAATCTTTGGAGTTGGTCTCTGGACACGAGTTCACCTTCTTCCCAGATCGCCAGCATTTTGGATTAAAGAGGTTTTCATTTCTGCTGACACTTGCCTCTTGAATTATTGGCTTTTGAGTGGTGAGCAGCTGAACCTGAGTTCAGTAACAAATGCTTCTTCATTTTCATTTTTCTTTTTCCTTTTCAAGGCTGTACCTGTGACATATGGAATTTTCCCGTCTAAGTGTCGAATGAGAGCTGCAGCTGCCAGCCCACACCACAGGACAGCAACAGCAACAGCAACATCAGATCTGAGCCACACCTGCAACCTACATCATACTTTGTGGCAATACCAGATTCTTAACCCAGTGAGCAAGGCCAGAGATTGAACCAGCATCCTCACAGATGCTAGACGGGTTCTTAACCTGCTGAGCCACAACAGGAACTCCCAACTTCTTCACTTTTAAATCCCCAGGCGATTAAATTTTATCCACCTGGATAATCCAGGATAATTTCCCCATCTCGAGGTTCTGCATTTAATCACATCTTCAAAGTACCCTTTGCCTGCAAGGTACCATATTCACAGGTTCCTGGTACATGGATACCTTCGAGGGGCCGTTATTCTGCCAACCATGATCTAGATCCATACTGTAAAATTTGAAGGTTATTATCTCCTGACTAAGCTTCAGGAACTTTCTGCTAGATCTATGAAGTGGGACCCAGATTAAAGAGGTTATGTTCTCCTTCTTGTATTTCAGAAATAATTTGAGGAAATCTGAGTAGCCTATAATTGGTGAAGGTAGGGCTGGGTCATTGAGCAGCAGCCACAATAAGCAAGTTGGCAAACAGATGAAAAACACAATGGCAGGTGCTTCTCCAAGAAGAAAGCCTGCACAGGCTGAGTTTCTTTCTGAAACAGGAAACTGAACCAACAGAAATCCCCCAGAAAGAGTTTTTCTCCTGTACTGGATCATGGCACCAAGTTCCCTCACAAATTATTCCAGAGATGCAATGCAATTTCATTTGAAGTAATGAAGGAGGTAGCTGCAAAATTAGAAACATATTGTAAACTTAAAAGAATGAAAACACTGCACTAAAGGAGGCAAGAACAGACAGAAGGCCTTATTGCAGATAAGAATTTAGCATAAGGAAAATAAATGGTATGTTTTTTAAAAAATTGTGTTAACACTATTAAGATTTGGGGCTAATTTTTCCGTTTATGCTCATTTCTCTTTCCTATATTTTTAAGAATAAATTTGAATTATTATAATGTAACATACATAGCATATTTTATCAAAGTGCAGTCATATGGCAACCATATCTACACAATACACAAACATACATACACAATCATTACATCTCACACTTCTATTAAATTAAATAACTTAAGTAGGGTTTTCTTTAATCTCACTTGTCAAACTTAAAGAATATTGAGGTATGTATAATATTAAAAAGGCAAGAAACAAAGTCTCCCATAGCTCAGAAGATTGGATTGTAGAAAGATTACTTTCCCATATACTGCCCAACATTTTAGGTTTCTCTGTTTTTCATCAAAGCAGATCTGGCAGAGAAACACATGTTTTCAGTTTTGCTCTGTGAAAAGATAATCTTCACTTTAGTATTCATTATGCATGATGTATGCAAAATGCAATGAGCCAACTGACTCACACTTTGGTGTCATGCAAATAAAACCTAAACACAAGAAAGTGTAACATCTAGTAAAATGTGCATAAAACCACAAAGGCTAAGATAAGAAAATGAAGAGCTAAGAAATGCAATTAGCACATTCACTGAGGGCAACTAGTGGGATTTGGAGATGAGCCATACAAATATAAATTTGTGCTTTTGGCTAAGAATGACACATTTATAGGCAAATATAGGCTCACATTTGCAGAGAGCCTTCTACATTTGATTTAAAAAATTGAAAGTGAAACTTCCTATGAAGATAGGTGGAAGGCAGCTGTATAATTTTATCAAAATGTGATCTAAAAAAAAGAGCATATATTGCCTGATTTTTTGATGTTTCAAATGGTGTTTAGATTCTTTGCTAATATTTGAGAACATATCATTCAATTATTCAACATTTAATAATTTAGGTTAAAATCATGGTTTCTTCATAAAGACATAAAGATTGATTTTTTTCCCCCAGAAGAGTAGATGGTTAAATATATGTGTATGATATACACATGGTTATTTATGGATTGATCATTTTTGTGGCTTGGATGAGCAGGCATCTTTCAATCAATGTCTAGGCATACGAAATCAGTTTGGCTATTTTGTCTAAGTGACAAATTAGAATTGATTATGAAGTCCGTAGATCTCAGATATTTAGAATAGTAATGTTAACAGACTATCAGGTAGTCAATTATTCCAAACAGTTAAAGTGATATCGGTTGTTGAGATGTAACCAGAACTTAGTTTGACAATGAAGATTACTATTTAGGAGCTCAGACTGATTGATGTGTGCTAGAATAGTGTGAACATGGAAAATTCTAGGGTAGCAAGAGGGCACTTATTTTCTGAAGGATAAGAAAGTCACTGGAAGGAAAAGGATTGAAAATAATTTTTTCTTTCTCCCCCCCCTTTTTTTTTTTGGTTGCACCTGTGGCATACAGAAGAACCCAAACCACAGTAGAAACCTGAGCCACAGCTGTGCCAACACCAAGTCCTTAACCACTAGGCTACCAGAGAACTACAGGAAATTTTTTTCTAAAGTCAGTCTTATATAACAAATTCAAAAGTCACTCTACTTCAAAAGAAAGTCGATTTCAGCAGGTCTTGAAGTTTTCTGATTTGTGTCACCACTAAGAGTGATTATCGTATGGTCATATTCACAGTATTAAAAATATCTCACCAATCTATAAATGCAGTCATAGTCATCCCAGGATTCAAGAAGCTGACCTTTAGCACTGAGTCTCTGCTTGAGAATAACTGATAACTGCAGATAAATGCTTTCTTAAAATTCAAGAAACAAGAATCTGTAATTTACTGAGGAATCCTCCATGTTATTTTTAAGGATAAAGATACTGACCAGCTTTTACTTCTTCCTCTCCTCTTAGCAAGGCCTAACCTGTTCCAGAGCAAATAATAGGACCTCTTTTGATCCATATTCCATCTGACAGACATCTCAGTGACCACATGCATCCTTAGTAGTAACAAAAATATATTTTACACATTGCTCAAAATTTTGCAGCACACTCAGGAAACATCTGAGGTATATCCCCATCTGCCCCAGCATGCCAGTGGAGGGCAAATGACGCATTTGATCATTTCAGTAATACAAGAGGCAAACAAAAATGTTTGACAAATAGGATGTAAATGTAGTATAAAAAAAAGAATGTAAAAATTAACAAATTACTGCTAGTTGACATGGGTTTGGAGGAGGAAAAGTCATTGTGGGGATAATGATGAAACATGATTTTGAACTTGAAATGCTCGTGTAGAATTCTCTACTCCACATTTTCTTTTAATTGACACTGGAGCATATCCAAGTGTTTGTTGTTGATGTGTATTTAAATGGTAGAAGGGAGCAATCTGTGAGCTATGAGAGGATCATGACAGCTGGTAATTTATTTCCAGTTTATTAATATTTTCCTATATCTTTGAAAAATTACTTGTTTAGGAGCACTTGGGTAAAATTGCTGTTTAGAGCTTTGTAGTCAATGTGAGTGTAAGTTCTAGTTCCACAAGTGGCTAGAAATGTACCCTCAGCATGATAATTGAAATCTAGGTCTTAGCTTTCATTTTTGTAAGATGTGCTTAATTAATAAAGACCTACTTTATAGGAGAACTGAGAATATTAGGTAAAATCATACATAGAAAGACTTAGCACAGTTTCTACAAACAGTAAGTGCTCAATCAATGTAACCTGCTAATATTATCCAGCCTAGTTTGACTACTTCCAGATACTTAAATGCTCAGGGGGTAAAGAAAATGTGAATATCACTCTGACATCAATATGATGACCAAATTCAGGATGTCACAGTCCTGAGAAGCTTAAAATAGCAGGGTAATGGTGAGCAACTATTAGGACACAGTCTGAGAAAGAAAAGCATGTAAACAAAAATTACTCTGTGTAAAAGATATCTATCATTTAGCCTAGGATTTTTAAGAGTGTAGACACATAAATGTGTTCTTTCCATTCTTTCCTGTAGTGTTTCCATGTATACTAAGCAGTGAGGAGAGGTCACAGGAATCTCATGATTATGTCAAATAAAATATAGAGTATCAGAATAATTATTGTTGGTTTGTTTTTCCTCTTTTTTTTGGCCGTCCCATGGCATATGGAGTTCCTAGGCTGGTGATCAGATCCAATCCGCAGTTGTGGCCTAAGCTGCAGATGTGGCAATGCTGGATTATTAACCCACTGTGCTGGGCTGGGATCGAACCTGTGTCCCAGAGCTCCCAAGACACTGCCAATTCCATTGAGCCAAAAAGATCAGAATAATTATGCTTTTCATTACTGAATTATTGTTTTAGGGATCCATTTGGCAGGAGGCACCTGTTTCCTACATCCAGAAGTGTTTAAAAACAGTTTTGTATTTCATACATGAAAAAGTCTAGAAACAAAAACAGATGTTCTTGAAGAACTAACAGGATTCTTTTGCTAAGAGATGTTGAAATACAGGATAAGGACTTGGAATATCTGAGAAAAAAAAAGGACAAACAGGTCCTTGCTGAGAGAACAGGGGCTAAGCGTGACATGACTAGGATCCAGAAAGCCACACAACACAATGGAGGGTGGATCCAAGAAGGTCACTGGACATTCCAGCAGGTGTCAGACTGGCCCAAGGATGAGCTTTGTTTAGACTCTAGCTGTGATAGAGTTTTCTCTCAGGTCACTGAGTGCTAGCTTGGGTTCATCTTTTGCTTATCCATCTTCTACTTATAGGCTTCGCGAAAATATCAACTTCAAAGACAGCATTTCATTTACTGGGCTTACAAAATAAAATGCCACAGTCTCCCATGGTCAGTGACAACACCTTTCAAAGGATGAGTTTTGTTTACCTGAGCAGCTCCCTGCTGTGCTTATACCTTCTTAAACATTTAAAAACAAGATGTTTTTAAAGAAGCTGACTTAACTGGAAGGCATAGTTCTTCATTTTAAAAATAACAAAATCTGGAGTTCCCATCGTGGCTCAGTGGTTAACGAACCTGACTAGAATCCATGAAGACACGGGTTTGATCCCTGGCCTTGCTCACTGGGTTAAGGATCCCACATTGCTGTGGTGTAGGTCGCAGATGCAGCTTGGATCTGGCATTGCTGCGGCAGTGGTGTAAACCAGGACTAGAGCTCAGATTCGACCCCTAGCGTGGGAACCTCCATATGCCGCGGGTGTGGCCCTAAAAAGACAAAAGACAAAAAAAGAAAAAAAAGAATAACAAAATCCATGTATTTCTGATCAGTTTACATTAAGGAATTCAGAGCCATGAAAAGTTTAAAGACTTTTAAATTCTTTTAAAAAATTCTGGTAGATTTTCCTTTCATTATAAAGTCCTTTCATCCTACAAATTAGTCTAACCTGGGCTTAACTATCATGCCAAAGAGGTAGAGATCTATCTTAACACATCAACCAACTTATGCTCCTCCAAAAGTCCAGCTCCTTGCCTTTCAATAAGAGAATAGTAGTTCAACCAAATCATCAATTCATGTAAATCGAAACATGAGTTAACTGTGTTTCCTCTTATATCAACATTAGGAATCAGTTTCTAATTTGGATATTTAAGCTTAAAACATAAAATAGAAATACATGCATTCTTTCTGATATTTCATCGTGACCTAAATAAGAAGTTACTTTTAAAACTTTGCTAACCTAAAGTTAACCTAAAGCTAATTTTCAAATGCAAAAGGTATAAACAATCTTGTATATTCTAGCTTCCAAAATCTAGATGCTAATTTTTCCTTTTGGTTTTAATAATAATAATTTCTAAAAATTTCACAATAACTACTAATAATATTTAGTAGTTAGATTCAGAGAAATTAAAATCCGAGTGTTAAAAGATTCTTTTAAAAATGCTAAATGCAAGAAAAATCTCAAATAAACAACCTAACTTTACATCTAAAGCAGCTAGAGAGGGAAGAACTGACAAGACCTAAAGTTAGTAGAAGAAAAGAAACCATAAAGATCAGAGCAGAAATCAATGAAATAGAAATGAAGAAAACCATAGAAAAGATCAATGAAACTAAAAGCTGGTTCTTTGAAAAGATCAACAAAATTGATAAATCCTTAGTCAGACTTATCAAGAAAAAAAGAGAGTAGACACAAATCAATAAAATTAGAAATGAAAAAGGAGAAGTAACAACAGACATCACAGAAATACAAAGGATCATAAGAGACTACTATATGCAACTCTATGGCAATAAAATGGAAAACCTAGAAGAAATGGACAAATTCTTAGAAAAGTGCAATCTCCCAAGACTAAACCAAGATGAAATAAAAAATACGAATAGACCAATCACAAGTTCTGAAATTGAAACTATGATTAAAAAACTTCCAAAAAACAAAAGTCCAGGACCAGATGGTTTCACAGGTGAATTCTATCAAACATTTAGAGAAGAGCTAACACCTATCCTTCTGAAACTATTCCTAAAATTTGCAGAGGAAGGGACACTCCCAAACTCATTCTATGAAGCAACCATCACCCTGATACCAAAACCACACAAGGATATCACAAAAAAGAAAATTACAGGCCAATCTCACTGATGAACATAGATGCAAAAATCCTCAACAAAATACTAGCCAACTGAATCCAACAATACATTAAAAGGCTTATACACCACGATCAAGTGGGATTTATCCCAGGGATGCAAGGATTCTTCAATATCCACAAATCAATCAGTGTGATACACCACGTTAACAAACTGAAGAATAAAAACCATATGATCCTCTCCATAGATGCAGAAAAAGCCTTTGACAAAATCCAACACCCATTTCTGATAATAACCCTTCAGAAAGTGGGCATAGGGGGAACCTACCTCAACATAATCAAGGCCATCTATGACAAACCCAGAGTTCACATCATTCTCAATAGTGAAAAGCTGAAAGAATTCCCCCTGAGATCAGGAACAAGACAGGGATGTCCACTCTCGCCACTACTATAGTTCTGGAAGTCCTGGCCACTGCAATCAGAGAAGAAAAAGAAATAAAAGGAATCCTAACTCGGAAGGAAGAAGTAAAACTATCACTTTTTGCAGACGACATGATACTATACCTAGAGAATCCTAAAGACTCTACCAGAAAACTATTAGAGCTCATCAATGAATTTGGCAAAGTTGCAGGATACAAAATTAATACACAGAAATCAACTACATTTCTATATACTAACAATGAAAGATCAGAAAGAGAAATTAGGGAAGCAATCCCATTTACCATCGCATCAAAAAGAACCAAATACTTAGGAATAAACCTACCTAAAGAAACAAAAGACCTGTACTCTGAAAATTATAAGGCGCTGATGAAAGAAATCAAGGATGACATAAACAGGTGGAAAGACATACCATGCTCTTGGATTGGAAGAGTCAATATTATCAAAATGACTATACTACCCAAGGCAATCTACACATTCAGTGCAATCCCTATCAAATTACCAACAACCTTTTTCACAACTAGAACAAAATATTTTAAAGTTTGTTTGGAAACGCAAAAAACCCAGAATAGCCAAAGACATCCTGAAAAAGAAAAATGGGGCTGGAGGAATCAGGCTCCCTGACTTCAGACTCTACTACAAAGCTACAGTCATCAAAACTGTATGATACTGGAACAAAGACAGAAATATAGATCAGTGGAACAGGAGAGAAAGCCCAGAATTAAATCCACGCACCTATAGTCAACTCATCTATGACAAAGGAGGCAAGAATACACACTGGGGAAAAGACAGCCTCTTCAGTAAGTGGCGCTGGGAAAACTGGACAGCCACATGTAAAAAAATGAAACTAGAACACTTCCTAACACCATGCACAAAATAAACTCAAAATGGATTAAAGATCTTGATATAAGACCAGATACTAGAAAACTCTTAGAGGAAAACATAGGCCAAACACTCTCTGACATAAATGATAGCAGCATCTTCTCAGATCCACGTGTCAGAGTAAGGACAATAAAAAGAGAAATAAACAAATGGGACTTAATTAAGCTTAAAAGTTTCTGCACAGCAAAGGAAACCCTAAACAAAACAAAAACACAACTCACAGAATGGGAGAAAATATTTGCAAATGAATCAACGGACAAGTGATTCATCTCCAAAATTTACAAACACCTCTTACAGCTCAATACCAAAGAAACAAACAACCCCATCAAAATATGGGCAGAGGATCTAGGCAGACAGTTCTCCAAAGAAGACATGCAGATGGCAAATAAACACATGAAAAAATGTTCAACATCGCTCCTCATTAGAGAAATGCAAAACAAAACCACTATGAGGTACCACCTTACACCGGGCCAGAATGGCCATCATCAAAAAATCTACAAACAATAAGTGCTGGAGAGGGTGTGGAGAAAAAGGAACCCTATTACACTGTTGGTGGGAATGCAAATTGTTGCAGCCACTGTGGAAAACAGTATGGAGATTCCTCAGAAAACTCAAAATAGAATTACCATTTGATCCAGCAATCCCACTCCTGGGCATCTATCCAGAGGAAACCATGACTCGAAAAGACACATGTACTCCAGTGTTCATTGAAGCACTCTATGCAATAGCCAGGTCATGGAAACAACCTAAATGCCCATCAACAGAGGAGTGGATAGGGAAGATACGGTACATACACAAAATGGAATATTACTCAGCCATTAAAAGGAACGGAATAACAACATTTATAGCAACATGGATGGACCTAGAAATTATCATGCGAAGTGAAACCAGTCAGACATTTAGACAGCAACACCCAATGCTACTGCTTACATGTGGAAGCTAAAAAGACACAATGAACTTCTTTGCAGAACAGACAATGACTCACAGACTTTGGAAAACCTTGGTTTTTCAAATAAGACAATCTGGGGGTGGGGAGATGCACTGTGGGTTTGGGATACAAAATCTATAAAATTGACTTGTGATGATTTATGTACATCTATAATTGAAATAAAATCCATTAAGTAAAAAAAAAAAAAATGCTAAATGCATCTTCCCTTTGAGATAAGCAAGGTAACAGGGTTGTGGACCATGAGGGTAGTGCCTGGATCTTGACCTATCCCATGTTACAGTGTATTCTTTGCTCAATTTCCAAAAATGTGATTAATCTTTCAGCATGTATAATGCCATCTACTGAAAATAATGCACTATAATTAGAATCTGAACTACATTTGTGGAACACTATGGCCACAGGCAAGAAAGAGGGAAAAGACACTGTGTTCTGTCGAGCTATTTTATTGCCATATTACTAACACTGCTGGTCAGTCAGGCTGTTTTGAACATTGTCATTTGGCTTTCCTTCATGACACAAGCAGTAGGTTCTACATGGACCAAATTACAGGTAGAATAATCGACTCATTTGATATAAGAATGATTTTCTCAAGAAAGGTAGGATAGCCACTATATGTCATTGGTTGGCCAACTATATATAAGCAAGTAAAATTCTAGTTTCATAAGTCCAGGCATAGGTAATTAAAATAACTTAAAATGAATTGAGTTGCCAGGATGAAAGCAAGTATTTCTGTTTCTATTCAACTCTATAGTTATTTACAGTCTTAGACTGGGTTCTGCTGGAACTCTTAGGGTAGAATTTGAGGTGGAAATAGCTTATTTGGGAAGTGATCCTAGGAAGTATTAGTCTGGAAGTGTACAAGTGAGAGAGGGAGAGAAAGACAATCTGTGAAGTGTTTAATGAGCAGGTTACCTCTGTGGGCAGTTGTGACTCAGTCCCCCTGGAGACCTCTGTGGGATGATGCAAGTAAACCGCAGAGTTGTCATATCCAAGGATGAGGAGGCTGGAGTTAGTTAGTTTATCTTTGTCTGTAAGCTACTCCCAGAGGTATCAGCTTTTTGGCACTTCCAGTCCCCCCTCCTCTTGGCTGTGACTAGAGAAAATCCAATGGACATGGGTGGCACATGCTCAATTGTACTACATACATGTGTATGTGGCAGTGTTTAACTGATTAACTGACACCTCTAGAAAAGTGATAGTGCAATGAGGAAGGCTGAATTTATCAGATTCGACCCATACGATGTAAAAAGATATGATAGCAAGATATTCCCACTATGTGAAATAAAGTGACAGTGAGAATGATACTATGGAAAATCACGGTGGGCAATAACAGGTCTCTCCAATCTATTTATTAGGGTGTGGTTTTGGGCGAGGTCGAAGTACAACATCGTGTCTAAACCTGCTGATGCAGATTAAAGTGCATTATCCTAGCTAAAGAAGCATCGATTCAGTCAAATTGAGGTGTTTAGTAAAATATCAATGAAGAACAATGTGGAAGGAGAAGCATTGACAGCATTCTCATGATACTCTACCATGACTGAGGCTGGAATTCCTGCCAGTAACAATGCAGGTCACATTGCTAGCTTCTCTTTCTCTGAGACTAGGCAGAAGATATGAATGCCTCGCTGCCTTGACGATTTTTTCATCATACATAAGTGAATTTTTAAGAACTAATCTGAGCCTAATTTTTGGAATTGATATGAAGACACTGGTCATGACAAAGTCAAGTTTCTGGGCCTAAGTCATTGTGATTTAACCAATATATGATGAGAATATCTGAATAATACCTCTTTGTGATTATCTGGGCAGCATTTCTCTGGCCTAACCTCTACAACTTTTAGCAATGGAGACTTGGGCTTCAAGAACTGAATGGCAGAGTGATGATGGTCTGTACTTGAATTTCTATAAACCCTTTATTAATTGGTAGAAAATCAGATTTCAACAGTGGCCACTGTAATAATGCCCAGAATAGAATGTGCAGTTCAGATTTAGACTTAAGTCTAAATCAGTTGGGAAGACATTCAATTACTCATGTGTTCCTCAGAATTCTTCATCTATCAAAGTGGTTTGTGAGTTTCCAAGACTAAAAAGTTTGGAAACACCACATATTCTATTTCTATTTAGAGATTCCGAAAGTGGGAGGTCCCATTGTGGCTCAGCAGAAATGAATCTGACAAGTAACCATGAGGACATCAGTTCCATCCCTGATTTCACTCAGTGGGTTAAGGATCTGGCGTTGCTATGAGCTGTGGTGTAGGTCACAGACGTAGCTTGGATCTGGCATTGCTGTGGCTGTGGGGTAGGCCAGCGGCTACAGCTCCAATTTGACCCTTAGCCTGGGAACTTCCATATGCCTTGGGTACAGTCCTAAAAAGACAAAAAAGAAAAAAAATGTATACGTATCAGCCTTTAAAGATTTGAGAAGTCTAAAGGATCCCTCTTTAATTTTAGTTAACAGCATTTTCCCTCTCTTTCCCTCTCTTTCCCATCCTCTCCCTACCTTGTTCGACCAAATATTTGTTAATAACCCTTAGAACACATTTGTGGATTATCATTACCATCAATCTCTTATCCTATTTTACGTTTTAAAAGTAATTCAATATTATTAAATATGTAATTGAGAAAATTAAACTGGTTTTGCACATTTATAAAGGTTGAATGAATCATGATTATTTACTTTGCCCTACAATAATATTCAAATCAATTTCTGCTTATCTCACTTTTACATGAGGTTTGTCCTCTTAATAACATTCAGTTTACCAAATATGGCAAAAACGCATTTTCATTTCTCACATAGCTAGAAAATCTTTGCAGTATCTCTGCAAATAACTTTCTCCCCACATCTCCTAGTGTACATCTATTTGCATTGCTCTGTCAATATGCTTGAGTTGCAAATGTAAACACTGAAATGATCTGAAATTCCCTCTAACAGAGAGGTTTCCACCACTGATATTCATTTCTCATTGCATGTTTTGCTGTGTGAACAATTCCTTTCTTTGTTCATACATTGTCTTGCCAGAGGCAGACATTTATGGCATTAATACACAGAATGCTGTGTGTATCTCTTTCATTATCCAGAAGGAGAGAAGATAGATAAAAAACAACACTGAAATCTAAAGGCATAAGCAAATACAAAAGATTTCAAAGAGTGAGTGGTAGCTGAGTTCTTCAAGTTCCATGTACAGCCATTTAACACTGGGCGTGGGGTGTTTGTGTCCATGTTAGCACGTGTGCCTATGTGTACCTACATGTGAGTCTATCAGAGAGAGGGGAAAGAAAGGTTTGATTCAAAGCCTTGTTTCAAATACTACCCTTCTTCTTGCTTCTAAAGAGAGATAAGAAACACAACTTTGTGATGTACTTATACAAAATATACATATTCCCTATCATTACTAATATGAGTGCTTAGACTAATAAAATAAGTTTATTTTTGGGTTTTTTTGTTTGTTTGTTTTTGTTTTTTGTATTTTTGGGGCCTCGCAGTGGCATGTGGAGATTCCCAAGCTAGGGGTCTAATCGGAGCCCTAGTTGCCAACCTACACCACAGTCATAGCAATGCAGGATCCAAGCCGCATCTATGACCTACACCACAGCTCACAGCAATGCTAGATCCTTAACCTACTGAGTGATAATAAGGGATTGAACCCAGGTCCTCATGGATACTAGTCAGGTTCGTTAACCACTGAGACATGATGGGAACTCCTAAACTAATAAGTTTATATTCAAGGGAAAGATGATAATGAAAAGAAAAGAACATTGGGCTGCCTAAAACTCTTCATTTGATACAATCCCAAATGAAATTTGGGGTCATCCAGAGGAAGCAAACAAAACCAAAAGAAGCACTGCTATAATGAGACTCTCCCAGAGGTTATATGAGTGAGTGGATTAGGCATTTTCGCTAATGAGACTCAGGCTTAATCTCAGCTTTAAAAGGAACCTGTGTAATGGGTAATAAATATCCTTAATGTCCATTACACTTTCTTCCTCCATTTTTTATTAGTCGTGTCTATAATGAATACTTATATGTATCACATAATTTCTATTTAGCCATGTCTTTGAGGAACTCGGAACTGTGTGGACGTTTCTAGCCTCCATTATTGATCCCATTTATCAGTGTGAAGGAGGAAGCAGCCAGGAAATATCATTCCCATTTTACGTACAAGACAATAGAAACTGATTTGTTCAAGTTCATAGAGAGGACCTAGAGCAAACACAGGTGGATAAAGTAAATTTTGACTTGATTAGCCTGAAACTCACTCCAGCACCTATAAAGCCTAGAAGCTGGAAAATAAGCCAGTGATGTGTCCTTGGAGGTGGGGATTGGGGGGTGGGAAAAAGGGGAAAAAAGGGGACAAATAAGCAGTTCCTTTCAATATTGTAGTGCTGCCATGTACTGAGGAAGTCTCACATCTTGAACTGTGTAGAGTCCAGAAGGATTGAGAGTCAATGAGAAGAGTTAACCTGATATGTAATTTGGACAAACTTGGCAGTTAATTTGCTTCCCACCCACTCCTCCTGGGACAAGGTAGCCTTTCTCTCTGGTCATGACAGGACAAGACAATGAAAGCTAATGGGGAGGCACATGGATGCTTTTCTTCTCTGTGCCCTGTGAAAGCTATGAAGGGAAAAGAGAGAATTACCTATAGCTGCATTAAGAAAATAAGGTGCCAAGTGAAACCTCAAATCTCATTTTTACAGCTGCCAAGAAGTTACAGTTCAGGACTCATGCTGGGAAGCAAGCTGCGAATCACATAAAATCCATGGCCCACATTACAGGATGGCACCACAGACTCAAAGCCCACTGCTGCACTTGGCAGAGTGAGATATGCTTGAAAATCAGGAGAGCCTATGTTTCATTCCTTAAAAGCAACGTTATTGAGGTATAGCTGATATAAAACAAACAGGAAATATTTAAAGTGTACAACTGATACATTTCAACAAACAGATACATCCTTGAAACCACTGGCACAATTAAGAGTGACATATTTATCACCCTCATTTCATAAGTTCTTGTCCCAAGAATTCTCTCTGATGTCTGCAGTGTGTCTCTCAATGGATGGTGAAATGGCCCAAGCAATGTAGCCAGAAAGAATCAGACTGGAAGGCAAAGCCTTCATCCAATTGTATTCGGTCTCTGACTTTCTGTGAATTTCTAGGAGTCGTTTAAACAATGGCAGAGAACATCACGCTGGCCCTCTCAGTCAGTCAGCTAGTGTATTAGTTTCCTATTGCTGCTGTAACAAATTACCTCAATCTTGGTGGCTTAAACAATGTGAATTTATTATGTCACAGTTCTGGAGGGCAAAGTTCAGAAATGCGTCATACTGGGCTGAAATCAAGGTGTCAGCTGCATCCCATTCCAGAAGCTCTATGGGAGGGAGATCCATCCCCTCATCTCTTTCAGTTTCTTGAGGCTGCCAGCAATCACTGTCAGTGGAATCAGCAGCAACAGGTTGAGTCCTCTTATATTGAGATATTACATTCTTCTTGTCTGTCATCACATCTCCTTCTCTGACTCTGACTTGGCTTCTGTCTCTCTCTTCTGCTTTTAAAGATACATGTGATTTTTACAGGGGCCTAACCAGAAAATACAGGATAATCTTCTTTGAAGGACATCTGATCAGCAACTCTGATTTCATCTTCATCTTAATCCCCCTATGTCACATTAATCCTGGGATTAGGATGAGGTTATCTTTGGGAGATCTTTATTCTGCCTAACATAGGTCTATAGCCATCCATCTCCCCATCCATTGCCATGCTAACTCCATACAGCCGGATGTTCATATTACATGAAAGTTATTTCATACGTTGGTTTACTTATGCTTTTTTTTTATGTTTATCAAGTATTTTCACACATATTACCTCTCCTAATTCTTAAAAAGAATAATAAACCCCCACTTTACAGAGAAAAAATGAGGCAAAGAGGAGCTAAGTGACTCGACCATATTGTAAATGAAATTGGTGGCAGAGGTGATACTGAAGTCCAGCTTGACTGTCTCTAGATTTGATGTTACTTTCGCTGTGTAATTCTACCTTTCATGTATCTACACATATAACAATAATCTATCTAAGTACACACAGACATGTTTATTTTCACATATTTTAAGTGCATATAAACCTTCGTGGTTTCTGTACATTGAGGACAAGTGGGGACAATGATACTTCCTTTTTAGTGCCATTGATAGAATTAAAGAGAGATGACACTTAATGCCAGCCCCCTAGATAAGTGCAAGAAATGTCTATCTTCATGGCTGAAACTTCTATATCCCCCCCTCATCCTCCCTAAAGTGTTTGGCTTAAATGATGTTTAAAAATTAGGATTTGGGAGACTTTCAGTGGGGTTTATAATCTCTAGAACCCACTGATCTCTAGTGTTTAATATCAAGCTGGAATCATGATTTTTTATCACCTGCTTAGGCCCTCTAGGCATATAACTTGGTATCCCTGAAATAAGTCAGTAAAGAAAAACGAAAAACCCAGGAATATTCTGAGACATCAATCTTTCTTAACACACACAACCATCCAAACTCATTGGTAAGGAACAGCACATTAAATTATGCTTCTTTTCTTCAGGCAAATCAGAAAACAGTTAGCAGAAAGAAATAATAAATAGAGAAACAAAACACACCATGAGTTTGTTTTGAGGGGAGAGAGACATGTAGCTGAAAATTCTTTTTTTTAAACGCTGAAACATAAAATCTGTTCTTCCACTGAGAGCAGATTCTCAGACACAGTGAGCTTTAGCATCAAATTCCATCAAACTATTCTCTCTCTTTAATTTTTTTTCTCTTGCTAACCAAAATTCAAAATAATGCTTTACTCTCCTAGCTGATCTTCTAGAACTGTAGGTCAGACTTCCTTGACAGAGGAAATTCCCTTCACCTTATCATCCCTACTCATCCGTGCTGAGGAGGTCAAGGTCAGACATGGATAAAGCACTCACATAACATTGGGACAGAGGATTCTGGTGCTTAGAATGAAGGCAAATTAACTATTCCTTCCTGTATATAATGTAAATGATTCTAGAGCCCATGGAGAAATGTGTAACTTGAAAAAGAATAAATGACTTTACATGCAGTAATCTGCACATAATTCTTCTGCAAATAATATATCCATTTTAGTACCAAAATGAAAAGAAGGCTTACAAAAAAGACTTGAAATTGATGGACAAAAACTTTCACCTAGAGTTCAGCATCAGCTAGAGTAGCAGCAATTATTCTATGATTTTAAAAAAATAAGTATAAAATTTATTCACAGGAAAGGGGTACTCTACTAATAAGAACTAGCAGAAAATCAGAAGCTGAATGACTGTATAAAGAATTCTTCTAACTTTTGTAACTAACCTCTTCTGCAGATAGCCTGTCTTAGTTTGGGATATTTTCCTCAATAGAGTAATTGTTCTATATGTGTTTTGATTCAAAACAAGAAAGTGATAGTAATGGTTATAGAAGAGTGGATTAGTTTTTAAAAACAATTCATTCCAAAATTATTCAGAAAGGATAACTGATTTGAACAATAAGGTGCTTATTTCCAGGCAATTAAAAATCTTATGAAAAATATCATAAAGCATTGGAAATTAGGAACAATGTTTAAGAAAATACATTGATTATATTAAAAGCCATTTAAAATTCTGTTTTAAAATAATGTCTGTCTTATAGGTTTTGAAACATCTTCTTCTGATTTCCCACTAAAAAAAGAGAGGGAAACTCAATAATACTGAAAGCCAATGCTGTCTTACGTGTTAGTGGGAATAAGATTCACTAAGCATGAGATAAATGGCTAGCCTACATTTGCCTTATATAACCCAGCAAAGTCATTTGCTTGGAAAAAAAATGGTAGGGGTTGGTATTTTATTTATTTCCTCTTCTCTGATCTATAGCTTAGAAATTGAGTGTTTGAACCATGTACAAAACTGTACCATAATGACATGACATTGTACAGAGAAAATCCAAATGAATCTATAAGCAAACTAATAGAATAAATGAATTTAGTAAGGTTATATGAAACAAAGTTCATTTACAAAAATAAATGATATTTTTACATTCTAGCAATGGTCAATTTGAGATTAAAAAAAAAATAGCATTTTAAAAATCCCCATCAAGGAGTTCCCATTGTGGCACAGCAGAAATGAATCCGTCTGGTATCCATGAGGATGTGGGTTCGATTCCTGGCCTTGAACAGTAGGTGGGGGATTTACATTGCCATAAGCTATGGTGTATGTCGCAGTTACAGCTGGGATCCTGCCTTGCTGTGGCTGTGGCATAGGCCAGCTGCTCCAGCTACAACTCTGCCCCTAGCCTGGCAACTTCCATATGTCACTTGGGTGGCCCTAAAAAGCAAAAGGAAAAGCAAAACCAAAAACAAAAAATCCCCATCAAACTCTACAGAATAAATTTAACAAAAGGTTTATAAGACTTGCACACTGAAAATTGTTAAACTTTACTTAGAGAAATAAAAGAAAAGAAAACGTAAATAAATGAAGAGATAGATTATGTCCATAGAATGAAAAAGTTCGGTATTTTTAGAGGTTAATTATTTCCAAATTTATCTACAGATTCAATCAAAGTCCTAGAAGACTATTTTGTGGAAGTAGGTAAGCTGATTCTAAAAGTCATATGGAAATTCAAAAGAAGTAGAATAGTCAAAAAATCTTGAAGAAAAAAAATAGTTGGAAGACAACTAAATTTTGAGATAAACTATGGAGTCACAAACATTAAATTACTGTAATATTAACATAAAAATAGACAAATCAACATGCAAAATAGACCATTCAGAAATAGATTCACCTGTATATGGCAAGCTGAGTTTCAATAAAGGAAAATATTTTCAACAAATGTTGCCGAAAAACTTGGACGGTCTATAGGAAAACAAAAACTGTTCACCTTTCCTAATACCATACATATATAAAGAGTTAATTCAAAGTAGCTCATAGACCTAAATGTAAAATCTAAAAGGATATAGCTATCTTCTTCATTGTAGAATAGACAAAGATTTTTTTAGGGCACAGAAATCAGTAATCACAAAAGAATAAATTTCTATATAGGACTTCAAAATTAAAAAACTTCTCATCTAAGAATATTCTTAAGAAAATGTAAAGACAAGTGACAGACTGCAGGATATATTCACAATACATATATCTCCAAAATGACTTTCATTCAAAATATAGACTGGTAAAAATAAAATTTAAAAGTATAAACAATAGATGCATTTCACAAAAGACCTATTATTGGTTAGTAAGCACACAAAAAGAAGCCCAGCATCACTATTATTTAGAAAAAGTAATTAAAACTTCAAGAAGGTATCATTTCATCCTCAGAGAATGGCTCAGATTAAAAAGACTGATCATACTAAGTACTGACAACAATTTGGATCAACTAGAACTCTAATGCAGTGTAAAGTGCTACAATTAGTTTCGGCAAATGATATTTCTTAATACAGTTAAACATTTATCTTTGAGATGACTCAGGAGTTACACCTAAGAAAAGGAAAAATATATGTCTACAAGTGCTGTATAAGAGTTTGGTTATTTGTCCATAACAACCAAATCCTAAAAACAGCTCAAATGTTCATTAACAAATAACCAAATGTAGAATAGTCACATAACGGAG
>PVHT020000141.1:33166194-33439348 GCA_004024745.2 Catagonus wagneri | reverse complement strand
GTTTCGGCAAATGATATTTCTTAATACAGTTAAACATTTATCTTTGAGATGACTCAGGAGTTACACCTAAGAAAAGGAAAAATATATGTCTACAAGTGCTGTATAAGAGTTTGGTTATTTGTCCATAACAACCAAATCCTAAAAACAGCTCAAATGTTCATTAACAAATAACCAAATGTAGAATAGTCACATAACGGAGCTTACTTCAAAATTAAAAGATGAACTATTGATGCACACAATAATATGGCTGTATCTTTAAAACTCATTGAGCAAAAGAAACCAGATGGAGTAGAAACTCAAGATTCTCCATATTTCCATTCAAGAAAAGTTATACACTAAGGACAAGGATTAGCAAAGTTTTTCTGTAAAGGGCCAGATAATAGAAAATTTTGGATTTGTGGCAATAAATTTTTAGTATCTATATTCATTTGTTTTGTCCTGAAAGTTAACAAGAAATTTTTGGATAAAGGCAAATTATTACTGTTGACGGCAATCACTGCATAGGTTCCCTACTCCTTGTTCTCTCTCTTCAGGGAGATGTGATAAAAGCCAGAAGTTTAGGTCTGCAATACAAAAAGGAAGATTTTGTATACTACAGGACAGGAACGCAGGATTATGAATCTGGGAGGTTATATGGGTACTGCTGTTCAACTGCCCTCCACTTCTCCTGAGAGAAGGACATACATCTTATCTCGCTAATATAAATAAATCTTCACTGGGAAGAAAAGAGAAAGGTCCTTATTTTACATGGCTTTGAAATGAAAACAAATGGTTCCCATTTCATCCCCTTTGAAATGTAAATACATATTCTTCAAAAGTGAAGTACAAATGTTTCTAGGAGACTAATAGAAGTTGTTATCTATCTTTATGACTTGTCAATTTTCACAGCTCCAGAGACTGGGTCTCTGCAAAAAACACTGAAAAATCCAGAAAAGACTGATTTCTCCAACATGGGTCATGCTGTCTCAGTCTCAAGTACTCAAGCTTGTCTTTGTGGTGTGAAAGCAGCAATATGTTAATAAATTCCAATAAAACTTTATTTACACAAAGAAGTTGTAGACCGGATTTAAATGGTTTGAGCTGTGGTTTGTCTACCCCTGTTTTAGCATGATAGAATTCTCAGCAATGGTTTCCTCAGGAGTGCTGCTTTTTGACAAGTGAACTTTCAAGAGTGGTGGAAATATTCTTCATTTTGATTTGGGCAATGGTTATATGAGTGAATGTATCTGTCAAAACTCATCAGACTGTGCTGTTCAGACATGTGCATTTTACTTTTGCAAATTTACCTGTTTTAAAAGAATCACTACAGATTCCTGTAGCCATTAAAAAGATAATACGGAAATACCATGAACAATTTGATGCTTCTTAATTAAACAATCTAGAAGAAACGGACCAATTCCTTGAAAACCACAAACTGTCAAAATTCAACTAAGACAAAAAATAATCTGAATAGACATAATAACCATTAAAGAAATTGAATTCATACTTTAAAAGCTCCTAAAGAAGATCTCCAGGACAAAATGGTTTTACTAGACTATTCTATTAAATATTTAAAGAATAATTAACAACCTCTTTCAGAACACAGAAGAGTAGGGAACACTTCACAACTTCTTTTACAAGGCCAATATTAATTAACCACATATCAAATCAGAGGAAGACAGTTCAAAACAAAACAAAGCAAAACTATAGACACAAAATGACTTGACACAAAACCCCTTAAAAATTACCAAATAGAATTCAGAAATATCTAAAAAGTGTTATACCCCATGATGAAGTAGGATACAAGGCTAGCTTAACATTTGAAAAACTATTGATATACTTAAACCATATCAACAAAATCCTAAATCTTATACAACTTTTAGGTTATCTACAAAGCAGAAAAAAATCAATCTGCCCTCAGATTTCATCTTCTAATACTAAATGCTGATGAAGTCTTCTACATTTAAATGGTAAATAAAAAACATAATGCTCCTAATTTGAATTCTTACAGAAAACACAAAACCATATTCACATGTGCACACCCCAATATAGATATCTACTTCTAAACACAAATTTTATTTAAGAAGGAAAGAAAATATGTTTTTAAATGGTAGAGTTTCTAGATAGTAGAATTACATATAGATTGAGTTTTCATTTTAAAATATACTTTCTAGAAGTTCCTGTCATGGCTCAGAGGAAACAAATCTGACTAGCATCCATGAGGATGCAGGTTCAACCTCTGGCCTTGTTCAGTGGGTTAAGGATATGGTGTTGCTGTGAGCTGTGGTGTAGGAAGCAGACATGGCTCAGATCCCAGGTTGATGTGGCTGTGGTGTAGGCCAGCAGCTACAGCTCCGATTCAACCCCTAGCCTGAGAACATCATATGCCATGGTGTGGCCCTAAAAAGACAAAAAGTAAATAAAGTAAAATAAAATGTACTTTCTAGGAACCTTCCTACACTATTGGTGGGAATATAAATTTGTGCAACCACTATGGAGGACAGTCTGGAGGTTCCTTAAAAACCTAAATATAGAACTACCATATGATCCAATAATCCTTCTCCTGAGCATATATTGAGGGAAAACTGTAATTTGAAAAATACATGCACCCCAGTGTTCACTGCAGCACTATTTACAGTAGCCAAGACATGGAAGCAACCTAAATGTCCATCAACAGAGGAATGGATTAAGAAGATGTGGTGCATATATACAATGGAATATTACTCAGCCATAAAAAAGAACGGAATAATGCCATTTGTAATGACATGGATGGACCTAGAAATTATCATATTGAATGAAGAAAGTCAGAAAGAGAAAGACAGATATCATATGATATCACTAATACGTGGAATCTAAAAAAATGACACAAAAGAACTTATTTATAAAACAAAAACAAACTCACAGATTTCGAAACTAATCTTACGTTACCATAGGTGAAACCATTGGTGGGAGGGAAAAATAGGGAGGATGGGAATAACACAGACATACTACGTATAAAATAGATGACTAACGAGAAACCACTGTATAGCACAGGAAAATCTACTCAATAGTTTGTAGTAACTTTTACGGAAAAAAGGAGTGAATATATTTATACGTATGACTGACTCACTTTGCTGTACACCTGAAACTAAACAACACTGTTAGTCAACTATACTGCAACAAAATTAAATTAAAGACAAACAAACCAACCAAATACACTTTTTACAATGGGCCTGAATATTAAGATTGAGGAAAAAAGCATAAGAAAGTAATTTGAGGAGACAGATGAATTGTTACTTCTCAAGTAATTTTACTCATCTTTTTTTAAATCCTGAAAATTATTTCAAATATCAGTATAGATAATTCCATAATTTCAAGAAACACTACACTATTCTTACAGATACTTCCTCTTAATGTCTTTATATGTATGTATATACATATATATGACCATGTGTAACACATCTGACAATTGCAGCTTTAATGACCAAGCACCAAACCAGACTTAGACAGATTGCAAAATGGATTAACACTGACATATTGAAAAAAATGATACAATTTCCCAATATGAGCTATTGCGGTCAAGTCATAAGGAATTACCCTTTTAAAATGTACCTTAAAAACACCAACTTTCCATTATGACAAATTAGCTGCTTTCCAGAATAGATACTGTTGTGAGAATACAAATAAAAAGTACATCAGTGACCATTATAATACTAACAGTCCAACATTAATATAATGCCCAAGAATCAGATGTAATTACAGTGAAAGCCCCATGGCTTAGATCTGCCACTGGTTTCTTAAATAATCAATCTAAAAAGCTGAAATTGTGAGGCTGGGGACATCTCTACCAAATGAAAAATTACACTTCCATTAACAATAACACATAAGCTTCTATTTTAAATAGACATTAATGAATAAAATACGTATTTAATGCTATCACATAGAATCACAGCTAGCTCTCTTTCCTGGTTAATGTGTCATATATTTTGAAACAATTCCAACTCCCCCAATTAAAATATTGTAGATGTGACTTTAATTCCCTGAATGAAATGTAGAAACTAAGAGAATAACAGCTCTAAGTCTTCCTTTTGTGGATCCTAGGTACACGCACACACACAAACACACACACTTCTCAGGTATGAGTGTTAGTAGCATCTGCATTTATTGACAGTAGAGGAGGAGCTGGAAAGGTTGAGGGGAAAAAAAGGAAAGGGGCCACTTGAGAGACAGGGTCTGAGTTGATTCAGACTTCCCCTACCATCTCTTTCTGCTTTGAACTCATTTATTCTATTCCAGAAACTCTACCCATAGTCTAGTAGTCTAGTTAATAAAAATGACATTTACACAGGTTAAGGCTCTTCTAGGTTCCCCACAGTACCACAGAGAAACTAGAAACTGTGTCCTACAGATGTCCTTGCCAGCAGGATACTAGTTAGAAACTTTCAGTGAAAGGCACTTGCATTTGATTTGCAATGAGAAGAAAAGGAAAAGCTTTAGCTTTAGGCAAAACTTAAGTAGAGGGTAGAAGTAAGGTTTTACCTTTGTCATTTTGAGGTTCTCTTGAGTATCAGCCCCTTTGATGCTGCAGGTATCTGTGACATTTAGTGTTGGCTTACCTACAATTCTTGCATATTTAGATTCCCCAGAAGAAGTCTTCCTGGCCATCTTACAGTTGTGTGAATCTTTAACTCGGTATTTGATCAACAAAGTAGCAATTTCATATTGTTGATCCCAAAAACAATATAAATTTTGAAGCTATTTTCAGTAAAAATGTAATAATAACACTATCAATGTTCCAAATGGATGACATCCCCCCCCCCCTTTTTGTCTTTTTAGGGCTGCACCCCTGGCATATGGAGGTTCTTAGGCTAGGGGTAAAATTGGAGCTGTAGCTGCCAGCCTACACCACAGCCATAGCAACACAGGATCTGAGTCACATCTGCAACCTACACCAGAGGCAACACCGGATTCCCAACCCACTGAGTGAGGCCAGAGATCAAACCTGCATCCTCAAGGATACTAGTCAGATTCGTTTCAGCTGAGCCATGACAGGAACTCCACATTCACATTTTAAATAAAAAGTGGGCTGGGGAAGTATGTGTCTCTTTCACATGGAAAAGTATGCCTATAAAATGTATAATTCCAGGAGTTCCCATTTGGCTCAGTGGTAATGAACCCAACTGGTATCCATGAGGATGTGTTTGATCCCTGGCCTCGATCATTTTGCTCTGCTTGAAGGACATTGCTTTTTGGGTTTTTGTTGGTTTGTTTGTTTTGTTTTGTTTTCATTTGAATCCCAAGGTGTTGATGGATGTATTGAATAGCAACTAAATATTTCTGTACTATTGTATACAGTGTCTAGTGTACTTCACTAATATTAAATGAAAGAATACATGAAATGTGATTGTTTAGTGTAGGCTCAGGTTAATGGGAAACCAGAGGAAGAACCCCAAAATATCTAGAAAGAGCCTTTTCTACAAATTTACCTGAAGGATTCAAGCCTGCAGGCTCTTGGCTGAGGTTAAGCCCAAACCTTTGCCTGCTTGCTCAAATTTGACTCAAGAAAGAGACTCAAGGTAGATAAACTAATCGCCACCCGCCTCAAAACAGCATGGTCTTAGGCAGACAATCTGAGGTAGATAAGTATGACCTTTATCCACATGGTTGAAGCTGGCTCCACATTCTCTAGTTCCCTTTGAAGCTTGCAGGAAAGAGGAAAGAAGTAAAGGAAACCAGTTTCTTTTAGACAACTTGACCTTGCAATTATATATAAATTACTTCTACTCATCTCCCAATACCAACATCATATGGCCACACTCATCTTCAAGGGAGTAATTTCTAGTGGTAACACCAAGTGCTAAACTAAAATTCAGGGGCTATATTACAAAAATGAAGAAAGATAAGCTGGTTATTTGAGGACAATTAGCAGCATCAGACAGATATGAAAACCACAGGCTCACTTGTTTATTCCACTGTGCTTTGCTACTTTTCCATCTTAGAGGTTATAAGAGATATAAAAATTTTAAATGGAGATGCAATATAGAATCACATTTATATTTTTGTTTTTTGGCCATGTTTGTGGTGTGTGGAAGTACCTGGGCCAGGGATTGAACATATGTCATAGCAGTGACCTGAATCATGTCAATGACAATGCCAGATCCTTAACCCACTAAGCCACCAGGAAACTCTTTATATTTACATATTTAAATGAGTACTTGGAGCAATTAGAAAGAGGGAGGGAAACATTAGGAAACAGTTGCAAAAGTTAAAGCAACACGTGATGGTTTAAAGCAGCAGTTCTCAATCTTCTTGGCTTTATGCTCTTAAAAATCATGGAGGACCTCAAAGGACCACAAAAGATATGGTTACATGGGCTATATATTGATCTTTACTATATTAGAAACAAAAGGTGAAAACATTTTAAAGCACAAGAGCAAACACATATTCTGTTAGTCATCAAAGTAAAGATGTCATCGCATGTCATGTAACCTCTGAAAAATTCTGCTGAACATTTGGGAGACAATAAGATTGAGACAGGCAAGTACTATATTAATATTATTCAGTCATTTTGACCTCATGGAACCCCTGAAAGAGTCTTGGGAGACTCCAGGGACCCTGGCTTACACTTTGAGAACGACTGGATTAAACTAAGATCTTGTCAGAAGAAATGTCAAAGTTAAATAAGTTTAAAAACCTTGAAGAAGTAGAAATGGCAAGATTTAGTGACTTCCCCCCCTTTAAAAATATAATTCACACATGCAACCTACCTTCAGCATTAGTTATTTTATTTTTATATTATTTTATTTTATTATTGTATTTTATTTTATTTTTTTGCTTTTTAGGGCCACACCTGAAGCACATGTAGGTTCCTAGGCTAGAGGTCGAATTGGAACTGTAGCTGCTGGCTCATGCCACAGCCACAGCAATGTCAGATCTGAGCCGAGTCTATGACCTACATCAGAACTCACAGCAACGCTGGATCCTTAACCCACTGAGTAAGGCCAGGGATCAAACATGCATCCTCATGGATGCTAGTCAGATTCATTTCCACTGAGCCATGACAGGAACTCCTAGTTGTTATTGTTTTGAAGCTAATGCTGAAGAAGTACCGTGCTAAGTGATTTACATACTTAATTTTATTTAATACTTACCTAAACCGTATGATATGGTACCATTAAGGTTTTTTACAGCCAATATGTATGATGAATAATGTATAAGTGAACAGTGTATAATTTCCTAGCTCCCAGAACCAAAGTCCTTGTAAGGCAAGTGAAATTTTGAATAAAAGCTTCTGTCTATTGCTTTTCAAAAATCACCCTGTGCCTGCAGGGAAGTTTTCTTCACAAACCTGTAAGATTCTGATTTCTGTTGCTTTTTCAGCAAACTGACCTCTGTATTTTTCTTGGTTCTGGTTCTGACATTGTTCTTCCTCTAGTTATTCAACATTGTTAACTGCTCAACTTTTGTACCATCTGTTCTCCTGACTCTATCTTTAACCTGGATTCCATTCTTATTACTCAGCTAAACTTAGTTTCTCAGCACCTGTTCCCACTTTCCTCTTGATAGTAACCACCCCATTCTGGTATGTAAACTGTATGTAAACTGATTTTCATTTACCACAGTGGTAGTCTGATCCCACCCGTCCCAGATTTCTGGATTTTTCTCTGGTCATTATTTGCAAGGTAATATCACAACCATCCTCTGTTCACAGTCTTCCTAGAGTTAAGACTTTTGGTATTTGGTTTTGGCATCAGTTCTTCTGGGTCTGACAGTAGAGAAGGGATACTACAGGAGAAAGTGTCAAGGCCAAGAGGCCTATGCTCCATAGAAGAAAAAAAAATGTTTCTTTTGACCTGTAGGAATGCTGATAGAATATCTGAGGTTTTTGTTTGCAAAGTACATTAACTATAATTATATGTTATAACTGTGAAGTGTATTATGAAGATCAGATTGTGCTAAGTGCTTAAACTGATGGTATTAGTTGGAGAAATCGTTCCAGAAGCTGTGTCCTTACGTAAAAATTTAAAGAAAGCAGCTGTTTCATTAGATAGCTACAGGAGGGAGATTCTTTAGAACATTTGCTTTGTGGTGGGGCAGGGGAGGACAATGGAAAATGCCCAGGGCTCTTGAAAAAAAAAAAGGTAATCAAAATATCATTACCACAAATAAAAAGATGAACAATAATTCAGTAAACATATTTCCAGCTAGTGTTCACATTACTCTGGTTATCATCGTATGAATGACTACATTTGGGGAGCTCCTTGGTGGTCTAGTGGTGAGGATTTGGTAATTTCACAATTGCAGCCTGGATTCATTCCGTGATCTGGGAATTGAGATCCTATATCAAGCCACTGCTGCATCCAATGGACAGAAAAACAAACAAAAAAAAGTGACTAAATTTTTTTTTGGCTTTTTTTTTTTAATCTTCTGAGGGCCGCACCTGTGGCATATGGAGGTTCCCAGGCTACGGGTCTAATCATAGCTGTTGCTGCCAGCCTACACCAGAGCCACAGCAACGCCAGATTCCAGCCGCATCTGTGAACCACACCAGAGCTCATGGCAATGCTAGATCGTTAACCCACTGAGCAAGGCCAGGAATCGAACCCTCAACCTCACGGTTCCTAGTCAGATTCGTTAACCACTGAGCCAAGACGGGAACTCCAAAAGTGACTATATTTTTTGTCCTAAATATTTTGTTTGAACCAAATAACAAATAAGTCTATATATTGCAATTATTTGATACGAGTCTTAAGTCTCTTTAGGTCTATAAATTCTAATTCTCTTTCTTTTGTTACATTCTTTGTTCAAAAAAACAGGTAGTTTTCTTCAAGATTTCCCACTTTCTGGGTTGTGCTGTTTGCATTTCTGTGATGTCTCTGGTATTTTGTACATATTGATTATTAGATCAAAATGCATTATCAGATTACTTCAGAGGTTATGGTGTGTATGTCCTCAGGAGTGATATAATATCTGACCACAAGTCCTTTTATAATCTTAGCTATTGATCATCTTCCAGATCAATTAATTAATTAGGAATGCAAAACAGTAACATTCTAGTTCTAAAAGCCTTATTTATTAGTAAGAACACGTCTGTAAAGAGAAATGTCCCAACGTAAGGAACAGTTTACACTGAGAAACAGTTAAAGAAAGGCAGAATAAATTCAAGATTCCCTCCTTTTCCATCCCCTTTTGCCAGTGGGAGCCAATTCAAGTTTTCCCCTGAATCCTTTTGCTAGATTTTTGTAGTCATTGATAGCTTTTTTGCTGGCTAGTATAACTAGAAATCTAGGCTAACCTGGATTTTCCTACCATGGACCTAGAGACATCTCTCTTTCTCCAAGGATCCTTGACTCTGTTTAGAAAGAATTCTTAGTAGTGACCACAATGTTGACAGTAGGAATGCTCAGAGGTACTAAATTGTTCATTGTCTCTAGGGTTTTTTCAGTGTATAGCATTAGGAGGTTTGTTTCTGTTGGTTTTCAAGACATAACATGTTGGGAAACTAGAAAAATAAGAGCAAATTAAACACAAAGTAAGCAAGTACTAAGAACTAAAGTGGAAATCAACAAAACTGAAAAACTAAACAGAGAAAAACGATGAAACCAAAATATGGTTCTTTGAAAAAAAATCAATAAAATTGATAAGCCTCTAGACAGACTAAGTAAGAAAAAAGAGAGAGGGCACAGATTACTAATATCAGAAATGAAAGCATGGCTATCACTACAGATTGTGTCAATATTAAAAGGATAATTAAGGAATACTCTAAATGTTTCTAGGTCCACAAACTTGATAACTTAACTGAAATGGACCAATTCTTTGAAAGATACCATCTGCCAAAACTCACAAAAGAAATAGACTATCCAAATAAGCCCATACCTACTAATAAATTGAATCATTTATTAATAATTTTCCAAAAAAAGAAAGCACCAGGTTCAGATGAGTTCCTGGTAAATTTCACTGACCATTTAAGGAATAAATTATGCCATTTCTCTACAATTTCTTTAAGAACCTAGAAATAGAGGGAATGCTTGCTAACTCATGAGACCAGAGTTACCCTGATACCAAAGCCAAAGGAAGAGATTATAAGAAAACAAAAGGAGAGACTATCACCTCCTATGAACACAGATGCTAAAATCCTCAGCAAAATATCAGCACACTGAATCCCAAGAAGTTCAAAAAGAATTATACACCATGACACATTACCCTAGGTGTGCAAGGCTAGTTTAGCATTTGAAAATCAACTAATGTAACCCATCACCCTAACAAATGGAAAATAAAAATCACATAATTGTACCAACAGATGTAGAAAAATCATTTGACAAAATCCAGTATCTATTAATTATAATTTAGAAATTGAGGAGAATTTTTTCAACCTGATAAACTATCTTCAAAAACACATCTAACACTATAGTTAATGGTGAAATACTAGAAACTTTCCATCTAGGTCATGTATATGAAAGGCAACGATGTCCCCTCTCACCACTCCTTCTCAACATGGTTTGGAAGTTCTAGTTAATGTAACAGATAATAAAAGGTATATAGATTAGGAAGGAAGATCTAAATCTGCCTTTGTTCATGATGATATGAGCATCTATGAAGAAAATGTGAAAGAATCAACCAAAACAAAAAATTCTGGAACTACTAAGCAATACAGCAATGTTGCTGGATAAAATATTAATATACAACACCAATCACTTTTTTATATACCAGGAATGAATAAGTAGAATTTGAACAAAAAACAAAAAATACATTTATTTTGGTATCCAACAAAAGGAAATATTTAGTATATGCTAAAAAATAAAAGGAGAAACATTAAATGTTCATGGAGAGAAAAACTCAACAATGACAAGATATGAGCTTTTCCCAACTTTATCTATAGATTCAGTACAATTCAAATTAAAATCTCAATAAGTTAAATTATAGATGTCAAAAAACTGATTCTAAAGTTTGTAGGAAGAGGGAGTTCTCATTGTGGCTCAGTGGTTAACGAATCCGACTAGCATCCATGAGGATGTGTTTTACATCCCCGACTTCTCTCATTTGGGTTAAGGAGCCAGTGTTGTGGTGAGCTGTGGTGTAGGTCACAGACACAGCTTGGATCCTCTATTGCTGTTGCTGTGGTGTAGGCCAGCAGCTATAGCTCTGATTCGACCCTTAGCCTGGGAACCTCCATATGCTGTGGGTGTAGTCCTAAAAAGACATAAGTAAATGAATAAATAAATAAAATAAAGTTTGTATGGAGAGGCAAAAGGCCCAGAATGGCCAACACAATATTGAAGGAGAAGAGCAGAGTTGGGAGACTGAGAATGCCCAATTTCAAGACTTAAATCTTCAAGACTATAAATCTAAAGTAATCAAGATAGTGTGGCAAAAGAATACACAAACAGATCAATGGAACAGAGTAAAGAGTCCAGAAATAGACCCCTATAAATATGGTCTACTGATCCTGAATAAAGGATCTAATCAATGTAATGGAGCATAGATAGTTTTTCGATAAATGGTTCTGGAACAATTGGAAGTCCACATGCAAAAAACATAAATCTAGATATAGACCCACATTATCCATAAATTAGCTCAAAATAGATTGTAGACCTAACTATAAAACACAAAGCTACAAAACTCCCAGAAGGCAATATAGGAGAAAATTAGATGACTTCAGCCATGAAAATCACTTTTTAGATACAATATCAAAGGTGCAATCCATCAAAGAAATAATGGATAAGCTGGACTTCATTAAAATAAAAAAAATTGTTCTGCAAAATACAATATCAAGAAAATGAGAAGACAAGTCACAGACTGGGAGATAATATTTGCAGTAAGTACATCTCAAAAAGAGGACTGTTCTCCAAAAATATAAGAGGAAACCTTAAAAGTCAACAATAGGAGTTCCCGTCGTGGCTCAGTGGTTAATGAATCTGACTAGGAACCACGAGGTTGTGGGTTCGATCCCTGGCCTTGCTCAGTGGGTTAAGGATCCGGTGTTGCCGTGAGCTGTGGTGTAGGCTGCAGATGTGGCTTGGATCCCGCGTTGCTGTGGCTGTGGTGAAAGCCGGCAGCTACAGCTCCTGTTAGACCCCTAGCCTGGGAACCTCCATATGCCACGGGTGCGGCCCTAGATAAGGCAAAAAAACAAAAAAAAATAATCAACAATAAAAAACAAAGGATCTGATTTAAAAAACGGACCAATGAATTTAACAGATAGATAGCTAACCAAAGAAATACAGGTGGAAAACAGCATCTCCAGATGGAAAACACCTATTAAAATGGCCAAAATTTGGATCACTGAAAATACCAAATGCTGCTGAGGATGTGGTGTCACAGGAACTCGTTCATTGCTGGCTAAAATAGGAAATGGCACAGCCACTTTGGAAGACAGTTTGGCAGTTTGTTACAAAACTAAACATACCTTGGTCATATGATCTAGCAATGGTGCTCCCAGTATTTACCCAAAGAAGTTGAAAACTTATGTCCACCTAAAAACCTGCTGATATTTATAGCAGTTTTATTAAACTTGCCAAAACTTAGAAGCAATCAAGATGCCCTTCAGTAGGTCAAAAGTAAATAAATAGTGATACATCCAAGTAATAGAATATTGTTCAGTGCTTGAAGGAAGTGAACTATCAAGCCATGAAAAGACACAGAGTAATATTAAATACGTATTACTCTGTGAAAGAAGTCAATCTGAGAAGACTATATATCATATGATTCCAACTATTTGATATTATGGAAATAGTAAAACTATGGAGACAGTAAAAAGATCAGGGGTTGCCAGGCATGCTGGTTGGGAAGGATGAATAAGTAGAGAACAGAGAATTTTTAAAACAATTGAACTATACTATATGACATTATAATGATGAATATGTCATTGTACATTTTCCCAAACCCATAGAATGTATAACACCAAGAATAAACCCTAGTGTAAACCATGCATTTTGGGTGACTATGATTTATCAATGTAGGCTCATCAATTCCAGCAAATATTCTACTTTAGTGAGTGATGTTGATAATAGTGGAGGCTATGCATGTGTGGAGGCAGGGAGCATGTGGGAAATCGCTTTATTTTCCTTTCGGTTTGATAGGAATCTTCAGTTGCTCTAAAAAAATAAAGACTTTAAATATATCTATATCAAAAATGTACATCCTGAGTTCATACTGAAGCTTTTCATTCACATTGAGAGCTACTGAATATTTACTGAATCTTATGTCTTTATAATCTTTTCTCTTGTGCAGAGAATCCCAGTTCTTAATGGCATCAGTAAAATTATTCATTTGGTTTAATCTGTGCTGCACACAAACTAGCTTAGAATAGTATCAACAGAATCAACAATACAATAGCATAATTCATGAAAATAGTTGAAGACATGTTTGCAGTTTTTCTTTTTCCTTGTCCCATTAAGGAACTATTATTGTATTTTTATGTCATTCTAAACTGTTTCTGTATAGTTATGTTTCAGGAGAAGGAAGAGCAAGAGAGTGGTCACATGGCAGGTCTTAGGCCAGTTTCTGGGACTAGCCACCAGGTGAGGGTCTTTGGCTTTGTGAAGGAAAGAATTCAAAAGAAAGTCACAGAAAAATGAAAGTATGTTTAGAGAGTTATTTAGAGTGATACACATTCCATATGAAGAATGCAGATCATCTCAGAAGGTGAGAAGGATCCTGGGTTGTGCAGGGTGGTTAATTTTTATGGGCTCGGTAATAAGTGGGAGGGATATTCTATTTTGGGGAAGAAGCAAGGATTTCCAGGAATCAGGCCATTGCCCACTTTTTGGCCTTTTATGGTCAGCCTCGGAACTGTCATGGAACCTGTGGGTACCAGGTGTCATGGCACTTCCACGTTAGCTAATGTATTACAGTGAGTGTATAATGAGGCTCAAGGTCTAGGGGAAGTCAAATCTTCCACCATCTTGGGCCTGGTTGGTTCTAACCAGTCTTTGTCATATCCTGTTCTTCTCAACATCTATGTCAGACTTTCAATGGTTGTGGCCTGCCCCCTTCCCTCCTGTCTCAGTATGCTACCAAATAAAAAGTACCTTTAGCTTTATTGATTTCACTTAACTTTTAATTTATAATATATATATGTTTTCAATGTAAATCAAGAGAACAGCGTTCAAGAAGTCCAACTTCTATCTCTGCTCTTTTCAACCTTATTTCTTCATTCCAGCTGTCCTTTCTACTTTTTCTCCCCATCCATCCCCTTCTATGACTGTACAGTTTTGGTCTAAATTGAGAAACTTTTAGGAGTGAAAAGGGATTCTACTGATAACTAAAACCTGGAAACCAATATAATTTGGGACTACTGAGGACAAATCTGGGATACGTGCCATTGTATCTTAAAGACATCATTTAAAAAATTTACATTTTTACTTCATGTATAACATAGTCCAATACATATTCATTAAATAGAACCACATCAAATTGCCAATATTTGCTTTTTAGATGACAACAACAATTTCAGGAGTTCCCTTTGTGGCTTAGTGGTTAATGAAACTGACTAGGATACACGAGGATATGGGTTTGATCCCTGGCCTCACTCTGGGTTAAGGATCAAGTGTTGCCCTGAGCTGTAGTGTAGGTCACAGACACGGCTCAGATCTGGAGTTGCTGTGGCTGTGGTGTAGGCCAGCGGCTCCAGCTCTGATTTGACCCCTAGACAGGGAACTTCCATATGCTACAGCTACGACCCTAAAAAGACAAAAACTATTTAACAATTTCACATGTTTTGCAGTTCAGTTTATATAACATAAATATTCATGTCCCTCCTTGCTTAGTTAAATGATGGCATACTATACTCTTCCTTATGTTGCTTTTTCACTTAAATATAAGATATCCATTGTAGTTGATAAAGGTAGTCTCCATTCCTCTTACAGTGTAGCATCTGTATAGCATAGATGGATCATAGTTTATTTAGCCAGGCCTTGTTGATTGAAAGTTAATTTGTCTCTAGACTTTTGGTTTTAAAAATAGTGCTGTAATCAATAACCTTGTATATACTATCTTTTCATGTTTTTTGCCAGTGTCATTTTTGGGATGGATTCCTAGAAAGGAATTGCTCAGTAAATCAATAACGTATATACAATTTCACTAGAGGCTGCCAAATTCTTCTCTATAGGAGCTGTACTTTCTGTCTTAACAAAGTGTGACAGGTCTGCATATCTACCGCCTCGCCAGCAGAATATGAGGTTCAGCATTTGGTATCTGTCAGTTTGATACACACCAGGCTCTCATTTTTCTATGTCTTTGTACATGCTGTGATCTCTTTTAGAGAACTTTTAATTTTTTTCTGTACCTAACGAACTTCTCATCAGGGCTGCCAAGATCTCTTTGGACTGCTCCCCAGCACAAGTGGCCTGACTGAAGATGTGTGGATGGGATTTATATTGATATGCAATACAGTTGGGTACAATCCTTTTGCAGGAATCTGATCTAGTGATTTTTGAACTGGATTTCCCACTCCCAATCCTCTTCCCCTACTCCTCCCCCCACAGATCATTCCTTAAGTCTCTGATCAAATGTTCTCATTTCCGTGAAGCTTTCTCTACCTCCCTTCCCTGTTCCCATAGCACTTGCAGATACTTTGATTTGTAAGCATCATCACTGTAGTGAACCATTTACAAATCAGCTTTCCCCCATTAAATAGATTTCCTTTTTTTTTTGTTTTGTTTTTTGTTTTTTAGGGTCACAACCAGGAAATATGGAGGTTCCTGGGCTAGGGGTCGAATTGGAGCTGTAGCTGCCGGCCTACGCCACAGCCACAGTAACGCCAGATCCGAGCTGCATCTGCAATCTACACCACAGCTCACCTCAACGCTGGATCCTTAACCCACTGAATAAGGCCAGGGATTGAACCCGCAACCTCATGGTTCCTAGTCGGATTCGTTAACCGCTGCACCATGACGGGAACTCCTAAATGGACTTCTTGAAGTCACAGACCATATATTTCCATTGCTAGAGCTAAGTCAAGTCTTTAGCACAAATAAAAATTTATTTTTGAAAGAGTAGAGTCAACAAGGCATTATTAACTGATAGAAGACTTTGACAGTTACAATGAAAAGTTTTTGATCTAGAGAGCAACGGGGATCAATTGGAACTTTTTATACATTTGTGCATATATACTTTTGTCAGATTGAAAAAAAATTATACTTGAGATAGTATTAATTTGTATGGCTGAATAAAATATTCTTTTCATTTTTCTTGTTTCTATTTTTCTCACCCACACTTACATTGTTGCTTTTATTATATTAATTTACACAGTATGTTATGAAACACAGGGTCTTTTCAAGGTTTTTTTCCATGTGAGTTATGCATATTAACTGCTTATGCCAATAAAAACACTCCCTCCTAAATTGAATTACATTACAAATACATGCTATATTTAAAATTATCTATCTATCTATGTATCTATCTATCTATGTATACACACACACACGCACATGCACATAGATACATATCCTTAATCTACAATAGAAAACCTAACATTTCTAAAAACGTTCAGATTGTTACTGATGCCATTTGGATGGTATAGCAGGAGTGGCAGAGAGGGGATACTCCCTGAGTTTTTCACTTACTGGCCCCTTGCCATTAGGCAAGTTCATGCCTTTAATTCTGGCAATGAAATGTGAGCAGAGGTGTGGCATAGTATTTCTGGATTAAGGGAAAATATGCACAATATCTCATTTTTCTCTTCTCCTTCTATGGAAACCGAGGAGGCATCATGACCCACTTGCAGCTCTGAGACAGTGAGAGCTCTGAAATCCATCTGCATCCCCTGAATGACTGTGTGGAGCAGAGACCCTTCCTGATATGCCAGGGATTCAGAGCATGAGTAGAAATATACTTCATTGTATCAAGCCACTGATGTTATGTGGCCTCTTGTTACTGAACACAAATCAATATACTGGATATGGGAAGAAATGAGATGAGTTATAGAAGAAAATACTTAGGAGATTAGTGAAGTAATATCTTTAAGGTTATTTTTTAATTATAAGTTGACAGTGATAAGGTGATAGAATTTGAAATAACTTTTAAGTGTTTATTTGAACAAAGGAAGTGAAGTAATTGATGGCGACAGAAGTGCCTAAGCAGTGATAAGATTATTTTAAGTGATGATACAGGGGAACATTACTCTGTTTATTGATCATTTCCTATGTGACTGACTCTGCGTTAGGCTCTGGGGCTATAAAGATAAACAAAAAGACAATATTCCTGCCCTAAGTGAACTTTTAGTCTGGAAAGAAAGATAGTCAATTAAAAGTAAGTAAATTAAATGAGCAGGAGAGATTTTTGAAAGTGCTATAAATAAAACGGAAGGGGTGCTGTGAAAGTAAATGGTCGTGGTAATGTAGAGGGATGGGATCATATTTAAATTAGGTGATCAGGAAGAAAACCTTTCTAGGCAGGTGACATTTAAATTGAGACCTGGAGTATATATATACCATTCTCTTTTTAAGGCTCTACTTGCAGCATATGGAATTTCCTGGGCTGGGGTCAAATAGGAGCTGCAGTTTCAGCCTCCATTACAGACACAGCAACACCAGATCTGAGCCACACCTGCACCCTATGCTGCAGTTTGTGGCAATGCCAGATCCTTAACCCTCCGAGCGAGGCCAGGAATCAAAACTTGCATCCTCACAGAGGCAGTGTTGGGTCCATAACCCACTGAGCCACAACAGAAACTCCTCTAAAGTATATATTTAAAAAATATTTATTCCTTATGTGGGGGAATGAATAAGAGCACAGCATGAGTGGACACTGGGGGAAAAGTCATCAATGTCCAGCTGGAGACCAGAACAAGGTCACAGGGGTGGATATGGAGCAGAGTGGGTGGGTTTGGAACACATTTGGGGGCTGGAACCATCAGAATGTGCTGACAGACTAGATGTGGGGAATGAGGAGAAGGATAACCCCTAGCTTTCTGGCATTAAACCATTGGGTGGATAGTGATGGCATTAAACCATTGGGTGGATAGTGATGGCATTAAACCATTGGGTAGATTGAGATGAGGGAGAGGAGGAGAGCAGGTCTGAAGTGAAAGAAGAGCTTCACCTTGAAGGTGTGAGGTCTGAGATGCCTACAACACACTATATTAGACAGTTGATATAGGAGTCTGAACTCAGAAGAGATTTGAACTAGAGATACAAATTTGGAAACCATCCCTGTGTGGGTAGCATACAAGCCATGAGAGCAGATGAACTGGTCCAAGGAGAGATTGAGGCAGGAAATCGAAGAGGTGGCAAGGAATAATATTTGTGTCACAAAAGGTGCTTCTTACATAAAATACAATATTTCAGAAGATATCTGGATCCACATACTAAGTAATAACATATAATGTAGTTTGCCTGTATTAACAAGATATTAGTACTGGCAAAGGAACAAGCAAAGATGAGAGGGAAACATATCTTTTAAATGGCAATCAATGATGGGACAATAGAAAGCTCTAAAAAGTCAAGATCATTTTTTTGTTCTGCTTTAATAAGACTAACTGAAATATGTTTTCTGTTTTAAAGAGAGTAGCCTGAGGAAGGCTGGCATCATCGCTATTTGGTTGTGTGTTTGAAATCTAAAATACCACAGAATCCATCTCATCCCTTAGAATAAAAATGACTAAGACGGAGGAAAAATCTCAGTGTGACCAGATACATCTTACATATTAAGGCACACTTAAGACAGGAGCCTGAGGATGGAAAATTTATAGTACTAAGTATACAGATTCTATTACTATGATGGTTGATGCCGACCTGTATAGTCAGATTAAAGGTAACTTTAGAACAATAGATAGGCCTTTCCTATTGCAGACTCAGGGTTGCAATTTTATAAACATATAGGCTCTCAAATCTCAAGGGAGAAATGTAGAAAAACAAAAACTCACTGAAGTAAAGCAATGTGCATCCTACATTATTATGGCAACAAATCGATAATGGTATTACAATAAAATCTGGTGTAATCACATTTTCCTTCTTTGGTATTGTAGCATTAATCTCTGTCTCATGGGGGATGGGATGACTCACAGGATATGTAATGGGATGTAGAATATTGTGCCTGTTACAGCCAAGAGAGTGGGACCAGTAATTATTAAAAGTTTCATTACTTAACAATTTCTTGTTGCTTTTTTCAGCCTCTTTAACAGTTTAAGTATTAACACCTCAGAGCCCTGACCCCATACCAGTGCTATTGATAGTACATTCTAAAACTTTTCCTTCATCTTCTCCTTGTACCTTACTACTGGCTGAAAGGCTTGGAGAATCCAGGCATGGCTTTGATATTGAAATAATTGAACAAACAAAAATTGGTGCTGCCTGTCGGGTTGAGGGATCAAAAATGGGCTGGAGGTTACTCTCTTGTCACCTTAGTAAAATTGGAAGAAGAGAGACATATACAGCTCTTTTCCCTGATCCTATTTCTTCTATAATCAAGAAAGTAACCATTAATTTACAGAGGAATAAAAGGCATATGACTGTTCCCAAAAAATTAAATATAGCTAAAGCTTTATTTTAATACTTTCTGACTGCCTTGGGATAAATCCAGTACTTCTTGTGATGCTGTTAAACTTATTATTCTGTCTACAATCTATAGCATGGATTTCCAATTTTCTCTTGAAAAACTGTTGATTGTAATTTGCAGAAATAATGGCTCTGACCATGCAAAGATCTTTATGAATGAACACTTCACCCACAACAAATATCTCGAAAGGGGACATATAATGTTTTGTCAGCACATGCATATTTATTTTTATTATGAGTATATTATGACCTTGTGTTCAAAAACACATATTGTGAAAATGAGATTGTATAACCATACAAGTAAACTCTCACATTGTAATCACCACAAACATTCACTAAGGCAAGAGATGCAAAGTATTTTTCAAATGAATATTCCAGCTGAGAACTGGAGCATGAGAACTAGAGATACACTGCTAAGTATTCAAGAAGTAGTCAATCTTATCAACCGTTTTGTGATTCTAGGAAAGAATTAAGGATATCTGTAATATCTAAAATATCTAGAGAGAATCCAAATCACCAAATGATACAAAAGAATCACACAGACAACAATATCTGATTTCTAGAAGCAATGAAAGGAAACCCAGGTGAGCAGTTAGTATAATATCCATTTTAAGCCCTCTGTAAACAATTTCCATAATCTTTCCTGAACCTGCTTCTATGACATTCATTAGTATTCTTTTGCTGTGAGGCATCTGGTGCCTCTGTGATAGATATTAAATATCTTAAGGGAGGCAGATCTCACTAGTATGCAGCAAGCAGATGCAGTGGCTCACATAAGCCAAAGCCCTGTTGAGAAGCCTACAGGTAAGGCTTCTAGAATGACGGGTCATAGCTGCTAGTCTGAGGATAGATTCTTGGGGAAGTAAGGCCCCATGTCTGTCCTTCATCCCTCGTCTAATACATGAGCCATACAGTCCTAAGATGACAAAGTTGGATTCCCAAGTGCTTTTCCTAACTCTAAACAGAAGTCTGAAATTGTCAATGCCCCACACATTTTAGATGCTTAGGCTACACAACGTCGAGGTAAAGATGTTGGGTACCTGCAGATGATGCTTGTAGGAGGAAACAATATTCATCTATACATGGATTTGCTATTCAATTACTGAACACCTAAAATATGCCACTGTCTCATCCCTCCCATTGTCATATATTCAATCCCTCTTCTGAATCCTAGTTCCTTTCTTTGGGGAGGGGAACTACACTTCATTGGTATTCAAATCCTGGTCATCAGATGTAAAGCTAGAAAAAAACTATATTATAATGCTAGAAAGCTTTGAAGATTCTTGGATAAGGAATCTTCATTCCTGGCTTATTGGGGAAAATGTTAGTAATTGATCGGAAGATGTAAAGATGTCAAGGATGTTACATTTCTTTTAATTTATTGTAGGATGTTCTTGGTGAGATGCACGGTTCAGTGTGTGTATATGCTATCTAGAGTCCCTACTCTGAGCTATTTACATGTGAAAAGTTAATATTCAGAAGAGTGATAAAATTTCAAAGCATTTGTAGTGCTTGAAATGTAACTTGGCATCCTCAGAATAAACAACTCGGCTGGACAAGGTGTGCTTACAACAGGAACATTGCAAGGGGAGTACAGATGCAGGAAGACAAACATCCCTTCTTCCTTTAGGGCCCCCCAAAACCCTTTACTGATGATGCTCAACCTTGTGCTAGTAGGAAAAATATTTAAGGGTTCAGCTCTATTTTTTTTTTTAAGAACTGGGAATAAAGAGTAGATATGGCGCTGAGAGGGAATAAACTGATAAATAGCACAGTCACACAGAATCCTATGAGATATCGTAATGAACATGCTTGACATGTTAATATTGAACATGTGTAACATAGCTTATAGAAATGGTAAGTGACTGATATATGCCATACTACCACTATATTTTCTATGTATAACATGGTAGTTTTATTACATGTATGTACATAGAGATATGAGGTAATGCATAATGTTCAGAAAGATGAGAAAGTATTCTCTGCAGAGCTAAAAAGGAAAAAAAAAAAGGGCAATTACTTCTTATTTGCCTCACATAGGTTAGGAGAAGCCTGACCTGTGATTATTTCTTGAAGTGTAAGCCCCCCTAAAATAGCAGCAAGACTGTTTTTCTAGGGCTCTAGTGTGAGACATTCTAGGCTTATAATTTTTAAAGTTCAAACAAAACATACTTCCTCATTAATAAAGACACTTTTCCATCGAAGCTTCCTCACCTTCCTCGCCTGCCTTTTGTATCAAATGGAACTGTGTTGTCATCTCATTAATTCTCAATGCTTTTGGGAGGCAAAAAGTATAGAATTAACCAGCCCATTCTGTATTGCCTTTACCTCTCATAATTGGCTTTGTATCATTTTATGAAAACCAAGTTCCTTGCCTTCTATTTTTATTGCTAGTAGAGACTAGCAATTTTGATCCAGAATCATAATATTTGGTTAATTTGCTGCATAGCTTTGTATGCTATTTTATTTATGCTTTTCATACACATCATAGTATTTTTCAACCCCAGATCACTGATTTCAAAGGTTAGAGTTTTATATTTGTTGCATTTGTCACATCTACGCTTGCATTCCTCACTATTTCCTAAATCCAATCTTCATTTGCTGTAATAGTTGACTCCCACATAATGTTTATTTAATGTTTCTCCCTAGAATTAGTCTTTTATGCAGTAACATGTCTTGACCTCTCATTAAATTAGAATTACAACCTCCCACATGAACTCCCTGTTAATGATTTCTTTTAAGTCTTACCTCTTTCCTACTTCTTTTGAGCCCACATAGTGAGTACTTTAGATAATAAATATCAACAGCCTAGTCTTTTTATTCCAGAAAATCTATTTTCCTGGATATAAGTTATATAATACAAAATTTTAGAGCCTCCCTTCATTATTTCTCTTGAGTCATTAGGATGATCTTTAAATCTATTTTTTCTGTCATTACCTCAATTCTTTTTTATATAAATAGCTATTTTTTTTGTTTCTGTTTTAGGTATTTCTGTCATGTCGATGCAAAGATTAAAAAATTGAAATTAAAAGCATAAAACCAGGAGATAGAGCAGATGTCACCTGAATTTACCTTTTCTAAGTTATACTCTTTCACTGCATTTCTATCTTGAGTGAAGTACCTACTAAATACAATCTTATTGGGAAATAGTTTATTTGGAAAGGGTTTTTTTTTTTTTTTTGTCTTTTTAGGGTCGCACCCACAGCATATGGAGACTCCCAGGATAGGGGCTGAATCGGAAATGTAGCCACTGGCCTATGCCACAGCCACAGCAACTCAGGATTGAAGCCTCATCTGCGACCTAACGTCATGGTTCATGGCAACACCGGATCCTTAACCCGTTGAGCAAGGCCAGGGATTGAACTCATGTCCTCATGGATACTAGTCAGGTTAATTAACCTCTGAGCCACAACGGGAACTCGCTAAAGAATTTTGTGTTTCATATTTTACTTTGTCATGACTCTATTATTATTTAAAAATCTTGTGCGGGGAAAGTAATAGTTAATAAATATCAGAACCAAATCTAGGTCTAGACATTGGAACTCCATAGTATATAATTTAAAACTTTTCTATACAATTTTCAGTCATTTTTAAGGCACCTTGTCTTAACCACTCTTCAGAGAGTTTTAGATGCAGGAACGTTTGTAAATTTACTGTCCTTGAATCAGGAATCCTGTTTCCACTGTTTTGGCTCTTGCTCTTCCCTAAAAAAAATCTCCCATACTCTCTGGCTATTTCCCCAATTCCTAGTTATATTTATGGTTTAGTTCAGTCTTCCTGTTTCTTTAAAATCTATCCTGATCTCCTAGCTGACTATCTTAAACTATCATACAGCTTATTGTTTTTATTGTTGGCTCCAGTTATTTTATAGATGATATTTATTGCCTTAAACTCCCAGGTTAAATTTGAGGATATAGTGCCCCGAATGAAAATAGTAAGTCCAGAACACTTATTATGGTTCATGGTAGATAGTAAATAGCTATGTGTTGATTCATTAAAACAAATCATTCATTTAAAAAAATGTTTGTTGAATTTGCTTTGGTTTGGTTGGAAGGAAGCACTAAGCTTAAGCAGGTGTCTAGTAGTGAGAAATATGCAAATTATGTGAAATAGCAGAGCCCAGTCTAGACTTGATATTCTGGAGAAGTCTGCAACTCTGCAGTACAAATCAGGGAAGGTTTGGTTAGATGACCTAACATTTTAGTTGAATCCTAACACAAGGGCATAGGAAATTAATTCTAGGCAGAGGTAGAGGATGTGAAGATATTTGCTGCCTCAAAAGCAATACTTCATTGGTAACAAAGACTGAATCTTACTTAGAATCATAAATTAAAGATTTTAGCCTTTATGAGATTGAAACCTAAAGACCAGTGCACATTTAGCATGTTTTTCTAGAACTAGAAACCCCTTGTATCTTCATCTGAAACTGTCTTGATCCTAAACGTGTGTAAACCCCGTCAATATTCTTACAGGTGTACTGTATCATAACAGGAGAAATAAGCTCATGCAGAATGAGCTAAAATATCTTTCTCCAGGCAAACACAATAAAATCTCTTTTCCAAGATTTTGTAAGGCTTAACACTAGAAAGTAAAGTGTATTTTAGCGTCAAAATATTTTCAGAGATCTGTTAAAGGTTAAGTAGATTTTCAAAGCTTTTAATCTCGAGTAAAATTGGAGTAAGGTTTTATTTTTCCTTAATAAACATTAGAGCTCTTGATACTGTGATATAAGCTCTTAATAAATGCCATGACTACAAGTAGAACTTTGAGGCATAGTACACCCAAACAACTTTCCACACAGGCACTCCTATGGCAGTATTTGTAAATGCAGCTCTTCATGTAAATGCTAGATTAGACTGAATGATGAATTTAAAACAAGTGGCTGCACTCACTGTGGCCCAAATTAAGCCTGTTCTAAAGTTGCTATAGCAACATTATCTGTACCAAATGTCCTGCTCTAAAAAATAATTGGAAACATTTCCTGTTATTTAAGGAGAAAAATAAAATCACTATTAATTTACTCATATCCTACTATACAAAGTGCATTATACAAAATTCATGAATGGATATATGTAATTTTTATATAATTGTAACAGCAAAATCAAAAAGGATAAGAATAAAATTAGTTTGGGGGCTTAATATGATATACCTAGGAGTTAAATAAAATATTTGAATAAAGATAACATTTCTTTCTTGAATAATACCAAAGATCAGAGGGCTATGAATAGTTTCTTTGGGCTTTGTATATATGAGTTGTTAACTTATTGGATCACGAGAAAATTTCTTTAAAATTTAGAAAAAGTTAAGGAACAGTTAAAGTTTTCAGATTACTCATAGGATAGTAAATTCAAATGAAAACATAAAAACACATAACAATTCAAGAAGCAGAGATGTTTGATGTTCAAAGAAACACACATTTAGAATTTGACTACAATAGCTACCTGATGTAATGAAACTCTAGGCTGAGGTACAATTCTTTGCAAAAATATTTTAAAATTACATTTATCAATACATTGTTCTCATAAGAAGTTGTTAAGAAATATTACAACACTTAGGAAAAGCAAAGGCTCACATACACTGGAAGGAAAATAACCCCCACAAACAACATACTATTTATTGGCTAATAACCTATGAGATTATACTCTATGTAGTTTTGTTTAACGTTTCAGTACTATTTTATTTTTCCTTGAGTTTGGGAAGGCATTTCCTCTCAACATAATTTTAATTCTAAAGTGCCATTTCATGCTTCATTATCTCTGAGTGGGAGTTGCAGTTTGTAGTTGGCCCTCAGCTTTCTTTGTGAATCATGGATTGTATAGCTAAGTGTATTTTTCTAAGCTTTGAGTGAGGTGAATAATACTTTTCCTATATATTAATTAGGCTTTCTTATTTAACAACACTAGACTTCAAAATGAAAGTGGCATATTCTTGGAAACAAGATGAAAACGTATAAGGTACATTTTGGAGAATGCTTAAATCAATTTATATACAAAGTGAAAACATTTTATTTATTCAGTTCTTACCCCCCACCTAGGCCCGCAATTCCCACTGCTTTCTACCAGGTATCAGCCATGCTGAATATAATGGCAGAGCTCAAAACAAACTTGAATAAAGAGTAAGAAGAGTCTGAGTTACTGGTTTGGGGTTTATGTATGAGTGCATTCATCAGCCCCCAAAAGAATTTAAATTTGGCATGAAAACAGGGAAATAGCTAGGACTGAATTAAACTTTCCCACAAAAGTGTTATGTTGTGTCTGTTCAATAGCAATTCTATAATTATAACAAAGCTTTCCTCATCAGCCACTTCACAAATCCAGTTTACTTCTAGCTCTGTGTGTTCACCTGGTCTGGAATGTTCTCCTTTCGTTTTTGCCTGTATCCAAATCACTCATATCTTCTCCAAGAAATCTTCCTTGACTGCTGCCAACCCTCATCATCTTTCTTGATCTACGGCCACTTGCTTTAGTTGCAATGTTAGTCAAGCAGAGTATTTAAGAGCTTGAATTCTGGAGTCAAGTTCAACTCAAGTTCAAATCCTGGCACAGGTGCTTAGTAAAACAAATCAATTGAACAAATTCATTATGAGGGCCAGCTGTGGGCCAGATGCTATTATAGGTGCTGAGATACATTAGTGAGTAAGACAGACAAGAAACCTACTCTTTCCAAGCCTGAATTCTAACAGTGGTGGTAGGGGATGAGATGTGGGCAGACAGCTAAAAATATTACAGATTGTGATAAGTTCTGTAAAGGAAGTAAGCAAACTCATGTCATACTGAGTAACTGGGGACCTCTACCTCAGTTCAGGTAGGGAGTCAGGAAAAGCTCTAACAAGGGGATGACGTGAGTTGAGCTCTAAAGAATGAGAAGGAGTCAGCTGTGCAAGATCGGGGAAAAAAGTGTGAACCAGTCAGAGGGAAAAGCAAATACTCATGTCCTGAGTAGGAAATAACATTCAATGAATCTAAAGGGCAGTGTGGCCAGAATATGGAAGGGGTGGGGGAGTGGGGAACAAGAGCATTACTTGATAACACTGAAGACTATTAAAAAGGGTTTAAGTTCATTCTATGATGGAGATCCAAATGGGTGACGTGGTTTAGCTATCACAGAGATTTGTAGAAAGTTGAACTGGATCTATATATTTAAAATTCATGAAATGTTGCATAAAACCCCAATAAATTATACATGCACCTGTATGTGCTGTACATGAATTATTAAAAAACAATTGTGTTGATTCACAATTTTCTTATCCACTCTAGCTGAACATAAATATCCTGAGTGATGATTAGAACAAGAAAAGCAAAGATTCCTTTGATGCCACAGCAACTGGAAGCACCAGTAGAGTAAGCTTCTGCCTTTCCCACACCTATAGTCTCCTCCACAGGATGGTGTTGACCAGATGATAAATAGGAAACATAGCTTTCTGAGCCAGTAGCACCATGGAGATGTCAGGGCTGGTGTTCTAAATCTGGGCATCAGCAATATATAGATGTTTGTAGGTTAAGGGAATGAGATCAACCAAAGAGATAGTACACATAGAATAGGGCACCAAAGGGAGCCCTGGGTCATGACATGATAATGTTTAAAAGTAAGTTTAGGTAAAGGAATAGGTATTATCAAAAGCGACTAATTAGTATCAGCAAGTTACATAAAAAAAAATCAGAAGAGAAAAACCTATAAAGAGGATATGGTAAACTGTGAGATGGAGGATTATAAAAACAGAGACACTTGCGCTGGATTTGCCAACACGAAGATACATGTAGACCTAGACAAGAACCATTTTGGTAGAAAGGTATGGATAAGTAAGTTAGAGTGGTCAAAGGAATGTTTGAGGAGTGAGGAATGTGGTCAACTTGCTGGAAAATGTTTTCTGTGAAGTTGGTGGTAGGGCATAGCACGGTACCTAAAAGAAGATAAGGGATTCAAGGGCAATTTTAAAAGTTAATGTTAGTGGATTAGTTATACATATTTGTCAAAATTTTTATATCTGCTTTTTCATCTGCAAAGGAGGCAAAAGTAACAACAGAATTTCCAACAGTTGCTAGAAAATTAAGATGTTTTGCAGACAAAGGACCAGTACAAGACTTGGTTCTTCATTTTCCTCAGTAAATGGTCACTGCTATTATAATACAGGATTCATTTCACTTACACATTTATTCAATTTTTCCTTTTTACTCTTCACTGCTATGTGTTTAAGTAGTTATCTTTGTATAATGTATGGATGTGGAGTTTGGGGAATAGATAAAACAGTAAATTATTATTAGAATTAACTAATTCAACAATGTGTACTAAACTGTTAGGTGTCATGGTCATATATGTGTTAAATATGACATAGTCCAGTCCTGTCCCTTTATTAGCATACATAGAGTTCAGGAGTCCGCAAGACTATTCTTACTTCTCATACCAACTAGAAGTTCAGGGTCCTCAAGACTATTCTCAAATTGGATAATTTGCTACCAGAATTCACTGAACTCAGGGAGCAAACTCGTGATTACAGTCTATGACTGCAATAAAATTAAAGGATATAGATTAAGATCAGCAAAGGGAAGAGGTGCATAGGGCAGAGGCCAGGCAGCAGCAAATCTGAGAGGAGTCCAGTTGACTTTCCCCTAGAGAGTCATGTGGATTGTACCTATTTCTCCCAGCAGTGGTGTGTGAAAATACACATGGAATACTGCCAACCAGGGAAGCTCACCTAAGCCTTTGTGTCTGCAGTTTTTACCGAGGCCTGGTCATCCCGTCCCTATGTGGCTAATTTTAGGCCTCCGGTCCCTATGGATGTTGAGTAGATCCCCTGTGGCCCAAGGGGATCACACTGTTAGCATAGATTATCAAGCTTGGCCCAAGGTCCCAGGTAAATAAAAACTATCTAATCAGCCAGGATATTCCAAATGTTTAGAGGTTACCTCCCAGGAGCCAAGGGCAAAGGCCAAATCTTTCTTTGGCAAGGTTAATCCTTTACTGTACAGTTTATAAACTAATTAAGGAGATAATATATAAAAGCATAACCTTTGAATAGCCATACATGATTTAACTAATAGTTCAAGTCAACAAGGAGTGTCATAATGCTAAGACATGTTTACATAATAGTCCTTTCAAATCGTGCTTACTATCTGTATTTAGAGAAACACCTGAATATCTGAATTTGAGCTGAGATACAAGAGAAAGAAGGTTTTATAGAAAAAGTCCTATTTAAACTGGACTTTAAGAGAGGACTTGGACTTAAACTGGCTGAAAGAAAGGGAGAGGCACTTCCAGGAGAGTGAATAGAGGAAGGTAAAATGTGGAGGCTGCTGCTTAAAGAGATGATAAGGATAAGAGAGTGAAATAAGATAAGCCTGGAAGGTAGTCTACCATTTTTCTAGGGCTACTGTAATGAATTACCACACATAGGTAACTTGGAACAACAGAAAATTATTCTCTCCCAGTTCTAAAGAGCAGAAGAGCAAAGTCAAGGAGTCAGTATGGTCTGTTCCCAGTGGAGACTCTGAGAGAGAATCTGTCCCACATCCCTGCCTAGCTTCAACTAATGCCAGCAACTCCTGGCCTTCGTTGTCTTACAGCTGCCTCCCTCCCTTTGGGTGTGCATCTCATCTATGGGTCTCTACTTTTTTTTCTTTTTCTTTTCTGTTTTCCTTTTTAGGCCTGCACCTGCAGCACATGGAAGTTCCCTTGCTAGGAACTGAATTGGAGTTGCAGCTTCTGGCCTACACCACAGCCACAGTCACAGCAATGAGGGATCCGAGCCACATCTGTGACCTACACCACAGCTCATGGTAATGCTGGATCCTAAACCCACTGAGCAAAACCAGGGATCTAACCTGTGTCCTCATGGATACTAGTCAGGTTGATTACTGCTAAGCCACGATGGGAACTCTTCCACTTTTTCCTCTTATAGGGACATTAATCATTGGAATGGAGCCCACTCTAACGTGGTAAGATATGTGACCTCATTTTAACTAATTAAATCTGCAAAATAACTTACTTCCAAAGAAAGTCTCATTCTGAGGTTCTAGGTAGACAGCAGTTGCAGGGGAAACCATTCTATCCATTACAGGTAGACTGAGGAAAATGTCTAAGGCAGGTGAGAGCTTACAAAAATTGCTATAAAGGCATGAACAATACTTGAATATCTTTTAAATACAATTCACTAATCAAGATCTTTCACACCTTTTCTTTTTCTTTTCTTTTCTTTTCCTTTCTTTCTTATCTTTTTTACTTCTTAGGGCTGCATCTGAGGCATATGGAAGTTCCTAGGCTAGGGGGTCAAATTGGAGCTACAGCTGTAGACCTACACCTCAGTCACAGCAATGCTAGATCTGAACTGCATCTGCAACCTACCCCATAGCTCACAGCAATTCTAGATCCTGAACCCACTTAGCAGGGCCAGGGATTGAAACCACACCCCATGGATACTAGTCTGGTTTGTTTCTGCTAAGCCACAACAGAAACTCCCTTTGACACCTTTTCAACTGCTTTTTTCAGACACTAGAATACCTTCCTTCACCACTAAACAGGATAGCCCTTGAAAGTAGAAGTGGAGTAAGGAGGTCTTCTCTTTGATTTCAAAGAGGCATAAAGAACAATTTGGTTAAAGCAGGGACAGCTAAGCAATTCATGGGGCAAAGTCCTTGACTAAGAAGTTTTGGTGTCAAATCTTCAGAAGGAGAAGAAGAGCAGGAGTGGTGGAGAAGGCATGCAAGAAGACTTCTAGTCTATCTGAATGCTTTATTTTATTTTCATTCTGTTTCCACTGATAAAGAGAAGTCTTCTCAAGTTCAGTTTGCTAAACTATTGCATCACAAGCATCCTATGGTCTTTGTTGAAAAGATGAATTCCTGGACCCTGTTTCAGACCTACAGAATTCAAATGTCTGTGGAGGAATCCTGGGAATATGCATTTTGGACAATCTCTCCAAGTGATTCTTAAAGATAGTTAACATTTAAGAACCGCTGCATTAGAGTTTGGTTTGGATTTGAGGTGCATATATTTTTAGAAAGATTAAAGAGATACTATTCCACAGATCAGTTACACTATAAGAATGAAGATCATGATTTTGGAGTATTTGAGTTCCTGAGCTCCAAATGACTGGGGTACAAGTCAAGTCCTGGCAGGATCCCATGTGAGGCAAAAATGGGCACAGAGTCTATAGCTATCTGGACAGAAGAATACTAGGATGTGATTTAGAGGAAGAGACAAAAGAATAGCAGTATCCAAGGAAATCTCTGCCTAAACAACAGGCTTCTGTAGGCTAATAATATTGCCTTTTAGAAGAATTTGGAATACATACTCCCCCAAATCTGAGATTGAGCCATGAAGAAATAGCATAGCATTCATGTGGTTTGTACTACCCTATAAACTTTGCTAAAAGTTTGGAACTAACTTTTGTTATTTTGAGACTGTGTAACTTACTTCTAGCTACTTAGCATTTTAAAATAATTAAAATAGTTTTGAATCAATGTTTGAAATCTGTCATTTGAAAAAGATGTTGGTGTTGCCTTCTGGTACATAGTGAGAATGGCTTCTATAGGTTGGAAACAGAATTACTGTCATTTTCAGAATATTGCTGGCCAATGGAGATAAAAAATAGAGTATTTGAACTTTATGAAGTTTTAGAAAAAAACAAAGAATTCTCTTCTTGAGTCTCAAAAAGAACAATGATAACTGACTTGGAAAGATAAAATAGATTGCATAAGATAATACATTCAGCTTCGTAACATTGTTAGATAATTGATCATACTTTAGAACCTCAGTGACTTCTTTTCCTATTCAACTGAATTTTTTCTGCCATTCTACTTAAGGAATTGAATGCAAAACAAATGAGAAAGGCAACTTTGCAAAGCCCTCTCTTCGTCATAAATTTATTACATTTACCTAATAAGAAGCTCCTCTAACTCAACTGAGAATTTCAAAAGATTTCTTATTCTCAGGGAAAAGAGAAAACCTTGATATATTTTTCCTTATTAGAGAGCTTATTACATTATCATTTGATTAATTTCAACCCCTAATTTCTTCCTTAGAGTAAAAAAAATTTCAGCTAAGAGTATTTAAAAGATAGCATGTTTATTATTGTCATAATCAATACTTCTCCAGGATTATACAGCTCATCAGTAAAACTGTGTGTTCCTTTTTCACATCTGATTATTCCTTCCCATTCTAGTTTTGAGCATTAATATGCCAAGCAAACTGAAGTTTTCACTAATAAAATCTATTCAAGTAGAGTCAGCACCCGGTGAACAGTTTACATCCACAATGAAGGCTTCACTCTCACAGGAAAATAACACATGCAGAAAAGTCCACAGGTTGTGGAGTCACCAGGATGAGGCCAAGCTTCAGAGTCATAAGCTTGCCCATATTACCTAAAGGAATCTACAGATTCAGCGCAATCCCTATGAAAATTCCAAAAGTGTTTTTCACAGAAATAGAAAAAACAATCCTAAAATTTGTATGGAACCACAAGAGACCTCGGATAGCCAAAGCAATCTTGAGAAAGAAGAACAGAGCTGGAAGCATCGTAATCCCTTATTTCAAACTACATCACAAAGCTATAGTAATTAAAATAGCATAGTGTTGGCTTAAAAATGGACATAGATGAATGAAACAGAATAGAAAACCCAGAAAAAAAGCCCCACACATACATAGTCAATTTATGACAAAGGATCCAGGAATATACAATGGGGGAAAGACAGACTGTTAAATAAATGGTGTTGGGAAAACTGGACATCCACAAGCAAAAGAATAAAATTCCTCCTCCTATACTTCAGGAGTTCTCTAGTGGCCCAACAGTTTAAGGATCCAGCATTGTCACTGCTATGCCATGGGTTCAATTCCTGGCCCAGGAACTGCCCAGGAACTTCTGTGTGCTATAGGTGTGGCCAAAATAGAAAAAGGAAGAAAGAAAGAAAGAAAGAAAGAAAGAAAGAAAGAAAGAAAGAAAGAAAGAAAGAAAGAAAGAAAGAAAGAAAGAAAGAAAGAAGGAAAGAAAAAACAACTGGACCACTATCTTACAACATACACAAAAATTAATTCAAAATGGACTAAAGACAAATTTAAGATGTAAAACCATAAAGCTCCTGGAAGAAAATCTCAGTGATAAACTCTCCAGCATTAGTATTGGTACTTATTTTTTTTATTTGATCCCAAAAGAAAAGATAAATAAGTGAGACTACATGAGATATAACTGCTTCTGCACAGTAAAGGAAACCATCAACAAAATGAGAAGGCAACCTACAGAATGGGAGAAAATATCTGCAAATCACATATATGATAAATGGTCAATATCCAAAATACATAAAGAATTCACACAATTCAGTAACAAAAAGCAAATGATCCAGTTAAGAAATGGGCAGAGGCTCTGAATAGACATTTTTTTCAAAGATGATACACAAATAGCCAACAGGCATTTAAAAGGTTCTCAGCATCACTAATCATCAAGGAAGTGCAAATCAAAATCACAGTGAGGTATCACCTCATACCTGTTACAATGGTTACTGTGAAAAAGATGAGATGACAAGTGTTGACAGGGATGCAGAGAAAAGGGAACATTTTTTCACTGTTAATAGAAATGTAAACTGGTGAAGGCACTACGGAAAACAATATGGATGTCCCTCAAAACCTTAAAAATAGAACTACTAAGCCAATATTTTCACTTCTGAGTATTTGCCTGAAAAAGATGAAAACACTATCTGCAAAATATATATGCATCTCCACACTCACTGCAGCATTAGCTACAACAGTTAGGATGTGGAAACAACCTAAGGGCCTATCAGATGATGACTGGATAAAGAAAATGTGTGTGTGTGTGTGTATGAATATTATCAAGCTATTGAAAAGAAGGAAATTTTGCCATTTGCTACAACATGTGTAGACCTTGAGGGCATTATGCTAAGTGAAATAAGCCATATAAAGATAAATACTACATGGTATCAAATGGTATCACTTATATATAGATTCTAGAACAAGGATTAAAAAAAAACAAAAAACAAGCTCATAGACACAGAAAAAGACTGGTGGTTGCCAGAGGTGGAGGTTGAGGGTGGGTGAAATGGGTGGAAACTATCAAATAGTACAAACTTCCAGTTATATGGGAAATGAGTCCTGAGGGTGTAATGTACAGCATAGTGGCTATAGTTAGGAATACTCTATTGCATAGTTGAAAGTTGCTAAGATAGTAGATCTTAAAAGATCTCATTATAATAAAAAAGCTTAACTATTTATGGTGACAGATATTAACTGGTCTTACTGAGATAATCATTTTATTTACAGATATCAAATCATTATATTGTCCACTTGAAACTAATATAATATTATATATCAATTATACCTTAATAATAATAAATTTAACCAGGTATTTTCTGAAATATGCCTGATATATAATGGGACCTAATAAATATTTGTTCTTTCCTTTTTTCAAACCCTGAACACCCCTCTTAAACTGAAATACCAGCTTCCATGGTATTTCTGATGACAACAAATTGGCTGGAGTTGGTTGGTGCCTATGTTGAGGGTAGTGAGGGGGGCCTTCAGTGAAATCGCATAATGACTCAGCAACAACAATTAAGTGATAGGAAAAGAAATAATCATCTGATCATTTGTGATTAAACACCCAGATGGAAAAAAATACCCAGTATTTACAGAGAATAGATGTGGTTTGTACTTTTACTTATTCATTTAATTCTTATGTCAACCTTGTGAAATGAAATCAATAATCCTTTATAGAAAAGGAAACTGTGGGTCACAAAGCTGATGTAACTTTCCTAAGGCTACAAACAATAAGCACATAGCACTAGGAACAACACATTGATGCTTGGTATAACTTTAACTTAGTGACTCACTCTGGGGAATATCAGTAAGTTGTTCTTCATGTCAAAAAATGGCAAGATCAAACTCTCTGACTCATGAATCATCCTTCAATCTACGGCAAGCACAGAAATCTAAAGGGATATAGACATTATAATAGAGTAGTAACAACATCAACTTTACAGTCAGATAGCTATGGATTTGAATCCTGGCTTCTGCCACTTATTATTATCTATGTGTCACTGGAAAATTATTAAACTTCTCAAGCATCACTTCCTAATCCAGAAATGAGGAAAATAATGGTCCTACTTCATAGAGTTAAGAATTGTCTGAAATAATGGCTGTAAGATACTTAATTCAGTTCCTGGCATATAATTATGAATTTATTTTTAGTTGTAATAAGACCTTGCAGTCTCAAAGTGTTTCACAAAGTTTGAATTAATAACTTCTTGCATCAGAATCCCTCAGGAACTTATTAAATAAGAAGGTTCCTGGGAATCATGAATCTGAATATCTGGGCAGTGGGAATTTGCTTTTTAACCAGTGGCCCAAATATAGTTGAAATCAGCTACTGATGCTATCCATCATTCATTCACTCCTCTCTTGGTAGTCATAGGTGAATTTCCATCTAGGGGATTACACCTTCCCTTCTCCTCCATTCTATTTTTACTTCTCTGGTAGAACATCCAACCTGTCACTGGCACCTGACTGACATTCCACTGGCTATAGTGATAAGGACCAATATGTCCCAATCAGAATTGATGTGATGTGTTTAGGCTTTTCCTGTCAGATATGGACCTGAACATATGTAGCTCTGGAAGTGCTGGCAGCTGTTTTGTGACTGTGATGCAAGGTGGCTGTCTGAAAGTGGAGCCAGAGGAAGCTGAGCCATAAGATGGAGGCAGAAGTCACATGCTGATGACTTCTGGTCTACCTACACCTAAAGCCAGACACACTCCTATACTTTTCAACTACAGAACCAATAGAACCTCTTTTTTGTTGTTGTTTGTTTGTTTTTGCTTTTTTTCATTTATAATGATTTTTACTTTTTCCATTATAGCTGGTTTACAGTGTTCTGTCTATTGTCTATTGTACAGCAAAGTGACCCAGTCACACATACATGTATACACTCCTTTTTTCTCACATTATCATGTTCCATCATAAGTGACCAGACATAGCTCCCAGTGCTATACAGCAGGATCTCATTGCTTAACCATTCCAAAGGCAATAGTTTGCATCTATTAACCCCAAATTCCCAATCCATCCCACACCCTCCCCCACCCCCTTGGCAACTACAAGTCTGTTCTCCATGTCCATGATTTTTTTTCTGTGGAAAGGTTTCATTTATGTCATATATTAAATTCCAGATATAAGTGATATCATATGGTATTTGTATTTCTCTTTCTGACTTACTTCACTTAGTACCAGAGTCTCTAGTTCCATCCATGTTGCTGCAAATGGCATTATTTTGTTATTTTTTATGGCTGAGTAGTATTCCATTGTGTATATATACATCTTCTTAATCCAATCATCTGTCAATGGACATTAAGGTTATTTCCATGTCATGGCTATTGTGAATAGTGCTGCATTGAGATATACAGATGGCCAACAAGCACATGAAAAAATGCTCAACATCATTGATTAGAGAAATGCAAATCAAAACTACTGTGAGGTACCACCTCACACCAGTCAGAATGGCCATCATTAAGTCCAAAATAACAAATGCCGGAGAGGGTGTGAAGAAAAGGGAACACTCCTGCACTGTTGGTGGGAAGGTAAATTGGTACAACCACTACAGAAAACAGTATGGTGGCACCTTAGAAAACTATGCATGGAACTACCATAAGACCCAGCAATTCCACTCTTGGGCATATATCTGGACAAAACTTTCCTTGAAAAAGGCACATGCACCCTCATGTTCATTGCAACACTATTCACAATAGCCAAGACATGGAAAGAACCTCTCTTGGATCAGAGCATTTTGGATTGTGTTTGTTTTGGTTACATGCTGCTAAAGCCTATTATAAATCAGGTAATAAATATACATACAGCTCTTTTGTCAAATGCACACTAGCTAGGTCTTAATTCCACCCCTTGCTCTTGAATTAGACCATATATGGCCCTTCAGGATCCTTTGTGCCTAAGATGGGGCAAGGTAAGCAGCCTTCTAGATTTCTCTCCTTTAAATTGATACCAGGATCTTGGCCTTCTAGGGCATGCAAAATATGTCCAGGAATACCCTAACTTGGATGCTCTGAATAAAACTTGGTTCTACTAGCCAGAGGTTACAAATTCAAGTATCTAAAGGGGCCAGACCAGACCCCCCCCCAAAAAAAGAAAAAAAGTACATCAGGGTGGGGTTCCAAGGAAAGTGTCAAGGCTGACCTGACATTCATGACCAGCCTCACTGTTAACAAAACAATGGAAAGTAGTGAGACTAGAGAATTCTTGTGCTCTTGCCTCCTTTAAAGGGAGCAGCTGCTGCTATTCAGATCCAGCCAAAAGCTGCCATGGGGGAAATGCAGTCCCAGGATTACTAGAGCAGTCAAGCATCCTGAATTTTATATGACATCTCTGGAATTTTAAACTTTTACAACTAACTTTAATTTTTGAAACAGGCTGCACAGGCCGCCATGGTTAGGGCCAAACTATGTATATACTTGAGGCACCTTGTAATCTTCTTGCTAGACCTCCAAAGAGGTGGTTGAGGGGAGATTTTCACAAACAGGAAACTTGGCCCAGACCTACCCAGGCACACGTGAAAGAGAAGAAAGAGAAAGATCTGTACCCAAAAATGACAAGTAGAAGAGGAATATCTTCAACTTATCCATACACTAGTGTGGTGACTGGCATCTGGGCACCTTAAAAGTACATTACACTCTTAACTCATATAAGATCTTCCTCCTCTCAGGAAGCCTTTATTTTATTTAGTTTTGTTTATTTATTTATTTCTCTCTCTAGATTTTTTTTGATGAGACAGAACTATTAAATATTATTAGCTGCTCAATTCTAAAGCATCATTGTTAGTATAAAAAATGATTTAATAAATTTAGAATATGCATTGATTACAATACAGTTTTCCAATTCGAGAAAAATTTTGACTATGAAAATAAAGTGCTGCTTGAAGTTGAGAAGATGAGTTATTGATTTCTTTTTCTTGGGTTTTTCTTCCAGTTTTATTGAGATATGATTGATATTTAAGACTGTATAAGTTCAAGGTGTATAGCATAATTATTTGACTTGCCTACATCATAAATGATTACAATACATTTTTTGAACATCAATCATCTCATATAGATTAAAAAAATAAAAGAACAAGAAAAAACATTCTTTCCTTGTGATGAGAACTCTTAGGATTTACTGTCTTAAATATTCTCATATATATTATATAGCCAGTGTTACATCCCTAGCACTTATTTATCTTATAACTGGAAATTTCTCTCTTTTGACCACAGGAAAGCTTTACTTATTTTATTTGTTCCAGAATCTAGGTTGTGTTGCTGTCTTCATGCGCTCATTTTCTTACTTCTCTTTTTGAAGTTGTTAGGGTCTTCTGGTTTCTTTCTCTTCGGGAGATTTGATTAACCAAACATCTGGCCCCAAGCAAGTAATGAATTAACCTTGCAATCCTAAGGAGGAACAATGACTAAGAGTCCATTTGTTTACAAATTATGTTTATATATGCTTTCAACATTGTCTCATCTAAATTGTATTAATCTGTTATTCTACACATATTCATTCAGATTTTCAGATACTTAAACATGGCAAAAAGGATCATCGACAAAAATTTTAGAAGTGGTCTTCTGATTTAATCTTTTGAGATTGGAAGGCCTATGACAATTGACAATACATTGCCTTCTTCTCAATATTTGTAGGTGGGAGTGTGCTAAAATGAACATCCAAGACAGCCAAGAGAGGAAAAGAAAGACCATAAGATGGTAATGTAAAACCTTTAGGATGTGAGGTGGTAGTTGCCTATTTTTTGTCCATACTGTTGAGGAAGTATAGAGATAAGGCTCATGTGTGCCTGGTTCCCAATCACCCATTCCCATTCTATCTCCTGTCTTGTCTTCACCATATAACAAGATGTATATAGGGTCCTGAGCTATTGCCCTACTTTTCAGGGCAATCAGGTTCATTCGGAACTATTAGAGAGCTATTGTTTGGATGATTAGAGAAAGTTCTTATTCCAGGAGTAAATACCTGATATTTTCTTGACTGGCTAATAAGGTGCTTAGGGAAAAAAAAATCTCAACATAAATCGAAGGTGTAAGGAAGATGGGACTGGAACCACAACCAGAGTTTATTGGATTGCTGACCAAATGTATATGAAATAAAAAAATCCCTGAGTAGGACATCTTCCAAACTAAATAAACAGAAATTCTAATTCTCTATTACAATGTGGATAGTTTTGTCTTACTGAAGACATCTAGTTCATCTGAAAGTGTTGAGGTAGACATTACTCGTGAACCAGTATCTGATTCTTCTCTCATTCCCAGTACAAGAGAGACTGTAATTTCCAGGGCCTGATAGTTAGGTAGGGTCATGTGACTACCTCTGAGCGATGGAGTAAAGCATAGAAGGTCTCGATATACTTTCTTCTCTTCAAAGAAAATCACAAATCCCACATTACACAGGTCTGATTGGTGGAGCAGCCATCAGATTGGGATCTTGAGTGACCATGTAGAGGAGAGCCTATACTCTCATATGGGCTCAAAAATGAATATGTAACAGGGGCAAGGGATAATCTTCAGCTGTGTTAAGGCTGTGGGATTTCAGAGTGAATTTTTATTACAGCATAGCATAGTCTACCTTGTCTAATAAAAATGAATGCTGAGAAGGTAGGGGATTGTCTTATTTCTGGAGCTAGGGGAAAGAAATTAGAAACAGAAAGGCAGCTAGTGGTAAGCTCTTCTATCTTCCTTCTGTCTTTCTGCCTTCCTCTAATCCTTATTCTTCACACACACACAATGCACCCATTCTGTCAATTTTCAGTTCTATATTCACACATATGCCAACTTTATAAAATGAAAATAACTGGAAAAACATGTAAAGTACACATCGTAGTGTTGTGCATAATTTAAACATTTAAATTTTTATATATTCAAATGCATTCATAAAAGGAGACATTAGCATGAAAGGCAGATGAAAAGTTGGTTTTCTGTTCTTCTAGTTTTACTATTTTTTTGCCAAGCATTCCCTTGGTAGTACATACCTATACTCTTCTCTTCCAAAGATATCCAGAGCCCTAAGAATGTTTTTCTACACTCAAAAACATTGGATTAAACCCATTCACTCAGTCTTCAACACACATCTTCTTCACTGGTAGATATCCTATCTGTATATGCATGATAGGAGCTCCCAGGTTAGAGAGAAAGCTAATCTGCAAATAAATCCTTGATGTGAAGTATGTTGCATAGACATTGCATAACAGCAGGGATTAGTAGAATCAAGCACATATATTGTAGCGGTGGTGGGTCAAGAAAAGATTTACTGAGAAGGATGTAGTGACTTCTAGTCTTTAAAAGGATATTCAGGTGACATGGTGGATGGTTGACAAAAGGGTGAGACAAAGCAGAAAACTAAATAAGCTAGGGGGCAATGGAGTCATGATTTAGGACAGTTAGGGGAGGGTGGAGAAAGAGCACTGTGGTAGAGATATTAGGAGGCATACACTATTTTGGATTTGAGGAAAGAAGAGAGAGGAATCTAGGAATATTTTAGACTAGAGGTCCAGAGTTTTTTTCTATAACTGGCCAGCCAGTAAATATTTTAGACTCTGTGAGTCACATACAGTCTCTGCTGTATATTTTTTGCTTTTTATAATCTTTTAAAAATGTAAAAGCCATTCTCAGTTTGAGGCATGGATTTGGCTCACAGGCTACAGTTTGTGCCAATCCATGTTCTAGATTAAGATATTTCCCTTGGGTTAGATAAGAGGAAAGAAAATTCAGCCTGCAAAGAAAACTGAAAAGTACTGACTGATACTGTTAATCAGTTCACTCTTGTACCACAAATAGAAAAGCTCTATTTCAATATGATTGAAATTTTGGCATATTGATCAAATTGCCCTTTACTATAAAATCTGTTTTTACAGCATGTTGTTTTAGAAAATAAACCTCTGATTCATTACCCCCATGGTGTTTTTATTCTAAATGCTATATGCCCAGTACATGCTTTTGTGTTGCACTTGTCAGTTTTTGGTTATAATGTCCTAAATACTTGATATTAAGAATATAGGTTTCTTATTACAAAGCCATAACCCTTTGTATAGCAGATGTTTTGCCTTCATGTAAATCAGGTGCTCAATACATGTTACTTGAGTGAATTAATGATAATGATAAAATATCCATTGAAAAGTAAGTTTCTGTTCACTTAGAAAACAATCACCAGGTTCAGAAGGCTTAAAAATTTCAACCCAGGGAGTACAGGAAGCAGTTAGAAAGGATTATTTTCAATGCACTCCGCATTTTTATATTTGGATTAAAAGATGAGGATCAAGAAACATTTCTATTATATCCTAAATAGAATTTCTGGGCTTTCAAGTACGGAAAATTTCTCCTTTTGTTTCTAATTATGATGTATTAAAATGCACACACGTGTACATGTACAATTAATTCCTGATTATCTGAAGGTGAATTAACTGGTTTATGGAGTAATGGGTTTGTGGATTAGCTCTTTTCAGATGGAGGTGTTTAAAGTGCAGCAGGGATTGGGGATCAGGTTACTTTGCCTACAGGGCATGTAATCAAGCCCTGGGGCATTAGCCCTGATTATCAGCTTCACAGTGGTGTGGAGGGGGGCAGGATTCCAAGTATGGAGTCCTGCAATCTGGCACACATCATCCACTCTATTAACAGTTTTACCCAAAGTCTGGCTCCTCAGTTCCTGGGAGAGCTGTTCTTCAATTCTAATTGCATCATTATTTAATTGTTCAGCCTCCCTGAGAAATGAGATCTTCCCAGATCCCTGCTGTGGTTTATTCAATGTTTGATTGATCTGCAAATCAAACTTACCTGCTTCTAGGTAATGAAGAGTTGACTGTGGTTTTATTTGAACTGTGTGTGGTTTGAGGTTATCCGTAATCTACTTTATTATCACCCATTCTCCAAAATTATCTCTCATAATCAAGTATTGACTGTAATTATATATTATCCTCCAACTTTCTCAAAAATTTTAAAATCTTACAGCAATCTAATGAATCCTGTTTTATCTTCCACAAGGCTCATTACATTTCAGAGATCCTATGATATAGCCCTATTTGTTTTCAGTGTGATACTCCTGTGACATGCACAATTGTCCAATTCACAGGTTTGTTTTTTGATATTCAACTCTGAAAGTTGGGCTGGAATTGATGTCTTAATTTAGGGAATGGTTTCTGGTGTTTACAGTTATCCCAATATTAGTATACCCATCAGTATACCAATTCTTTACTTTGAAATGTGTTTACTTAATAACATTATCTGTATCTTTTAGTTTTTTACTGCATTCTTTAATTGTCAGAAATAACAAGGCAGGACAAGTAAAAAAACTTAAGGAAAAAAATTATCAAATAAAGATATGTATTACTATAAGCTGAAACCTACAGAATGTTTTATCATTCAATACAGAAGAAGAATGAACAGGATGGGTTAGTGAGAATATATTGGAAAGACAGGAAAAAAGAAGAAGCAATTTAGGGATCCAAGCATGGAACGAAAGTAAGTGAAAGGAGAAAGAAAGAAAGTGAAAGAAGACCCAGAGCTCTTGCTGGCTTAATTCAAAACCGTATGCCTCTTTTTTCAATATTTTATATAATGGAAATAGGAAGACATTTGTAGGAAGGTTGGAGGCAGGGCACACAGAATCACACACGATCCTAATATATTTCTGAATTAAAATTGGGTATGAATGCAGAGGAAGCTTTGTTCTTCCAGGTATTTCCATGAATTATACTTTCATAATTTCTCCTTAAACCTCGGTTAGACTATTCAGGTAAACCTTGGCAAATGTATCTACCTAGTTAGTTGTCATCGGTGTCAGTCTGCATGTACCATGACATATCTGGTACCATGTTATTAAAACTAGCTCGGTGAGTCTAGTTCACCTGTGGATTTCCTCGAGCTCCTTGTTCAGTGCTAAACATTTTGTTTTCTTCCTCAATCCCTTAAACTTAAATATTTAAGCAGTATAATGAGATGAAAGTGATTGAAATAGGGTGTAAGCAATAACTGTACTTCCTGCCTCCACTGCTTCTGTATCCCCTTTTTTAGTGCTTTGTACTTTCAGATTTCATCCTGGATATCCAAAGTTCTAAATGTTTTTATTCTGTGGGACCTAGGAAGCTTGTCACACTGAAGGCCCCTACATCTCCTCCTCAGCCTCAAAACCTGCACATCCCTCAGGATAATTAAAGCTTTTCAGACATTCCAGTTCTCTACCTCCTAGTCATATTTGTCTCTTTGCACTTGGGTAAGTTCACATGACGAGTTCTGGTCATCAATTTGGGAGAGGAAGAAAAAAATATCTCTTCTAGATAAAGGCACCAAATTAATAGCACAAGATGCTGTAGAGTGCTTTTACCCTGGGCTCTAGTGACCAGAAATCTTGAGATGGTGGCTACTCTGCTAGCCTGAATCTGAGAGTGAAGAGATGTGGAACAGTGCCCCAGATCATCTGAAAAGGGCATATAAGTGACAATGAAATATAGAGCATTGTTTTCAGAAGCCAAAAAGTTTCAGGCAAATATTTTTCTGTAGCATAACCTAGGCTGTAATCCGACTAGTACATCATTCAATACTTCTCTGTCCTCATCAATATACATGAAAATACAGACCTTATTAAGGGCTGAGATTTTATCCATGTTGTGATGTTCTCTTGTGTATCTTAAGTGCCTAGAGCATAGGCAATAATCCCTCAATGAATATTGTTTATTCTAAAAATAAATGAAACACTTTAGTTTTTTTTACAGTGACAATAGGTTGTAATCAGGGTAAGCAAATGTGGTTACTCATGCAAATGGATCACAGCTCTATTAGCTATGTAAGTCATTGGGTTTTGTTCCCAATATTACTTAATGATGACTGCAGATACATTGTAAACCTGTCATATGAGATGATTTTGGTAAGACCTAGCCTTCTTTGGAAAATGTCACTTGGGCAGCCCCCTGACCAGCCTCATAATAGAAAGGCTCAAAATATGCTTAAGGCAAGATATGAGTTACTGAGGAGGTAACTGGTACAAATGAGAGAGAAAAAACAAGATTGAGTCCTGACAGTTGTGTTAAGCAGGGCCTAGCTGATGAACTTATCATTCTATATAAAATTATCAGTCTTGTAACAACTTAATTATAACCTAGTTAGTTGAATTTCAGGAGAGACTTAAGATATAGTATTGTTAAGGTCATTTCACTTTTTAACCCAAAAAGATAATTTTAAGAGCTTTAAGCAAATAGAAAATGTTCATTTATTTTGTCATACAAAATTTACTCTTTCAAAACACTTTCTGAGATGCCTGCAAATAAGATTTCTATAATAGACACACTGCTGTATGATTAAAGTCTCTCTACACTAAAAACAATTACAATAAAATTATGATAAAAGTAGGAACATCTTTTTCCAAGAGCCTTGTTGGGCACTTCATGGCAGGCTGATGCTGAAAAAGGGAAGCTAGAAATACATGAAAACATTTCTCAGACACCTAATCAGACTATAAGAGCCAGACTTTAAGAGTCGCCCAATTACAACATACAGAGGTCAGGCCAAATGAGCTCTTACTGGACCATCTGCAGTAGGTGAAAGCAGCATTAGTATAAGGAGGGGAATCACTAATGCTCAGACAAGTGAGTGGAAGTGTTGGAGTCCTAACCGGTATCTAGATCTGTATATAAATGGCAAATATCTAATAGTGTATAGACTCTTGGTACACAAAATAGAAATGGAGGCCACAAAGAGGAGTGAGGACCATGGGCCTTGTAAAGCATTGGGTTTTGAACCCAAATTCAAGTGAAGCACCAAGCAAAAAGCTCTGATAACAACAGCAAGGAAATACAAATAAGTAGACATAGACAATCATCCTAGGGAAAAGTTACATTAAATGATTAACAAGCATTTATTTTCTTACTGGAAAAGATAAAAATGGTGAGAGGCAGCGAGGGGGAATTGGTGGCAGACAGTGGGTAGAAGAGGTTTCTTTCCTGACAGTGATAGTTTCCTGTGACTACTGTGGAAGTTATCTGTCTTAGAATTGTCTTAAGTTTTAATTTTTAGTATTATCAGTTTCCTTTGTTCTTAAAATTTGGCCTCTTCATAAACTGGCAAAAGCAAAGAGATTTTAGATATTGTAAATATTCAACCACTTGTTAGAAAATAACATAAAGTATTTAAAATTGAATTATCACAATTAGTTATACCTTTACTTTATAACTGAAGATTATTAGAAGGCCAATGTACTTAATTTATGAAGCTATAATTTATTAAATTCTACTCTATCAAGCTTTCAGCAAAATGTGGTAAATTTGTGACTAAATAAGTTACTTGTCATACATTTAAATGTTTGTGAAAAGCTATGCCTTTTCAAATTTACTGTAAGGGATGAAATGTTTAAGCTTAACCCACTGATCTCTTTTCATCCTCATCTCGGGCAATATCATTGCTATTCATGAATTTTACTCTCTGGTATTATAACTAGATGACACAGGATAAAGTTTGGAGTACAGTTGGAGGCTATAGGCTCAGACTGCCTGGAGCTTTAATCCTGACTATGTGATCCAATTAACTTACTAACTGTGACACTTATGCCTGATCTACATCTGTAAAAATCGATCATAATAATTTATGCCTTATAAGGTCATTCTGGTCATTAATTGGAGTTACAAATGTAAAGTTCTTGACCTCATTAAATGATCTGTAAATAGGTATTATTTACTGTCTACACAAAAAAATCATCAGATCTGTACGTAACTGCCTGTTGGTAAACTCCATGGGGATGCTGCAGATGCATGGTCAAGCTCTTCCAAAATAAAAGCTACCATCTTTATCTCTACATTGACTTTCTCCCTGAAATCTCTGCCCATTTGCTTTGAATCTTATATCCTGCATCTAACCAATTATCCAGACCCACTGATTTTACTTCCTGTGTATCTACCGCTTCCTTAGGCTAGGCCCTCCCCTTTAATCGGTCCCTTGGTCAGTCACTAAACTTGTGTATCAACCCCTCTATTATTCCCCTACTCCCCTTCTCCTACCCCATCCTCCATAAAGCAGTCAGAGTAATCCATCGAAAACATAAACCTAATTGAGTGACTCCCTTAGAAACTCCCAAAGGCTAACAGAAAAATTCTGAGCTCATAGCATGACTTATAAGCCTTAGGTTTCAGGTAGTGTTCTACTGGACATTCTCGTTTGGGGCATCCAAGCTTTCCTTTTGTTATTCCTGTTTCCTCTAAGAAGGTGTCTTTATATCCCAGGTTAGGTTAATTAAACACTGCACAATTTTTCAAACAGAATCTTTGCTTACCTCTCACTGACCTTCTATATCATGTCAAATCATTCTTGGGACATCTTCCCCACTAGACTACAATTCCCTCAATTGCTGTAATTAAGGCTTGCTCATCTTTGTGCCATGAAGGCCTAGCTTATAGTAGGTTCTTAATGTTTCATGGAAATGTTGAACTTCATTTTGATTTTCCCAATATTTCTTACCTCCCCTCTACCTCAAGAAAAAAGAAAGAAAAGCAGGTTCTTTTCCTCTTATAGATTCCACATGTCTGGAACTGCTGGAACTCTATTTCCATCATTTTACAGCCTGACTTTTATTCTAGGAATTGAGATAAAAAGCATACAAGTGGCCCATAGTGTAAATGTTTTATGAAAACTAGTCAAATCTGTAGAACATTCTGAAGATGCAGGACCAAGGTTACAAAGAACTGAGTAAGCTCAGGGGATTTGGATTTTCCTGGTCAGAAAAAAGAACCAACCATCAACCAACCAACAAAACGAACAGGTGGAGAGAAGAGCAAAACATGGTCTTCTCTAAGGTTGTTACCAACTCAGACCACCTCTAGAGCTGTGCTGCCAATATGGCTGTCATCAGCCACATGTGATTATGGACCACTTGAAATGTGACTAGTACTGAAACAAGATGGGCTTTAACCATAAATTACATACCATACTTCAAGGACTTTGTACAAGCATAAAGAATGTAAAATAGCTCATTAATAATATTTATTTCATGTTTAAATGACAATATTGTGGATAAATATATGATCAGAATTAATTTTACCTATTTATTTCTTATATTTTTAATACAGCTACTAGAAAATTTAAAATTATATATGTGGTTCAGATTATATTTCTATTGAAGTGTACCAGAGGATGGAATAACACCTTATAATTACTTATTTTTTCCTTCAGTTGGAACCCCTGAGATGCTTCTTTGGGGAATATGATATCCCAGTTAGTCAGGGCCATTGCAGAACCAACTTGTATACTCAGGCATTCCAAGGGTCAGTTATAAACAAAAGTGGGGCCCTCCTCATCCCCCAGAAGTCAGATGTAAATCTAACTTCCTCTAACTCTACAGTTAGGATGACCTGGGACTCAGTTGAACCAGTCACATGGTCTCCATGGTTGAGTTACTTCCAATAGGGCATAAACAATGGTTGAGTACCTACCTACTGAATGTCTGCTAAGCCAGCATGCAGCTAATTGGCCATACGCCTGGATTGTTACAGCTCCCTTTGGGTCAGTAACAGCCATGGTTCTTGTGTGAATAACTGTTCACCTCTCCAAGGTGAATTAACTCTTTCAGGGCACTAGGGCACCATTTAGCACACTGAAAAAAGTAATTTCTTTGATAGCTCCCTAAAGACACACTGGAGTGCAGAGAGGAAGCATAGCAATTCCAAGCTCACATAGAAAGCCTGCAAGCCAATTAGGAGAGCAAGACAAATTAGATAGAAGCATGCTCTGTCCAATTGAGATATAAAGTCAGTTTATTTAAACAGGATGTAATTGTCTAAGTGGGAACTGGGCTAAGAAAATGAAAAGGATTTTGGAAGAAAAAGTAAAGCTTGGCTAAGACCTCAGTTCTGTACAAAAGCAGACTGTATACTTTAGCAATTAAAAAATTAGAGACAGGAGTTCCTGCTGTGGCACAGCAGGTTAGGGATCTGGTGTTGTCTCTGCAGTGGCTTGGGTCGCTGCTGAAATGCAGGTTTTATCCCAGCCAGTACAGTGGGTTAAGGATCCAGCATTACTGCAGTTGTGGCATAGGTCATAGCTGTGGCTTGAAATAGATCCCTGGCCTGGGAATTTCCATATTCTGTGGGCACAGCCAAAAAAAAAATATAGGCATATCTTGTTTTATTGTGCTTTATAGTTTTTTTTAATAAATTGAAGGTTTGTGACAACCTTGCATAGACAAAGTCTACCAGTGCCATTTTTCCAACAGAACCTGCTCACTTCATGTCTCCATGTCACACTTTGATAATTCTTACAACACTTCAAACTTGAAATTTCATTATTATTAGCTTTGTTTTGGTGATCTGTTATTAGTAATCTTTAACGTCACTATTGTAAAAGTTTTGGGGCACCACAAATGGTGCCCACATAAGGCGGCAAATTTTGTTGATAAATGTTGTAGTGTTCTGACTGTTCCACCAATTGGCCATTTTCCTGTCTCTCTCACTTTCCTCAGGCTTCCTTATTTTCTGAGACAAAACAACAATGAAATTAATCCAATTAATAACCTTACAATGGCCTAAAGTAAAGGGAAGAGTTGCACATGTGTCTCTCACTTTAAAACAAAAGCAAGAAATATTTGAACTTAGTGAGGAAGGTATATTGAAAACATAGATAGGCTAAAAGCTAGACCTCTTGTGCCAAATTGTTAGCCAAGTTGTGAATGCAAAGAAAAAGTTATGGATGGAAATTAAATGTGTTACTCCAATGACCACACAAATAATAAGAAAGTGAAACAGGCTTATTGCTGACATGGAGAAAGTTCTGGTAGTCTGGATAGAAGACCAAATCATCCAGAATATTTCTTTAACCCAATGCCTAATCCAGAACAAGGCCTGAAGTCTCTTCAATTCTGTGAAGGCTGAGGAGATTAGGAAGGTGCAGAAGAAGTATAAAGCTAGCAGATACTAGTTCATGAGATTTAAGGAAAGAAGCCATCTCCGTAACATAAAAATGCAAGGTGAAGCGGCAAGTGCTGATGTAGAAGCTATAGTAAATTATCCAGAAGATATAGCTAAGAAAATTAATGACACTAAACAACGGATTTTCAGTGTTGGTAAACAGCCTTTCATTGGAAGAAGAAGTCATCTAGGCCTTTCATAGTTAGAGAGGAGAAGTTAATGTCTGACTTCAAAGCTTCAAAGAGTATGCTTTCTTTTTAGGGGTAACTTAAAGTTGAAGCCAATCCTCATTTACCACTTGGGAAAATCCTAGGGCCCCTCAAAATTATGCTAAATCTACTCTGCCAGTGCTCTATAAATAGAACCGTAAAGCCTAGATGACAGCACATCTCTTTATAACATGTTTTAATGAATATTTTAAGCCCATCATTGAGACTTACTGCTCAAAAACATTTCTTTCAGAATATTACTGTTCATTGGCAATGCACTTGGGTTTCTCCAAGTTCTGATGGGATATATAAGATTAATGTTATCTTCATGCCTGGTAACGCAACATCTATTGCACAGTCCATGGAATAAAGAGTAATTTTGACTATTATATTTTATCCTTTAAGAAATAAATTTGGTAAGGTTATAGCTTTCAGAGGTCATGATTCTTCTGATGGGTCTGAGCAAAGTAAATTGAAAACCTTCTGGAGTGGATTCACCTTTCTAGATGTCATCAAGAACATTTAGTTTATTTATCTATCATCTATCTATCTATCTATCTATCTATCTATCTATCTATCTATCTATCTATCTATAATCTATCTATCTATTGCTTTTTAGGGCTGCACTTGCAGCACATGGAAGTTCCAAGGCTATGGTTCAAATCTGAATTACAGCTGCCAGCCTACACCATAGCCACAGTAACATGAGATCCGAGCCATGTCTGCAACCTATACCATAGCTCACGGCAATGCTGGAGTGCAGACCTACTGAGCAAGGCCAGGGATCAAACCTGCATCTCCATGGATACTAGCTGGATTTCTTTCCACTGAGCCACAATGGGAACTCCTATTCATGATGATTCATGGGAAAAAAGTCAAATGTCAACATTTACAGGAGTTTTGAAAAAGTCAATTCCAACCCTCATGGATGATTTGAGGAGTTCAAGGCTTCAGTGGGATTAGCAAATAGAACTAGAATTAGAAGTGGTTCCTGAAGATGTGACTATATCGCTACAACCTCACATTAAAATTTGAATGATACTCTAATTAAAAACATATTGAATTGTTAAAAAAATTGAAAAAATGAAGAGTTGCTAATTATGGATAAGTGAATAAAGTGGTTTCTTGAGATGGAATTTCAAGAAATTGAAGAGGTTGTGAAGATTGTTGAAATGGCAACAAAGGATTTATAATATCACATGAACTTAGTTGACAAAGTAGTAGCAGAATTTGAGAGGATTTACTCCAGTTTAGAAAGAAGTTTTATTGTGGGTAAAATGCCATCAAACACCATTACATGCTTACAGAGAAATTGTTTGTAAAAGGAAGAATCAATTGATGTGGCAAACTTCATTGTTTCATTTTAAGAATTGGCCACAGCCACCCCAACTCTCAGGAAATGTCAGTCACCCTGATCAGTCAGCATCCATCAACACTGAGGCAAAACTCCCCACCAACAAAAAAATTACAACTGTCTGAGGGTTCAGATGATGGTTAGAGTTCTTTAAAAAATTCTTTAAAGAAGAATTTTCTATCAATAAAGTAGTTTGAATGAAGATGTGTACATCTGTCTTTTAGACAGAATTTTATACACTTTTTAGACATAATGTTTTTATACACTTGGATAGCATAGTGTAAACATAACTTTAAAAAATTATTTTTATTTAAAAAAATTTTTATTGGAGTATAGTTGATCTACAAATTTGTGTTAATTTCAGTTGCACAGCAAAATAAATCAGTACATATACATATATATGTATATATATATATATACATATATATATATATATCCATTCTTTTCAGTTTCTTTTCCCATATAGGTTATTGTACAGTATTGAGTACATTTCCTTGTGCTCTATGTAACCTTTACATGTGCTAGGAAACCAAACATTTATGTGAGTTCCTTTATTGCAATATTCACTTTGTTGTAGTCTGAAACCAAACTCACAATATCTCTGAAGTATGTCTGAATAATTCAAGGTGTTTGTAGTTTTCTGTATGTTGCCCATCTTACTGTAACTACTTTATTGCATGTTTGAGCATTAAAATGGGAATCAGGAAATTTGACTCCAAGCCACAGTGCTAACTACTGTCATGTGACCTTGGGCAGGTTATTTTTTATCAGTGGGCCTATATCCCAACATTATTAGATGATGTTAGAGACTGTGTTAGGGATGGGATGTTTTTTGATGAGATTTGGTGAAAGGATTTAGGGATGCCCAAATCCCAACCAGACCATAGCCAATTCGAAGAAATAGATACAAGCAAGGAATGCTAGGCCACAGAAGCAGATTATCACTTTATTGGTCTCCTGCCCAATCCAAAGTCCAATTAATGCTCTGGTAAACTGGACCGGAACACATATCCCAAGGGCCTTTATTCTACCTATGCCTAAAGCCCTGAAACAGGATTTCATCACACTGATTGGCTGCAGAAAGGACTGAAGAATCTCTAGGTCCATCCATGTTGCTACAAATGTCATTATTTCATTCTTTTTGTAGCTGAGTAATATTCCATTGTTTGTGTGTGTGTGTGTGTGTGCGTGTGTGTGTGTGTGTACACCATATGTATATGGATCTAGAGATTATCATACTGAGTGAAGTAAGTTAGACAGAGAAAGATGAATATCATATGATATTTATATGTGGAATCTTAAAAAAAATGACGCAGATGAACTAATTTACAAAACAAAAACAGACTCACAGACATAGAAAACAAACTTATGGTTACCAAAGGGGAAAGTGAGGGGAAGATTAAATTTGGAATTTGGGGTTTAACAGATAGAGATCACTATATATAAAATACATAAACAACAAGGACCTACTATAGAGCACAGGGAACTATATTCAATACCTTGTAAAAATTATAATAGAAAAGAATCTGAAAAAAGAATATGTGTGTGTGTCTAACTGAATCACTTTCCTATACACCTGAAAATTTTTAATTGTTTATTGACTATATGTCAATAAAAATTAAAATAAAAAAATAAGCAGGAAAAAAAAGAAAGGACTAAAGAAAAGAGTGCAGATAATAGTTTTGCTTCAAGAAAATAGGTTCTGGGCCAGCCCCTTCCTCCTACTATAAAAGGAACCCAGTGCATGGTGTCCTGATAAAGGACATTTCCCCATTCCCCACTGATAAAGATGGCCTCAGTGGATTCCTCAGCTCTGACCCATTAGGTCTCTTTCTAGAAAAGGAGTGAGGAAGGGGTGGAAGGCTTCCTCAAGGGGGAGAGGGGTGAAGAGTTTTCCTTCTTTGGCAAACTCCTACTGCTTCTGCACCTACTATTGTTTCATTTTACCGTCTCAATGGAAGTCAAAATTTGAGGTTGACCTGACATGATTGATTAGGCAGGTTTCTACTTTGCATCTCTAAGGGCAAAAATATACTTTTTTCTGTTGGTTACTTACTTTGGCTACCTAGATATTCTTTGGGCTCTTTTGAGAAAGTTTATCAGAGACCACAATCTTGATAATTTAGATTAATAGCTCCTTTGACAATAAAGCAATAATAATGATATTAATCACCATCATTCATGCAGTGCTTATTATGTGTCAGGTTCTGTTCTAAACGGCACGATCTGTCAATGTGTTTAATTTTTACAACAAGCATAGAAAGTGTTTTTTAATAATTGGCACTTCTATTTTACTGATATGAAAACTGAGGCACAGAGAAGTGAAGCAACTCGTTCCATATGTCATGACTAATGGGTGGCAGAGCAAGGATTTGAACACAGGGTCAAGGCACTTAGAGCCATCAGGTTATACTGTGGTTCAGTGTCAGTTTTACTCCTTTGACTTTACATTTAAACCATTTAATAATTTCTGTTTGTAGAAAAAGCAGGTTTAAAACTTTGTTTTTTTTGTTTGTTTTTTTGTCCTTTTATGGCCGCACTTGCGGCATATGGAGGTTCCCAGGCTATGGGTCTAATAGGAGCTGTAGCCGCCGGCCTACACCACAGCCACAGCAACGCGGGGTCCACGCCGCGTCTGCGACCTACACCACAGCTCACAACAATGCCGGATCCTTAATCCACTGAGTGAGGCCAGGGATCGAACCTTCAACCTCGTGGTTCCTAGTCAGATTCATTAACCACTGAGCCACGACGGAAACTCCATCAGATTTAAAACTTTGAAATCCCATTCTTATATTACTTTAATTCATATCAAGTGTTTCTAGTTGTATATAAACTACTTATACACAAGTGAACAGTGATTATGAAAGTGCTCTAATTAAGAACATAAAAAAAGAACACATAGAAACATTTATGTTTGTTGTAGCTAATGTTTTAATTGCATAATAAAATGCTGCTAATACACCATAATTATAAAACATCAGAAAGTTTCATTCTATTTTATGCAAAAATGTAATATTGTGGAGTTCTAATAATGTGGTGACTCCACTTTCATCACCTTTTTATTCAGATAGGTGAAGGTGTCGCATGCAATTCAAACTCTTAATCAGAATTAGGCATGATTCTGTAACATAAACGTGTACCTCACTGACCAATATCATCATCTTGCCATTCATTAATTTGCCAAATTTGTCAACTTACTACTGTTATTGCAGTAGTAAGTTAACATGATTTGTGAAAAAAATCATCCCTGAGATGTCTAGCAGTGGAGGTGGGGTGGGGACACACCTCAGGGACTAGTCCTGCTAAAGGATTTTCATTGATTATACCTCCTAAAGGAGAAATTCTGAGGCCCTTACATCAATCAGTGGCAGCTTGGCACACAAAAGGGCAGCAGCTGGAGTCCCAAGTGTTCTAAATAATGCAGAAGGTAACTACCTCATCAGGGGTTTAAAATCCCCTAATGCTTATTTGAATTTTTCTTTACAAACACCTACCTAATAAAAGTCATCCATTTTTATCACAATAAATGCAAAGAGCTTGTGATTTGGGTTCTGAAATCAGAACCTACATCTCTTCAACCACATAGTTTTACAAACACTGAATATTGTTTCCACCTTCTCCAACTTGAAAGATTATCCAGAATAGGAGTAGAAATGTAAGGCCTGTGCTGGGCATGTTTTTTCATAATAGTTTTGGGAAAATATCTGCAGCTTCCTTTCTCCCATGTGATTAGATTACATGGTATTTTGTCATCTGGATTGAATATGCATTTTAGGTGTAGAAATAAGTATCCTGACATTAGCAAAAATCTCATTTTCAAGCACCATGTTTTTCTTATTTTCTATTTGATATTTTTGTTATTCCTGGGTCTCCATTTTTATTTTTACTTTTTCCTTTCTTGTCTCACATTTTTTCTCTCTTTAAAATCTTATCTTGGCCTTTCTCCTCTGTTTTCCCTTATTTCTACACTTCATCACCTCAGAGGAATACAACATGTGGCGAGAGACTAAGAGGACTCCAGGGTGGGAGGCGAGATCATCACTGCTGGACATTATTGCCTCTAATCATTATTGCCTTGAGGAAGCCGTTGGGCTTCACTTTCTCCTCCTGACTGCTGAAATGCTGCCCAACCAAAAGCAATCCAGACTGCAAAAACTACAGCTAAAACTGCCATGCCTGTACTGTTTCCTAACTGAAGATATTTCATAAATGCAACAATATAAATGAAGTTCCCAGCATGTGGTAGGTGAAAAATAAATGCTTGCTGAATTGCCATTTACTGCAGCTCTCCACTGCAGCAAACAGGGCTTATTTCACAGGCTTGGACTTATATTCTAATGGCAGGGACTAAATTCTCTCCTTTATTCCCATGTCTGTGTTCAGATTTCTCTAATGGAGTATTTAAGGAATCACTGCACATGATTTGTTTTGCAACACTAGGAACTTGGTCCACATTTACTTGTAATTACAGACTATTATTCTCAAGGCACAGGAAGTTACATAAGCCCAGGAAAAATTATTATGTCCAATAGAAACAAGAGGAGACACAGGTTATTGAACATGTTCTGTTTTTCCCCCTTCATGTTATCACTTTGTCCTGGTTAAACCTACAGACGACCATCTGTCAATGTATTATTATTATAACAGAGAGGAACAAATCTGACTCCATATTGGATCTACTTCTTTAACCTTTTGCTCTTGCTTGTGCTTGGTCGTGCTGGCTTTGCATATTTGTCTCAAACAATAAAAGAATGTTGCCTATAGCCTGAAATATACATACAGTCTTTCTCAAGGCTCTGCCTTCAAGGCTTAACTTTTAAACTTATAACACTTTTTATGGAGATAAAAAGTTGCAGAACAGAAAATAAGATTTGTTGGAGGTTTTCAGGAACATGGTGATCAGACTTAGATGCACAGCTGCAAGAAGGAAGGATAATCACTCCTGCATCAGGGTCCAGTCGGCACCAGGAACCATCTATACCCTCTCCCCTTTCAGTATAAAAGAAGCTTGAATTCAAATTCAGGTAAGATGGCTCTTTGGGACAATAGTCCACTATCTTCTTGGCCTGCCAGCTTTCCACATAAAGTCACTATTCCTTGCCCCAATACCTTTTCTCTCAATTTACTGGCCTATTTTAAGGCAAGCAGTATGAGCTTGGACTCAATAATGCTATGTCTGACCTACAGACTCAGCTTCTGAACTCCAGCTCCTTCTGACAACTGCTAGCTTCATTAGGTTTTCAGTCTCAGCCTGGCATAGAGTAAAGCAACTTTATGTGGCAACATGGGGTCAGTTTATCCCATTCTTCCTCACATTTCAGTTATCCTTGATCACCCACCCCAAATGAAAACATCTGCTTCTCCCTCTATATTATTCCCCTACTCACATGCACATTCTCTGCTCTTACCCTACTGGCCTCACAAACATGCCTACAGAAACCTAAATGAGCCTTGCTTCATGTGGTAATAGCCTTCATTTCTCAACCCTCCCTAGGAATGTTGCCTCCATCTCTCTGCCTGGCTTTTCCTGGTGACCTCTTCTCTTCACTCATCCCACGTAGAAGCTGTTTATTGTCCTAAACTCTACATGGCATGGATTTTAGAAACTAAATAGACTTTCCTAGTTTCCAACAATATGACTACTTATAGAGCACATTCTATATGCCAGGCACTAAACTAAGTACCTTAGATAGATAATATCACCTTTTCTCCTTATGATCCCTTATGATTTACATATAAAAAACATTTATTGGGAGTTCCCATCATGGCTCAGCAGGTTAAGAACACTACTATTGTCCAGGAGGATGTGGGTTCGATCCCTGGCCTAGCTTAGTGAATTAAACATCTGGTGTTGCTGCAAATTGTGGCATAGGTTTCAAATGCATCTCGGATCTGGCATTGCTGTGGCTGTGGCATAGGCTGGCAGTGCAGCTCTTATTCGACTTTCAAATGCCATGAGCGTGGTCCTAAAAAGACCAAAAAAAAAAAAAAAAAAGGAGTTCCCACTGTGGCTCAGTGGGTTATGAACTTGACTATTATCCATGAGGATGCAGGTTCTATCCCTGGCCTCAATCAGTGGGTTAAGGATCCGGTGTTGCCATGAGCTGTGGCATAGGTTGCAGACACAACCTATGTTGAATCTGGGGTTTCTGTGGCTGTGGCATAGGCTGGCAGCTAAAGCTTCGATTAGATCCCTAGCTGGGGAACTTCTCATATGCCACAGGTGTGGCCCTAAAAAGCTAAGAAAAAAGAACAAAAAGAGAAAAAATTATTGAATGCTTATTATATGCTAGGCATTACTTTATGCACTATATTTGTTTTAGTTTGCGTTTTCCCAGAAGCCAGTCCTGAAAAATGGATCTAAATAAAAACTGTTTATTTGGGATGTGGTTTCAGGAAACATAAGTGGGGAATGGGAGGCAATACAGGAAAGGCAACATGTGCATGCAACATGTGCATAAAACATGTACTATCAAACAAGTTACCGCTGTAGGTAAAATCTGGCCAAAATGGAAAAAACTAAGAGTCAGTATAGAATGTTATTCTCAGTATTACCCCACTCAGGGCTTAAGGGACCTGACTAGAAACACAAAAATGGATTTTCAGACAGTGCTATGACCTGGCTGGAGTTAGAGCCCATCCATTTGCAATAATACCAATCTATTCACTACTGTGCGATTGTCTCATCCCATACCTCCCCAATGCCTCGATCCTCCTAACTTTTAAACTTGTCTGCATCTAAATCTCTTCTTCCTCCTTTGTTCTTCTCAGTGCTGGTTCTACCTCTTCCTTCTCTAGGTAGCCTCATCACTTGCCTACTCAGAGACTGAGCCATCACCATCTTTTCTTTTGGTTCTGTCTTCAACCTCAGTCATGCTTTCATTATTCCATTTCATTACATTTTCATTATCAAAATATAAACTTGTTCAAACTTCTCTTTTCTTAAAAATAGAAGTATCTCTTAGTCCTACTTCTGTCTTTAACCCTTTCCCCCATCTTGTTTGCTTACAGTTACTGGTATAATTTTCTCTTCTCCTTTTCCTTCTCCATCAGGTCTCCCCACCCCATCTCCTCTTAAACTCCTTTATTCCAATGAGCTTTCTTCAAACTTCATGTTAATTTACTTTACTGCAAACCTTAAATATCTTAAAGGACTTTGACTCTCTTGAAATATCTTAAATGACTTTGACTAATTCTTTCTTCCTTTCTTCTTTAAAGCATTCTTCCTTTTTATGGACTCCTCTGGATGTCTTTTAAAAGTTGGCTCTACAGATTTGCACTTCAGTAGTACCTATGTATGTATTTTCTCCTAAGAGTCTTACCTTGAGATGTTTTTCTTCTTCCTGTGTTTTCCTGAGATAGCTTGCACATAGTTGAGTTCAATAATCTTTATTTCAGTGACTTCAAAATCTATATTCCAGCCCAAATCCCTCCAATAAGCTCCAGATTTGCATTAAACACAATATAATGATCATCTTTCTCCTCAAACTTGCCTCTCCTCTTTCTTCTCTTATATTGTGGTTACTGTTACCCCCCTCTAGTTGAATTTGATTCCACCACTTGAATGTTTATCAAAGGTCTCTCTCCTTCTATAAATAACTTAGTACATATTCCCTTAGTTTAGATCTTCGCTTTTACAACAGTCTAATGAATCCCCATCTTCATTTAAAAAAAAAAATCTCAATTCTTCTTCATTTCTCTTCCTAAAAGGCAGATATGATCATGTTATGCCCTTGCTTAAGAGCCTTCCATATTTCCTCAGGTCCCTTAGAATTAGTTCTGGGTTCTTCAGCAAAGCCTGTGAGTTTGTGTGCTGTGACTTCTGCTTACCCACTCCCACCCTGCCCTGCCTCATCTTTCTCCCTCTGCTTTCTACTCACACACCATATTCAGCCTTATACCATCTGGGGGACATGCTTATATACCATGCCTTTTTTCATGCCATATTTCCTGCCTGGAATACCCTCTAAACTCACTGTCCCTTTTCCTCAAGCAGACATACATTACTATTAACTGCAAAAGCAACTATTTGTTCTTTCAGCTCAACTCAGGCTTTGAGATTTCTCTATAACCTAACAGATTCAATCTGGGTAGACTTTTAAATGATTCTTCAATGCCAAATTATCTCTAATAAGAAATTTGAATGCATTAAATTAAAGGACCATATTGCATTTAATTTTGCATTTCAAGTGTCTAGCACTGTGCCTGCCATATAGCAGGTGCTCAATACCTGTGTGTGAAATATAAACGTTATAAAATTTCTGAGCTCACACTAATACCTAATCCATCTTTTAAGTAAAACAACTAATGCATCATTTCTGAGATAATATTTTCTCTCCTTTCAGAACTTGCATTTGGTTGGAATTTCTCATTCTATCCTCAAAGTATCTTATATATTTAAAATATATTTTTGATATGAAGTTAAATAAAATTAGGATGAAATTTTAATTTCTTAAAGTAAACCTACAAGATGGATATTACAAAGATATATCTTTAGAGACAACTGAACTTCATCCATTTAATGTAACTGTGAAATGCCCGCTAGTTTCCATCATGATGATCAAATATCACAAAGAACTGTTCTCTTAAGTAATTTTTAAAAAATGTGTACTTCATTTATATGTCAGGAAAATGCACCTTTTTATTTGATTAGTGTAAATCAAAATGCTACCAACTGCTCTCTGAACCAACACTACTGTTTCAGATGTGCATTAAGTTGTAAATCAACTTTATTGGAAATGCTGGGCCTCATCTTTTCAGAGCATATGCTGTGTACTTTTTTTTCAGAGGTGTAATAATTCTTTTCCATTTATGGAGTCTCTTTAGTAAGTTTCTCATATTTAGTAAATTATCACTGTACTAAGTAGTCCAAAGTAATGAAAATATTAAAAAGTGTCCAGAAGTTACATCCCTATGGTATTCCTGGGCTTTTAGCTGAATGCATTTAGGCTTCTCTCCTTGTCCTTTCAGGAATATCTCAATACCTCTGGCAAACTTTTGACAAAGATTTGCCAGAATCCATTGGCTGGGCATAATATTTCATGACCTACTTCTAGGGAGCTTTTGGATTAAAAGACATTCAATAATTAGAGCACAGTGAGTTGCTTAACAAAAGAATGCAATGCTGCTCAGGAAGGATGAAATCTATTGTTTGTGGCCAACATCACACTTAAGTCCATCTGTTAAGTGAATTCTTCTATAGATTTTTGATAGAAAATTTGTCAGCAGCATAAAAAAGTAAGAGTGGTTCAATCTCACATTTAAATGTGTTGCATTCAAGAGCTATGAAGTGTGATTTTTAAGTGCTGCTCAGAAAACAGTATCTATAATGTTAAAAAAGCTTTGCCAGACAAAAGAAGGTATATTTTGGATATGAAGAGATTTCTAGCTGGGTCATATAAAATATGTGATAAAGAAGACTTCCTCTTATTTTAAAGCAATTTAACCTGGCCCTTTCAACATAATATGATCTCTTACTTCTCTTTTACTGAAAATGCAAGTGCATTTGAATCTGCTCAAATATGACAGCCAGTGTTTTCTAATCTCTGGTCATACACATATTAAGTTAACACATTTTAACTGCCTCGTAAGAGACATTTTGGCCCACATGGTTTTAGTAACAGTCCTTGCTGCATGCTTCATCAGTTGCAAGTGTGGATGGAATGGTCCTTTCAAAGCACTGCCATAAATATTTCTGCAAATGAGCGATCTGTTCCCATTACATCTGCTAATGCTATCTTATGGCAGAGCACACAAATAGTTCAGACATCACATCACTGCACACAGGAACAGTCAGGGGCACTGTGGCGGGGTGGAACACAGCACTGAGAATTGCATCACTGGTTGTCTCTAAGAGCTAACCTGTCTTTTCAGAGACACGTTTTTTTGACAGCCTGTCACAAGGAGAGCTGTGGATGTTCAGTGAACAAAGAATAATGCTAACATTGTACATCTTTAAGAGCCACAGACTTTAATCTCGACAGTTTCTGATGAAGTGTAAACACCTTTTTAGGGCCAATAAAATTATGGAAAAAAGTCATAAAAGATGAGCACATTGAAAACTGAATTTTTTTTGCATCTACCACTAAAATTTTATAATAATTTTGGAAAAAAGCCTTAAAATAATGTTTTGCAAATTTATTTTATTTCTGAAGTCCAAACAGGTGTTATCAGTAGTATCCTGATAATCTCACACTTACTTCTTTGAAAAATGTACCAGAAATTGTTTATGTATTTACTTAATCCAAAGATTATAATTTTTTATTTGTGAATTAAGTTAAACTATTTTCCACTTTGATAGCATCTGGGATGTTCTTCTGCATGAATGGTTAAACATGGCTGACATTTTTTTTGTCTCCTCTTTTTTTTTTAGGGCCACACCCACGGCATATGGAAGTTCCCAGGCTAGGGGTCAAATCTGAGCTGTAGCTGCCGGCCTACACCACAGTCACAGCAACACCAGATCTGTGCTACATCTGCTACCTACACCAGAGCTCATGGCAATACCAGGTCCTTAACCCACTGAGTGAGGCCAGGGATCAAACCTGTGTCCTCATGAATGCTAGTCAGATTTGTTTCCACTGAGCCACAATGGGAACTCCACTTTTTTTTTTTTTTTTTAATGGCTGCACCCACAGCATATGGAAGTTCTTGGGCCAGATATTGAACCCAAGATGCAGCTGTGGCAATGCCGGATTGTTTAACCCACTGTGCAAGGCCAGGGAGTGAACCCGCACATCTGCAGTGGCCCAAGCCATTGCACTTGGATTCTTAACTGACTTTCATCACAGTGGGAACTCTATGGCTGACCTTTTTAAGATCTGTTTTTGCATAAAAAGATTATTGGTTATAATTTTCAAAGAAAAGAAACAAGCAATTGGGCGAAACGTCTATATCTTTTAAAGTAGCTCAACAAAGTATGGGAAATCAGATAATGTTTTTTATGATCAGTCATATCACGTCACATCATCTTCAGGATGAGGTGATCACAGCAACAGATATAATATCTGTAAGAATCAAGTTTCTTGTTTCTATACCACAGCATGTTATCTGCCAATGATAAGGCAATTTAGTGCTCCTTTATTTGTCTACGATGCCAGTATTTCTGCTTGGCAGCTTTGAAATAAAAAGTTTCATTTTAAAAATCAAATAAGAGCTTTAATGTTCACATACATCAACAAATTCTGGAAGTCTTATAATGTGCTAGCCTTTGCTTGCTGCCTTTCTCATGAGCTAGATTAAATAAACTGTTCATCTCTCAGCTGTATTTTTCTTCTATACTTGAGATTTCTGAGATGTGTCATCCCATGGATGAATAGTTAGAAATTAAAGAGATCCTCCTGTTAACAGAACTTTCTGGTTCTAAGTGTGCACAGAGAATAGCTTAACCAGTTTACTTTTTTTTTATTGCTTTGTGAAGAAAAAAGTGTACTCAGGAAAACCTTTGTGTTTTAACCAAGAAAGTTTAAAAAAGTGTTTTAAAAAGGGAACATGAGGGCATGGAGAGGTTCTCCAAATTGCACTGTTCAGTGAGACTAGGACAGAGAACTTTTGATTCCCAACTTTTACCTATTCCTGAATCTTCCTTAGCAGTTATACAGACTGTGGCAAAACTATCTCACACTGTGTTGTGATGAACAAAGCATCTTGGGTGGCCTCTGCTAAAATTTCCCCCATCTCTTCCCTTTTTATGACACCCCAAATTCTTTTCTACTCAACATAGTACAGACACATTACAGAACATTTGACAGTCTTGGAGTACAAAGTACTGCTATTATTAAACCATTATTCTGGTTTGAGAGTTTGTTTTGGTATAAATAAATATGGCTAGATAGCAAATGTTCCTAGGAATTTACAGTATGCCAGAGCAATACTACCAACATTGCCTAAGAGACTTAAGATAAAATTTGCATGTCATAAAGCAAATACCAATAGCAACAACAAAACTGCATGGGCTTTGAGAGATTCGCACAAGCGGTTCCATAGGCAGCTCTATTTCCTGGATTTCTAATCAGATATTTTACTAGGTCAGAGTTTCAATAGTGAATATAATTCAAGGGAAAAAAAAGGACAGAAAGGCACAAGTCACATAATTCTGATAACTGTCTTTTGAAAAGCTAACACAGTTATCCTTACAGGTGAATTTCATAGGCTCTTACTGTACGCAGAACACTGTTGTGGCAGTTAGGGAGTAGTAGCACTGGGGAAAGACGTATCCTCTTTCTTCCTCGAGGAGCTTGTAGTCTGACTAATCAAGATCTTGTGTCACAGCCCGCATGGGGTTCCTGCAGAAGAAACTAGTCCAACCACCAATAATTCAGGGTACTTCTGTGACTAATTTATGTCTTCATGCAGCTGACGGGAAGTCCACCCTGAGGACTCTAAATGATCCACTGAAAACAGTATCTTTGCCGTCAATTCGCTTTCCCTTAGAGTCACTGAGAAACAAGGGACTGAAATCCATCAGAACTCCATCTAAATGCACTCCCCATAGTCACATGTGCCGACTTAGTCCTAGTGCCATCCAGGGATTCAGAGACTTTTAGAGGTTTATTGTTAAGCAGTAATAACATAACAGGGAATACTTTCCTTGGCTATTGGCCCACATTTTGAAATACTGCGTAAAATACATACAAGCACTATACCTGATGACTTGAAACGTAGAAGCCATTTATCCTTTTCATAAATAGTACATAAATACACACACATACAACATTGAGGAGTAAAGAATATCTATCTCACACCAACATCTTATGTTGCAACATTTCCCAAGGGCCTAATGATTAAAGCTAAATAAGTACAATCTGTGTGAATACCCATAAACAACCTATAATGCAGGAACTATATACTTTTACAAATAACTCAAGGCCGGAAAGTCATTCTATATACACTTAAGAAGGAAAGAAGGAAGAAAGGAAAAAAGGAAGGAACGGAGGAAGAAAGGAAGGAAGGAAGGAAGGAGGGAGACAGTGAGGGAGGGAAATGAAGGGAAGGAGGGAGGAAAGGAAGGAGAGAGGGAAGGAAAAGTGTATTTTCTTATCAAGTTAAATTCCATTCATTAAGACAAAGAACCTGGAGGTAATATTTTGGTTACTTTCATACATTATAACAAACAATGTTCAATTACATTTTGGCATCAAATAAAATGTGTTGAATGTAAGTTTAAGGTTGACCGAGCCCCAACAACCCCCTTTTCCGTGGCTAGTGAGTCATACTCCCACCCTCCTCAATCAATTTTCATCTAATTTTTTTCAGTAGTCAGTCATGCACAACCACTTAGCCATCTGTATCACACAACTGGTGTATTTCACTAAGTTCGATGTCCTTTCTCACCCTTGTGCTCTGAATTTTCCTATGTGGCTCTAAGGCAACTAGGAGAAAAGACCATCCTTTTCAGGCTCCACCATGGGGTCAGATTGTATCTACTCCCTCCACTGAAGCTAGGTGGGCAGACAGTTATTAACTTACTACAAGAAAGACTTTAATTTTAGCACAAGGTTTAAAAAAATGCATCATGTCTTAATTATGACATTACCAATGGAGAGGATTTTAGGACAACTGCAGGTTTTCTTGCGAGGTGCAAATTATTTCCAGTTTGAAAAATTTTGTGGTTAATAATGATCCTGCCTGTGAAAAACTTTAAGATCTTTTTAACAAAAAAAGTTGGGTAGTGCCATTTTCTGAGAAACTTACTGATGGAAACTTAAGAAACTTTAAAGGTATTCTTTTGGCTTCTCTTTCTAGACAGCTAGCCACCATTCTGAAACCATCTCTGAAGTGGACTTGACACAAACTGGGGACAGTGAGAGAAGGAACAGAAAGCAGCAGACTGGACTAAGATATCTTTACCAATGACTTTCCTGAATTATATGGCAGGACAGTATGCCTTAAGCGGAAAAAAAAAAAAATCAACCTATAACAATAAATAGAAATCATTGAGGTGTCTGTCAAAAAACAATGAAACTCTGCATTAGAGGAACTAAAAAAGTTTTTTTGGTGATAAAATCAAACTTACATCCATCTATTTAATTCTGTCATCAATTATAACTTTTCCTTTGGTGCAAATTGATACTGGTTAGCAATGTAAAAATTAAGACTATATTACAACAGTGCTATTATATTCTTTTCACTGCTACTCAGAAATAAAATCATAATGTTAAAAAAGATACTGAATGTGTGTGTGTGTGTATGTTTTTGGGGACTAGTTTTGTGTAAGGACTCTTACATTGAAAACTATTACTACCTTAGATGAGTTTTAATACTACATATTGAAATTCCTGTATTGTTATTAAATATAAGTCTATTATTTTAGCTAGAAATTAATTTTTAAAAGAAATGAAAATTACATAGGACATTTATTTATATGTATGAACAAAGTGGAAAAAGTAGGCAAAAGCACAGGTATCCTTGGAAAGTCCTGATTCCATGTATTTTATGCTGCCATTTCAGCTTCTCCTGACGTAGTTATTTCATTCGTCTCACGGTCCTAACCCCAGTCCTTCCCCAAACCACCATTAATTACTAACTTTCATGCTGTTCTAGACTGAAAGAAAATATTTGGGAGGCCCAGAGGATTCATGCTGGGGACAATTTCTGAAAGGTTAAGAAAGGGCAAGAATGTGGCTGGTCATAAGATCTGGCAAGTAATTTTACTATAAGTGGGGGAATTACTGAAACAAATCCACAAAGGGAGGTGAGTGAGATGGCAAGAGCAATGTTTAGGCAGATGAGCTGAACAGTGGTGTGTAAGATGGGCTCCAAGCCAGGAGTGAACAGCAGTTTCCTAGAGGAACAGAGTTGCAGAAACAGTACAAATGGAAAGGGATCCATCCTTCCAATGTTGCAAAGATGAAATAAGCTGGACTTAGGGAATATTTAAAGATGAGAAAGATTCAAAGATAACCCTGAGTTTTTAACATAGCTGGGTAAGACAATAATGGAAAAATATGAGAATGTATAAGGAAAAACAACCAGTTCTGGGTGGTAAGCTGTTAAATGTGCTTTCAGATTTACTGTATTTTAGATAACAGTGACACATCAACATTAAATTTAAAAAATAATAAAAAACATTTACATGTGCCTAAAGATTTATATTTTCAAGGTATTTTCTATTATTTTGTTAGATCCTAACAACTTTAGGCAGTATTATTAAGCATATTTTACAAATAGTACACTAAAGTTTAAATAATTTGAATGAATTATCTAAAGACAAACAGCTTATAAATTGTAGAACTAAGATTCTGACACACATCTCCTGATTCCTAAATCTAGATTAATGATGTTTATATTTGATATTTGGAGACAGAGGATTAGAATTTGTCCCTGAGATTTTGGAGGTTTCTAGGTAAGAGAAAATAATGAAAACCAAGACTAGGTAGTCTAAGAGAAATCTCAAGACAGCAGATAGCTACATGGCTTACTGTAATTTATTCATCCATGTTTCTTGGGTTGAACCATCTATCTTGATTTCTTTTTCTGTCAAGCAAAACCACTTTTAAAGTGATGTGAACCTATTCTTTTCCTTAATTGGTCCCCCTACCATTGTTTCTTCCATCTGCCCTTTCCCACAATAATTTTCTTGCCTTTTCTTTCCTTTCAAAGACCACAGCAGAGCCTCTATTATCTCTCCTTCTTTCTTTGCCTCCACTGCCACATTCCTATTTCTGACTTCTCTCTTTTGCTGTTGGCATCATGCTCAACTGCAAATCTGCAAGTTGCAATATGGTCTCCAGTCCCATGAGTCTCCTCAACTTTGGTTTAAGAGTAAAATCATGAACCCAAGCAAATAATCCTAAGGTAAAGGTAACCTTCAAATGAAGGAAGGAGGGGAATTAGTCAAATGAGCAGCATCTTGTCCAGTTAAGTAACATCCCTGGATATGCCTATTATCTCTCTATTTTGAATCATCTTTCCTTTTTTCTTTTTTTTTTTCCTGTGTTTTTGCCTTATCTAAGGCCGCACCCGCGGCACATGGAGGTTCCCAGGCTAGGGGTCTAATAGGAGCTGTAGCTGCCGGCCTTCGCCACAGCCACAGCAACGTGGGATCCAAGCCGCGTCTGCAACCTACACCACAGCTCACGGCAATGCCGGATCCTTAACCCACTAAGCGAGGCCAGGGATCGAATCCGCAACCTCATGGTTCTCAGACAGATTTGTTAACCACTGAGCCATGACGGGAACTCCTGAACCATCTTTCTAACTTGGAAATTCTGAGAAATGAAAACTCAAGTTATCTGGAAAGTCTATTTATTTTGACCACAGTATCCATAAATACAGAAAAAAAATCAAATATCGTTTAAAGGGGTACTTTTCAGGAATGAAAAAGAAATCAAAGATTTTATCTCTTTTTCAGAAAGTATTACATATTTTTGAGTGGAAATTTTGTGAATATGTATTATGTGTGGAATATAAGATGTTATGGGTAAAATAATACACATTAAATAGCTACTGAAGAAATTAAAAATAATAGAAGGGTGATATTTGAGAAGATTCTCTGGGATTGAAGGGTGGGTTAGGCACTAAAGAAAGGACTAGATCTGGACAGAGGAAATGAGGTGGGATTCCAACTGGGGAAAATTCAAAGAAGCAAAGATTGTCATGAGACATCTACTAACGTGTTTGAAGGACACTGAAGATATGGGCCTGAGAAAATAATCAGGAACAAACTTAAATTTGAATTCAACATCCCCACTTAAGCCTCAACTTTCTAAGACCAGTCTAACAAGTATTCCTGCTCATTTGATCCATTTTTCTTGGTTTCAGCTGCACTTCTCTTTAGAAAATTAAATGAAGTCTTAAAGACAAAAAATTAGCCAATTAATGTACTTCTTTTAAAATTAAATTAAAAATACATTTATATATTTCCCTCCTAATGAAAGGCTACTAAAAATAAAGAACAATATTGATCTTGGGAACAAAGATTAAGCACAATATATATCAAATGACAATATCAAGGCCAACTAATGACATCTGTCTAGCAGTCCTGGTATATCCTTTTTCAACTTCCCCATAAAATACCTAAAAAGACAGAGAAAAACACAAGTCACAGTAGCACCAGCAACTGTGCCTGATAGTTCACCTCTTGCTGATTTAGGAGCACAATCTTCTAAACTGTAAGGCTATTGGAACCAGACTGACAACTGCAATGAGAGAAATAAAGTCCTGGGGTTGGTACTCCCGAGAGAAGTAGGAGTGTTTTTCAAGTTCTACCTTCCCCAACTCCAGCCCCATCACAGCTTGATTCTGGACAGGTACTGGGAGGTTTTCCCTCTGCCATGTGGCTACTGCCCTTGGGAGCACTTAGGTTAGACATTACATCATCCTAAACTACATACATTCAGAGTTTGTGACTCCAAACATCTCAATTGCACAGAAAGAAGGTAGATTAGGAAGGTTAACAGACACCGATGTTGCATCCTGGAAAGTGCTGTGAACCTAATATCTGGAGAGATTTATTTTCCTTACTGATTTGGAAGTCTTTGGCCCTACCCACTGGAAATGGGCTATCAGCTGTGTGTGTTCTACTCCTCACATAGCGTGCCTTCAAACTCATTAAAGTTGGGAACCAGCTCAGCCAGGGTGAAGGACTGTCTTTAAAACTGAGCTGGGTGTCTTTCAGATTTTCAGTAGTTTTCCTGACTTTGGAATAGACTGGTGAGTTGGTGAGAATATTGGTTTCAGAGATGCCTCAAAATTATTATTTAGGGGGTTGTTATTTCTGAACATACTTTTTTTTTGTTGTTGTTGTTCTTGATCCTTAGCAATGACAATGGCTCTTAGGAGATTATTACTTTTCCCTCCTACTGGTTCTAGATCAGAAAAAAATAAAGTTAAAAAATCACTATGTAACGGCAATCCTAGTTCCCCTTCTCTGGTCTTAGTATCATTAATATTACTTTTCTGTGGTTAGAAAAGTGAACCCAAGGAGTGGTGGGTTCTGTCCACACTTTCCCAGTCCCAACTGCCAAATAGAGGACATTAGAAAGAATTTTTTTCTCCCACTTTCCCTTATTTTCTTCTGTTTTCTTGCATTGATCTGTCAAGAATTGTTGTCATCTTATAATTTGATTCAAATTGGATCATGCAATGAGATAAATACATTTATATTACTATAACCACACGCTAAAACATTGCTTAGGGGGCTTGGAAGAAATGCTTGATGAGCAGTTTGGGATATGGAGGTGAGATGGCAATGGGTAGACACAAGTAAAGATAAATGACTGCAGACGGTCCTCCAACAGGGACAGTTTCTGTTAGTGGTGGGACCATTAACAGGACCTATGGCGATGCAAGTTTAGTAGAATATAGAGAAAGATTTCTGTACTTGAGAGAGAGCCAGCATGGCTGAGCATCTTCCAGTTAGCCAGCTCTTGGCCCCGTACAGAGACTTCCATCTCCCTGTGGGTCTTAGAAACCTTCAGCTGCATTTCTTACACCATTCTAGGGTCTTTGGTTTCTACAATTTGAAAAGCTCTCAGCAGGTCCCTCTGCCTGGTTACCTCTCTCAGTCATTTCTCATCTACTGCCCAGGATTTCCCAAGAAAGCCCGAAATCTCCATAATGATGCCCTGAAAAGGCAAATATCAAGCACATTTGAATGTGTGTCAAGAGGGACAAAAAGTATTGCTTCAGTGGAGTCTGGTGATTGTGGATATGCAATATTCTAGAATTTGGTGGCTTTTAAGAACCTCTCTTAGGCTTTCCTCCTTTACCCTTTCAGATAAAGAACAAAACAAAACAAAACAACACAACACCTAAAATGTCTCAAAGCTTAACTTGGGTCAGTTTCTCCCATTGAACTCAGGCAAGTAACTAAATCATAGATGCTTACTGCACAACACAAAAACTGTGCAGTGTAGATGAACACACATACAAAGTGTGAGAAGATGGACACCAAGTGTGAGAAGAAGGGATGTTGAGCGCTGCAGTTCACCGGGGACAAAATTCTGACTGCTCACATGTTACAGCAGAAACTTATGATGGTGCTTCTTAAACACCTTGCTATCCTGAACAGGAGCATTTTAATAAATAAACAAAGTTTTATTTTTTGTGAGTGTAATGTATTTTTTGCGAGTGTATTAAAGTAACTACCCAAAATGTCTATTTTAAACGTTTTCAAGATTTGAAGACACTAACAAGAGAAAATAATTATTGGAACCTCATAGTTAAAAAAGTTTTCTTGGCGTAAGATCAAGAGGATGCATTGAAGGTCCTTTCATTGTAACACTGCGGCATTACCCAGGACTTTCCTGGTTTTAGCTCTCAAAGTCCCATGTCTGGGAAACTCCTTAGTTCTTAGAGAACCAGGACAGGTGGTCACCCTGTACACCTCAAGATTACTTAAGTGCCTAGGGAATGTACTTTTGTTTGAATTTAGTAAAGTTACATGTGGATTTGTAGACATGTAGAGATGTAAATAAATTGTCTGATAGGATATATAACTCCAAAGGTTATGCTTTTTTTTTTAATTGTTTTTATTACTCTGTAGGACTTTATATCTAGTTTTGTATCTACCCTAAAAGTCTTGTTTTAAAATTCCTTTTAAGCATGTCTATAAATATTCAGTTTCTTAAAATGCTTTGCAATCTTACTGGTTTTCTCCTCAATGATTTAATAAATCTTTGATGTGTTCATTCAATATTTGTTTAACAGTTATTAAATTAAAAAAGGAGGCGATTATACTCGGTGGCTTTAATGCCCCAGTAGCCTACATCAGCAGACTAAAGCCTAAGCCTGAAATGCCTCAGAGTTAAGAAATTAAAACCTAAGGTCAACTAATCACAAATTGCCAACTGGGCTTTCCCAAATAAGGCAACATCTTAAGCTGTAGCCAATCAAATAATTTCCTTGAGTAGCTTCCACCTCTTCTCTGTTGAGGTCTTTCCCCCAGTTCCTGTCTGTGAAAACCTTTAACACTTCTGGCTTGGCACTGCCCAAATCAAATTGATTTTTTGCTCAAATAAATTCTTAAAAATTTTTAATATGTCTCAGTTTACCTTTTTAACACAGCCCTTTTTAAAATTTTAAAAATGTATGCTTTAGTATCACTAAAAAAGACTAAACAATCATGATTTCAATGCAGTTCTTTTAGATGATTATATTTTAGCCAAAATATTCATATATTTCTCTAAGCTTTAGTTTGCTCTTACCCAAGTATTAGGATAATGCAAGGTTTTGGGCAGACAGTATATATTAATTATAAAGCAAAATGTTTTATATACTATAAGGCTGTTTTTATGTTTTACAATCATGGATAACTACTCACTGCCATATCTCTTCCTGTGAAGTTTCCAACACATAAGACTAGGAAAATATTTCTACTTTTATCAATGTATTCTCATTGGAAGAGTTTCCACAATTAGGCTTGATACTCTTTGATTTAGTACATGGTTTTCTGTCTCTATTAAGTATTTTTTTTTTCTTTTGTCTTTTGTCTTTTCAGGGCTGCACCCATAGCATATGGAGGTTCCCAGGCTAGGGGTCTAATCGGAGCTGTAGCCACTGGCCTAAGCCACAGCCACAGCAATGTGGGATCCGAGCCCCGTCTGCAACCTACACCGCAGCTCACGGCAGCACCAGATCCTTAACACACTGAGTGAGGCCAGGAATCAAACATGCAACCTCATGGTTCCTAGTCGGATTCGTTAACCACTGAGCCATGACGGGAACTCCAAGTATTTTTAACTATACAGTTATTCAGAAAACATCTTCATTTTATATTTGTGAGGAGAATTGATTAGCTCTCAGTATGCTACAATGCATTTGTTCTTACTGATTCCATCACATTTAATTCAGACTATTTCTCAATTTTTTTAGCATAGTCTGAATTCTTCAAATAACTTGGTATCTGACATTTTTGTTATCTTTTGGGAAGATAATATATATATAACAAGGTAGAAATACTGCATGAAAACATTCAGTATTTTTAGAATTAAAGGATCTGAGAACAGTTATTAATGATATAATAAAAGACATTTTAATCCAACAGTAATTCATTTCTATATTACATTCTTTGAACATTTCTCTAATTTCTTAAATGTAATTAATCAATTAATCACTAGAGAGTCCCAGTAATGTAACAGAAGGAAGATAATTCATAAATTTGTTTTCAAAACTATGAAAAATTATTAAAATATTCTAGATATTTTTGCATAACTCTTAATATCTTTTCTTTTTCAAGGTATTTGAGAGTCATTATAAAATATCATAAGACTCCTTCAGGAAAGATATTAAAGTGACAAAGGGACTATTATACTTCATTACAAATGCAGTATAGTATGGTCTCTGGAGTCATAGACTTGGCCCAAATCCAATCACTGCTACTTGATAGATTTTGAATTAGTTACTTTCTCTCTCTGAACCTAAGTGGGGATAAGAACAGTAATCATTTAATGCAAGGTCTCTGATGAGTCCATGAGATAATAAACAGAAAGTACAGGGTAAGATAGCTAGCACATAGCATTCAACAACTTTTAGCTATTTATATCATTATGGCAGGATAAATTACTAGTTAAAAATCTAGATATAAAAAATAAACATATATTTTATCATATTAGAATAACAAGGGCAGAGTGATCAGATCCTGGTAGGGGAGTAAGACTTCCCTGCCTGCTTCTTTAGTTACTGTATAACTGAGCTTTGGTCCAGAAAAAAGTGATGAATAGAATCAATGTCTCCAGAAGGTTCAAGAAGCAGGGCATGAATTGATACCCTTAACAGTACCTGACACCTGCAGGGATAGTCTGTGAGTCAAAAACCAGGATGACCTTGATTACTGCAAGAAGATGCAGAATCACACCCCACTTTGAGGGTCATGCATTCTCTAAACCCATACTAACCAAGCAATATTAGAATCTCAAAGATGAATCAGAGTGGAATAATCTTTGGATGGATATACATTACAGAGTGGTGATAAAGTCATTATTCTTATACCTATCTGCTTCCTCAAGTCAGTATAAGTAAGACACAGTCAAAATAATCCAATTAAGAGGGAAGCCATTTTATAAAGCCATGTGACTGGTGAAATAAAAGCAGAATTTGATTTATAATGGCAATTTTTCACCCCCAAATGGCTTAGTCTATTGCCTCAGATGTAATCTGAAACTACAAGCACTGGCTAAATTCAGCTTCTCTCTAATTGAAAAGCATTTACTTATTTTTTGCCTATGTTTTTCTATTTATTTTTTTGTAGATGTTTAATATGAAGCATGAGATAAGGGCAGAGGATAGAAAGCTTCTTCTTTTAGATCAGAAACCAGCACACTGTAGCTTACAGAACAAATATGTCCTGAAGCCTATTTTGTACTGCTTATGAGCTAAGAATAGTTTTATATTTTTAAATGATAGGAAACAAACACAAAAAGATTATGTAGCAGAGATTATTTTTGGTCCCAAAGTCTAAACTCTTTATTATCTTGCTCTTTACAGAAAATGTTTAGCCAACCCTTGCTTTGAATCTATGATTACAAACCCAATTATAAAAGCCTTCTAGAACAAGTGTTAGCAAACTTTTTCTGTAAAAGGTCAAAGAGTAAATATTTTGGGCTTTCTGGGCCACAAGGCCTTTGTTAACAACTAACTACTCAACTCTATTGTTATCATGTGAAAGCAGCCATAGACAATAAGTAAAATGTGTTACTGTGTTCCAATAAAATTTTATTTGCAAAAACAGACAGCAGACCAGACTTGTCTTACGGTCACAATTTGCCCTCTCCTGGTCTAGAAAACTACTCTTATATTTGAACTTGATCTCTGTACTTGCTTCTTCATTCTATTCTTGCTTTGGGGCTCTATGAACTCAGTTTATTTATTATGGTGTTTTTTTTTTACCCATCTGTTGCCTTCTCCAAGTACTATGATTTATCTCCCTATATGGACTTTCATTTTTCTAGATTTCCATATTTCCTGGCAATGATGTCTTGCTCACCCATAGTCACAATACCGCCCATGCCATATCTTTTCTTTACGTATCTGTTCTGGAGTCCATGCACCAGAACAATGATCACTGCCATATACATAGTTTTTTTGTTTTTGTTTTTACTTAGACAATGTTATTCAAAACAATGCTAGTGTTAAAGGAATCCCAGTTCCCACATAGGGAACAATCTGATAAAGTTGAACTCGAAATGAAACTGGAACAAAGTTTTCTTCTGAGCCTTTCTTCCCTCAAACTTAATACCTATACTTTAGGCTTTTTCTGAGGATTAAATATGTAAATATATGTAAAATGTCTGGTATTTTATAGGCATTGACCGGTATCTGTTTGATGATGATAATCCAAAATAAGGGTTGCTGTAAATGTCTCCTAAAATGATTTTCCTTTTAGTCTTCTCTCTTTCATCAGTTATGTACCCAAATGTTAAATTCACCTTCCTGCAATATCTTGTTCAAGATCTGTCCCCTGAATTTAAATGATTTACAGTTAGGCAGATGGGATATAATATTGTAAAGACTCAAATGCTTTGATGGTGGTGGAACAAAGATTTCTCAGTTGCAGTCATCCAGAAATAGGGATAGAGGTTACTTTGCATCATAATACATTTAACTCTTTCACATAAACACTTCACTAATTTCTATACAGCATTCATTTACGCACTTATACACACACCCTAGGCAACAAATATGATTCAAATGTGACATCTTCAGCAGAATCTGTACCTACATTTATGCTTCCCTTTTGATCTAAATTATACTAAAAATTTACCTAATTAAGTGCTTTTATTTAACTCTTGTATGATGTTTAAAATGCAATGGTAAAGACATGACTCTGTCTCTAAGGTATTTTGAAGACTCATAGAGGAGTGTCATGCCATGACAGAGTTAGAAGCAGAAAAGCACTATTGTTAGTAAGGGCTATGGGTAATAAAGGGAGGAGGAAGGGGACTAGGCAGGGAGAGCTTTCAAGTCAAGACCCAGATATGAAAGAATCTTGGTCAACACACTGGGGAGCTCCAGAGCAATCACTGCCTGCTAAAAGGGTCCTGCATTGGCAGACATGGCCAGTCCCCAGTACTCCTGCAGCGCTAGCTCACTGAGTGCTGCCCAGGAAAGTCATGGCCTTCCTTGAAAGCTCAGGAAGATCCTGAAGGTGTTAACAGCTGGAGGCTGTCAGCTCACTATACTCCTTACGGCCAAGTAAGTTTTTATTGTAAAACAACTGAGCAGCAGACTTCCATAGCGTCCACTGGGAGACAAAGGCCAAAAAAAAAAAAAAAAGGTACAGTTCCTAAGCCATATAAAATCAGAACTACATATAAGCTAAGGGAGTTAAATTCAGTGCTAAGGAATATAGCATTGAGCACAAGTCAATTTGCATCTCATTAGAACTATGAAGAATAAAAAAGTATTTCAAGAGGCAAGTTTCAGGGATCACCACTTTTTAGAGACAGTTTTTCAAAGTTTGAAATTATTGTTTTTAAAACTTAGTTAAAACTGATTCCATAATTGCAATTCTTTGACTGAGTGGCTGGATGATGGATTTAATATATTGCTGTTAGTTACAAAATAGATCCTGGGGTGACAAATTCATTCAGAATTTCTCAAAAGGGAATTCCATGGATGGAAGTAAAACAGAATATTAACCTAAATGTATTACAATTTTTTTCCATTTTCAAAATCATTAGAGAAAGACAGAGGATAAACAAGACAGATATGGTGCTTCACTACAAAATTTCTCAGGGACTTTAATGTGCAAATACACATTATAATCTCAAATGGTGGAAGGGGCAGGGTAAATATTATGTGTAAAATGTCTTATATTTAATGGAACGTAGAAGAAAAAGTAATTTGGGAATAGCTGAAGTAATCAATTTGAAGTATATCCATATGAAGTAGCTTAGTCAAATTGTTGCAATTTTTTAAATATCAAAAAATTACTAATTGTATTTTCAGTTTTTATCTGCATATCTGACATTAGACAAAGACTAATTTTCTGTTTCATTGTTTAAGGAAAATGTTCTTTCTGAAATAAATCACATATTTTGAAACCATTAGTTAATAACACTAACTAGAGGCTAAAGGCAGCTATAATTATTTGCATCATCATCTGGAATTGGCTTTCCTTTTAATAGAGCCCATTTGCACTCTAATAAAAAGCATGATAGGAACTGATTAAAGCTGGCTGGAGCAGTTTTCATTTAAGAATTTCTCTTCCTGTGTCAGCCGATGTTCCCCTCCTAATGTTATTTTAATGCAGTCGTTTTATGTTTGAAAATGAAGGCAATCATGTCGATCCACGAGCTGGCAAAAGACAGTTATTGATTTTTACAAATCAGTCACCTTTAAAAATCCATATGAGATGAATATTTATTATTTTTCAAGTACAAATCAGTTTCTGTAGAAACAAGAATAGATGTACAATAAAGCAATGCATTTTGAAAGAATGGAAATGTGAGAAATAGCTTGCCTTAATGTGTTCCTTACATTGTGTCATTGTAATAAACATTCCTCATTGATTATTTCTCCCACAGTATCAGCAGTTTTCATTAGCTTGCAATGTGCCAAATGCAAAAACTGACAAACTTTAAAAATGACATACTCTGGAACCACCTTTTGCTCACTGAGTTATTGCAACTCATAGGGAGCATTACAAATTTGTCTAACTTCACCAATGAAGTGTTCTTATAACCTTAGGCTGAAATGATTTCAGTAAATTGAATCATATTACCCTTGTATGGGGCAATGGTTTTCCAACTGTGTGCCACAGAACTTTTTGAGGAGGTTGCAGAAAAGAACGGCCTTAGAGTTTGCCCCAGGATGGGGAGGCAAGGATGGCACTGAACTTCTCCCAGACCTTCTACTGGGGAAGTTACATATTAGTGTTCTATGCGTAATTCATTTGTGGCTAAAATGTACAAAACAAAATTTAATCCCAAATGAAGAAAGTTTCCTAAACATATTTTCATTTTTAATTATGTATCATCACAAACCCTTTAAAGTAAAAACCAGCAACAAGCTATATAAAGACGAGATTTTTACATGAAAACAAAAGTTCATACAGTTTCTTGACTAAAGTGAACTTGAATACAGCATAAAGATGGTGAACTATCCTTAGATAACCAAAGGCCCTTAATAAGAGTTGAGAGTTTTTTCCTTCCTCTCATTTTCTTTTATATCCTCAATGTCAGAAGGGAGCTAGAAGTGGAAAATGGTTCCAGAAGGTCTATGCTAAAGGCTAAAGTTTGACAAAAAGGATTATTATTATTATTTTTTTTTTACCAAGCTAAAGATGACCAACCTAAGGCAGCAGGCAAACTATTATTCAGTCAATAGTGTTGAGTTCCATGTTAGACATATATATAAAGTTTCCTCCAGATTTGACACTTGTGCCATATGTCATTAGTAGAGGAAAGCAATTCTTTTACTTCTCACTGGCTCCAGGTAATGTCCTATTAGAACCACTGCCAAGCTTGGCATTTAGCTTCCCCAAAATAATTAACTTGACATAAAAATAAAGGTTAAAAGTTCTTTAAAATGTGACTAGACATCCAAACAGGTAGCATGTAATTTGACAGCAGGTTATGGACATGTTGAAGCCTATCACATCCAATTTAGTAGGGACCTGAATTCCAACTAGAGGAAACAGATTCCTGTTATGCCAGCCGAGGAATTTGGAGTAGGTTTCCCTAAGATTGATAGAAAAAAAGTATGGCCCACTCATCCATTTCTCCAGCAAAATGTCTTGTTGTTAGGGCTACAACAACAAGAAGAAATCTGTAACCTTGAACATAAGGAAATGAATTTTCAGAATGCACATCTCTTTCAGATATATTCAAAAGGCTCATTCACCCAACACATTTTAGCTGAATGATCTCATATTCTAAAGGAGGTTTCTTAGCCATTCAGAAATAAAACAGTACAGCCAAAGGGCTGTGTGTGTGTGTGTGTGTGTGTGTGTGTGTGTGTGTGTGTTTCCTTTGCATAGGTAAAAAGCCCTGATTCTGATTATGTAGCTTGTTCTGAATTTTTCAGTTATTTCAGCCATCACCAAGTAAAGAATACCCAGTCACTTTCCAGGAGCAGTGGGGCCTGCTGGCTTCTAACATCAAGCCTCCTGCCTAGCAATTGAGCTCAAATTCAAGAGTGGAATAAGAATGATTGAGGACTTTCTAGGGGAAAGTGGAATTGGACCTATGACTAAAGGAACTCTGTGATCAAAGGTAATGCTTTTTCTACGGGGTGGAAGATGAAGGCAGATAGATTAGGGCAGATTTTTCCAGTTCTGGTTCAGGGAGAAATCTATAAAAGCTTGGAATCAACATCATGGTCTCAGTCCTGTAAGTCAATTAAATTGTACTAGAGTGATTTTAATAGTCTTAGTTCTCTTTTGAAGAGATGGAAAACTGCAGCTTTGGTTGCTACCTTGAGTACTTATATATATATATATTTTTTTTTTTTTTTCTTTCAGATATAGAGACCAAAATCAACTACCACTACTTCTTCTTCTTCTCCTTCTTTTCCTCCACCTCCCTTTTTTTCTTCTTTTTCTAAATTATATTTAATGACGTGGCGTTATATAGGTGGGGAGGTTAGTCTTTTACAGAGTTTAGATTCTGGAACTCTATGCAATAAGGATCCCGGCAAAATGAGGGAAATATTCAGAAAAGTCATTAGCTACTATTTCTGAAAATCCTTTTAAATTAGCAGTGTTTGTTCATTGTTCAGAAGGGAACTGGGAGATGAGTTTCAAGAGCACTTCATTTTAGGGTATTCTGAATCCTGAAGTATGTGACTATATTAACTATCTCAACAAACAAATAAAGACAAAAGAAAAAACCAGGGAGGAACCAGTTTTAGCCATAAAGAAATAGCAAACACACTGTTTTTCTTCTTGAATTGCTTTATATTTCCTAACCAATTTAATCTTCACAGCACCCCTATGATGTACATACTACTGCCATAACCCCATTTTATAGAACAGGAGACTAAGGCACGCAGAGGACAAGGGCACAGATCTAATAAATGGCAGTCTGAAACTCCAACTGTCTAGATCCTTAAATCTGAGGTCTAAATCTTTCAGCTTTGGGTTTACCTGGGATCATCTTAGAAATGAAGATTCTAGGGCCCTACCCCAGACCCAGAATCAAAATCTGCAGGTAGCAAAATGCCCAGATGATGCTTGTGCACATTAAAGGCTGGGAAGACTGAGTCCTAAACCACCAGGCACATGACACCACCCCATGACACCACAGTGAGAACATCTCATCTGTTTCTGTCAGAAGAGAACTCTTGAACTCACTGCTCCACATTACAAATCTGAACTCAGTTATTAGGAAGAATATCTAGGAAAAAAATTACTGAAAAAAATTGCAGTTCATTACCTGGGGGATGGAGGGACACTGGGATTTTGTCAAAGTTTCTAAGGTGATTTTTCACGTGTCCAGTGTTTATAAACATGACTTTAGAAACCAGATATTCTAAATATGTTTTTGGTTAAAGCTCTGTGAACTATTCTATTCCTGACAATTTGTTTCATGAACAGTGTCTCATTCTACGATTGAAAACATCTAATCTATACCAATAATCAGACCTCGATTCTTCACTCACATAAAAGCTTCTTTTTCAGCCCCCACCCCCACCCCCACCTTGGTCTGGATGATTTAAAGTTTAAATTCTGGAATACTGGTGATCCTTTTTGCTGACAGACTCTTAGATCACTTCCTGTGTGGAAGGTCCGGTACCTCACTTTACAATGTGGAGGTATGGAGTTCCCGCTGTGACTCAGTGGTTAACGAATCCAACTAGGAACCATGAGGTTGTGGGTTCCATCCCTGGCCTTGCTCAGTGGGTTAAGGATCCGGTGTTGCCGTGGCTGTGGCATAGGCCAGTGGCTACAGCTCCGATTAGACCCCTAGCCTGGGAACCTCCATTTGCCACCCGAGTGTAGCCCTAGAAAAGGCAAAAAGACCAAAAAAAAAAAAGTGTGGAGGCACTCGGTTTTGGCCTTTGGAGAAAGCTGACTTAGAAAGAGTTCCATTTTTAAAATTTTGATATATGCCAGACCATCTAAATATCTGTCTCCCACTAGAACATGAGAGGCACTGTATCATCTAAATATTTCCCACTAAGACAAGACCATGTCTTTAGTCATCATTTATTTCTAGTGCCTGCATATATTTTGAATGCATAAGACCCTTTCCTTCACCCTCTTTAACCTGTCAAATCCTATTTATCCTTAAAGTTTTAACTCAAGTATCATTTCTTTTAAGGTCTTCCTTGATCCCATTTAACAGAATCAAATGTTTTCTCTATTTTCATAGCTCTTATAGATCTCTGCTTATCCTCTATTATACTGCTTATCCCCAATCATGTTTTTATAGATAATCAACATGTCACCTGCCTCTTTTAATGCTGGATGCAGGCAAAGAAGAGCACCATGTCCCCAATGCCCTCCTGTGCCCCTGAATGTAACACAGTGCCTTGTACAGACCAGGTGATCAAAACCAATTTCCCCTACCCATGTTTGTTTGTTTGTTTCTAATTTCACTTTGCTAGCTAAAGATCATTAATGGGTGTCATGCTGAATGTTAATGAGGGGATTTTCTGTGACACAGGAAGGAAATCAGACTTGTCCTCCAAAGTAGGAATTAAGGTCAAGAACTCTTCCATTAAAGAAAAAAAAAAAGATCCCAGGATATAGAATGGAGAAGCATATAGAATGGAGGAACTACTGTACAGCACAGGGAACTACATCCAATCTTTTGGGATAGAACATGATGGAAGACAGTGTGAGAAAAAGAATGTATGTATGTATATTTATGACTGGGTCACTAAGTTGTACAGCAGAAAGAGACACTGTTAATCAACTATACTTTAGTAAAAAAAGAAAAAAAATCTCCCATTCCATCTGAACAGGCTGCCCACCAATATTACTGCATATCTTAGAGGAACTTCTGCCATCTCATGCAACCAACATGTAACCAGGACCACAGAAATCAGAATGACCTGGATTAGACTTAACTGGCTGTCAATTAATTTCTCTGAAATTCAAAGTATGCATCTCTAAACAGGGATGTAAGTATGTGTCAAGAGGTTTATAGAAAACACATTTGTGCACATCATCTGGCTCATAGCAGGTACTTCATTAGTAGCTGTTGTAGCTAAAATTAATAGTGGCCATTCATTTAGTGCAACCTACATGCGAGACCTGCTCTGAGGACCCACGTGCCTTACTACTTCATAATTAGCAATCACCATCTTTCCTTCCTGAAATGTATCAGAAATATAAGTGTTGACTTTAGCTAGTGAGCTTCATGGTGTTTGATGCTTATATTACCTGGGTCAAGGAACATTAAACTTGAGTCAAAAAAAAAATTTTTTTAAAGCTACATGTTTAACACTAAGCAAGTGATAGAACCCCAGCCTCTTTGTAACATTTTTTATGAAACAAAACCTCAACAGATGCGTTGATAAATCTATGAATATGAGCAAGATTATTTATCCTGAAAACAAAAATTGCTATCCTCATTGAGACCTCTATCTCTTATTAGCCCAGCTGCTCTACGGACCCAAGAACGCTCCTTGGGTGATTTGTACCTCCTTCCAAAATAATGGGGTCATGTATTCCAACACCTGGTACCACCTGTTCCTGGTAAGCTAGATGGCTTTGCAGCCTCCTTGACTTGCGATGAGAAGATAAAATGATCACATGCAGGTAGGAGAGCATATTATGGCGATGCAGTAGCAGGAAGAGGAATAAATTAAAGCAGTCCTTCACTGTGCCCTTAGGTAAAAACAGACTTAGGAGATTTAAAATGTTGAATTTTGGGTCAGCTGAGAAATCGAATAAGCAGCTGAAAGAATCTAGGAGGAATTTGAGGACAGATATTTGAGGTTCAATTGTAATTGTCAAAAGGGTTCAGATATTTTACTATAGGCTAGAGTCAGAATGGTTTATAGTGAAAAGGATTCTTTTAATTTATTAGAAAAAAGTAAATATAACAAAAATTATATTTCCCTCTTCACTTGGTTTTTATTAAAATATATATTTTAGAAGATGAAAAACATACCAATGTTGAAATGCTCTTATTAAATACATTCTACTTCTTTAGCTAAATTATTAATTTCATAGTGGGCAATTCAGAGATGCCAGAGGAAAATATCTATTATACAGTAGAAAAAGTAGACATGGACTTTATGAGTATTCTCAACTTTGGGGCATTCTGTTCAGGTAGAAGGCACTTTCCAGTAGTGATGACTGCAACTTAAGCTCTTTTCACACTGTCACTAAATTTTTTTATTCCCCCCACATCCCCAAAGAGATAGAGATGCTTGAAAGGCAGCAACTGGTAGTTGCTAAACATGAAGAGCTGGAGTAGCCAATGCAGATCAAATACCTATTCTATCAATTTTTAGCTGTGTGAATTCTCTGCCTCATTTTCGCCATTTATAAAATGGAAATAATAGTAGTATCCTATTCATAAGGTTAATGACAACACCAAAATAACTCATTCCTATAAGGCACTTAGAGCTGTGCATGACACATCTTAGTCATTCAGCATGCATCTGTTGACTGAACTTTAAAAAACACATATACCTATTTCTATTTTCATTCTTTTTTGGAATGAAATTTGTTGGAAATTTTATGTTGATCATATTATTCCCTTTAGTTGTTGCTTCCTTTAAAGTCCTTTCAGGTTTTGCCAGGTGCTTAGCATTAATCACAATAACTACATCAATGATAAAAATAGCTCTATTTTTTGGGGGGCCTTTTTATCTCATATTTGCATCCATCACCTCATTTATTGTTTGACTAAAAGAATCCAGAATTCTTTATTTGTTTTGTTTTTTGTTTTTCATTTTAGGGCCTCACCTGCAGTCTATCGAGGTTCCCAGGCCAGCGGTTGAATCGGAGTTGCAGCTGCCAGTCACAGCCACAGCAATGCAGGATCTGAGCTGTGTCTGTGATCTATGCCACAGCTCATGGCAACCCTGTAGACTTAACCCACTGAGTCAGGCCAGGGATCAAATCCGAATCCTCATGGATACTGGTTGGTTTCGTTTCTGCTGCACCACACAGTGGTAACTCCTATAATCCAGAATATTTAACATACCTTGTAGTACCTTCATGATTTCCCCTCCCTTCTCATCTCTCATTTATGTCAGATATAATGTCAGACTTGTTGGAACAACCTGGGTGATTTCCAGTTGCATACAGTTTGCTATGCTTAGAACACAGAAACTGCTGCTGTACATTGACCAACATGTATTTGTACTTTAAGACTCAGGTAAATTATCTGATATTTCAAAATCCCTTACCCTATCCACTAGCAGGTTGGGTTTGTCTTTCTTTTTTCTTTTTTTCTTTCTTCCTTCCTCCCTCAGTCCCTCTTTCCCTCCCTTCCTTCCTCCCTTCTTTCCTTCCTCCCTCCCTTCTTCCTTCCTTCCTCTCATTTTTTTTTTTTGTCTTTTTGCCTTTATCTAGAGCCACACCCGTGGCATATGGAGGTTCCCAGGCTAGGGGTCTAATAGGAGCTGTAGCTGCCGGCCTTTGCCACAGCCACAGCAATGCAGGATCCGAGCAGTGTCTGCAAACTACACCACAGCTCACGGCAACACCGGATCCTTAACCCACTTAGCAAGGCCAGGGATCGAACCTGCAACCTCATGGTTCTTAGTCGGATTTGTTAACCACTGAGCCACGACGGGAACTCCCCTTCCTGTCTTTCTTTATTTCAGTTTTTATAGTGCCATGCAAAAATCAAGTACAGATGTAACCATCTCAAGAGTTTTACTGTGCTCCCCAACTTTCCTCTTTTACGACTCCCTGGTTTTCTTTAAAACTACCTTAATTATGATACAAACGCCTCTACATTTGTTGTGCCATTACTGCCATTAAATAAGCCCTCTTGTGCAGCACCATCTCATGGAGATGGCCCTGGTCTCTGGAGCTGGTATTCCTGGGAACAAATCTAGCACCAGCACAGTGGAACCTTGGGCAATTTGTTCTCTCTCTCTGAACCTCAGTTTTCCCATCTTAAAAAAAGGATAATTAGGGAGCTCCCATTGTGGCTTAGCAGCTAAGAACCCAACTAGTATCCATGAGGATGCAGGTTCGATCTCTGGCCTTCCTTAGTGGGTTAAGGATCTTCCATTGCTGTGGCTGTGGCATAGGTCTAAGCTGCTGCTCCAATTAGACTTCTAGCCTGGGAACTTCCATATCTTGCAGGTGTGGCCCTAAAAAAAGCAAACAAACAAACAAACAAGTTAATTATACAATTTTATAGCATTTTCTGGAGGGTGAGGTGAGTCAATACTTTTAAAATGCTTACTATGGAGCCTGCTTCCTATGTCTGCTCAATATGTTCCATAAATATAATCTATAGATCAACTATGCTTTAATAAAAATTTTTTAAAGAGTATAGCAGAAATTGACAGAACATTGTAAATCAGCTATACTTTAATTAAATAATTAAAAAATACAATCTATGGATAATCATGAAAAAAATAAAATAGGCCAAGCTCTCTTGTCTATGTGAGCGCACACACACAAATAGAAGATACAATTGTCAAAGGGATTACCACACACACTATCTTAATACATATATTACAGACATTTAATAAACATTTGTTGAAGGAATAACTTGTCATGCACAATATATTTTTAAAATATACAAAAGCATGTCTCTCAAACATGACATGCCTGAGTAAAGGGCTTATGTTCACAAATCCCCCATTAATGAAACAGAAAAACATGAGAATACAAAGAAAACCACAATTCTCTGGGAATCCCTAACATCTTTTTTGCTCTTTTCCTTCATTCATCACACAATTATTGAATGTCTCTTGCACAACTAGCAACAAATCCTTTTCTAGATGAGGTATATGATAGCCTTTGGCTAAAAGCAATAGAATTCTAACCATTCAATTCAATTGTCTATGTGTAGTTGAATTTTACCTTTTTTTTCTTTTTTTATTCATACCTTTAGTGTATACTCTGTGTTTGATATACAAAATTCAGTTAGGAAGATGAAGTGAATGGTTTGGTCTATTTTTAAAAACACTTATAATCAGAGTCTAGAGAATGGGGAAGTCTGAATATTTTCTGTGGCACTCCTTACTAATTCATGGCTGCACAAAGGCAAGTATATGCATGCTTAGCAAGAAATTTACGGTTTAAATTGACATTTTATTTCCCACTACGCTTAAAAAGAAACAGACACTAGATTTTTCAGTGTTCAGGTAAGCAAAATATCAGCTCATTCTACTTAGATGTGTCTTAATAACTAAGTAGTTAATATCTTTAGAAAATTATTTTAGTTTTCCTTTCCTTTCATTAACTTGCTTTCACAGTAGGCTTTTTTTTTTTTAAGGATAAATCTGTGTACTATAACAGCCAGAGGGGCATTTAAGATACTGCTATGCACCTGGGAAACTCGTTTAATTACCTGAGCTGTCAAAATGTTTTACTGTAAACAGCTTTTCTGATAGATCCTGTTCCCCTCCTATGAACTATCTTCCCCAGAAGACAGTCCTCTTTTCAAAGAAGCTTCAAGTACAGGTGTCATAACTTAGACGGATGAAGTTTTTATGTCTGAAAATACCCCATCCTTCTTCTCATGTCCGATTAAGAAATACTGCATGTTCATTTTTTTTCTTCTCTATGTGCATCATAAAACACTATCAAATTAAGACGATTGTAAAAGTTAAATAGAACAAACTGTCTAAACTACAGGTAAAAATAAGGTTTTATCTAAGATGAAAAATCAGGGTTTTGGAGCTGTATATATCTAATAAATCTATTTAAAATGTCATCTAACAATATAAAAAGAGGACTAAATGTTACACAACTTTATAGTTCACCTATATAAATTGAATATCACATAAATAAATTCAAGATCCAAAACAAGTTTTTGTGATACAGAGATGTCTTTTCATACATCACAGTTGAGGTTAGGGAGATTTTGTCTTCTCTGACTTTGACTGGGCCTAACATTTCATATCTATTCAATCTTTTCTTCCTTTCCGGGAAGTGTCCTCTAATTCTAGGGCTTGCCTTGGCTTGGAGTAGCGAGAGCATTAACAACTAAGGAAAGTTTTTCTCCTTTATGCAGAGAGGCCAGGTTCCAACTTAAATATCGTTGTCTCAATTCTGGAGTTTCTTGTACAAATACAAGGGCAGTTGGTTAGGTGGAGAAATACAGTGGGAACCCTATTTATCAATCTTTAAAGATCATTAGCAGCTAACGGCCATAATTAGAAGAGAATTATTAACATATTAAACTAAGCTCCTAGCTACAGTCCTGTTGTGATAATCTTCCTACATCCTTATGCATTGATAACTATCATGTGAAAATATGGACTGAACCTAACAATTCCTATGAAATATGTGAGAAATGCAAGAAAATGACCTGTCATTATTAGACAAGATAATCCATAAACTAAGGAGACCCCAAGAGCAATTAGTATGTTATAGTAATTCCAAACAGAACGCTAAACCCAGTCTTAAAGAATGGAGTTATTAACAGTCCTCTATAAAACATTCCAATATCCACACACACTTTGTCACATGAATGTGGACATCAAACTGTCTGTGCTTATGTTGTTAGTACAGTTCAATGTATACTATCATGTTGCCCAAAGATGCTGCCTTGGAACTCTACTAAACAGCACATATGCCTGCTCCCTGTTCTAGGTTCTACTCAGCCCACACATTTTACACACACATACATACACACACACACACACACACACACACACACACACACACAGGTGAACATAATTATTTTTTTCTATTTTAAGAATTAGGATTATGGTTTTTATCTAAACCAACAATCCAACTTTTATTTAAGAAGTCAAAAAGTAGCCAAACATGTAGGAAAGTTGGAAAATATGCAAAAACCATCAAAAGCCAGAACAGACACTCAGAAGCAAGTAAGTGAAAATAATGGTTGAAAGGCTGTAGACCAGTAGTTCTCAACCCTAGGTGCACAAAAGAATTACCTGAGAGCTTTGAAACAAATACCCTTTCCTGTGCTCCACCTGTAAAATTACTGATTTAATTCATTTGGGGTGGGCCTTCGGCATGAGTTTTATTTAAAAGTGTCTCAGGTGAATCTAACATGAAAGTAGCTTTGATAATCACAGGTGTAGATTGTGGAGATATAACACTAGAGTGGCTGGGTAATAGGATATCTAGTTAAATTTGAATTTCTGATAAGCAATGAATAATATTTTAGTATAAGTATATCCCAAATATTACATGGGACATAGTTACATGTGACTGGTCAAATTCACATGACTGGTCAAATTCAAATTTCACTAGCAAATCCTTTAGTTGTGTATGCTGAAGTGTAGGGAGAGATTTGTCTGAGTTCTAGTAGATGGAAGAAAATGGTCTGACATTTTTCCTAATGGAAGGAAAAGGACTAGCATAATTCCTAAATTAAAAAATTTTATTATTTTCCTGATAGCAGTGGGCTTTAGCAGATAAATGATAGAATCAGGTGAGCGATGAAGCTATATAAAGACTGAAACTTTCGGAGTGGAGCAAATGACAATTTTTAATTCTTCTTATGTTGGAGTTTTCCAACCCTATAGAATCCAAGCAAAAAGAATTTAGGAATGTTAAAATGCAATTCCGGTAAATACTTTAACACCCAAATCTAGTTCTTAAAAAACCACCCATCCCTGCAAGGTCTCTGAATAAAACAATTAGAAAATAAAACAAAGCAAAAGCACTAATATTAGTTGAGAAATGGCACCCAAATTCCACACTGCAGTGGGGAATGCCAGCATGCTGATCTGAACCATATGGATGTGTGTGTGTGTGTGTGCGCGCGCACGCACGTGCATGTGCAGTCAACAAAGGAGGACTTTTGCCCAAGTGTGGTCATTGCAGTTGACTCAGAACTCAGATAGGGTTACTTTACACACTCCCCATTCCCAAGCCCTGTCTAAGGTCTGACCATTTTGATGTAAAAAGAGCAAGGCCAGGGATGAATGGTCCTGGAGAAGAGCAAGAGAAAGATTACTAGAGATTTATCACTATGTCTGGGGCAGTTTTTGCTCCCGAGCCATCTCTGGGCCAGGAGAATGAACATCACCCTGGGTTGATCTAGGGATTTCCATGGGAGAAGAGGCTGTGTTGTCTGATGTTCTCTTACTGTTTTCTTCTGTATGTCCCTACTTCCTTCCAACCAGCTGAGTTTTGTAAACTCGGCCTGCTTTTAAGGTTGGCTTCTTTTCTGTCATCTGAAGGGTTAAAACTGCTACTGATTCTTTTGGCTCCCTTTTATTTTTTTGTCTTTTGTCATTTTTTTTTAGGGCCGCACCTGCAGTATGTGGCGGTTCCCAGGCTAGGGGTCTAATTGGAGCTGTAGCTGCTGGCCTACGCCACAGCCACAGGAATGCCAGATCCGAGAGATGTCTGCAACCTACACCACAGTTCACAGCAATGCCGGATCCTTAACCCACTGAGCAAGGCCAGGGATCGAACCAGTAGCCTCATGGTTCCTAGTCGGATTTGTTTCTGCTGAGCCACGACGGGAACTCCTTTGCTCCCTTTTATTTCCTCCAGAGTTTCTATTCTAACTAAAAGATCAGAAATTGAACTTTAAGCTGATTTCACTCCTCACTGAGTTTGAGATTTTTCTTTCAAAGACCCAAAAATGGTTGTCAGTTCCTATGACACATTCAGAAGGCCTTTCACCCTTCACTGGGATACTCCCCTCTGCTCTGGAGCAAACCTGGCTCTTGGAGCCAAAGTGTTCCAGACATGGATCTTTTTATTTCCTACTAAATCTTTGAGTACAAGGTAATTCCACTGAGATCTGCTTCCATTTCCACCCAGATTTATGATTCATACTTAGTATAATATCCCTATTATTTGTTCAGTATTTAACTCTGCCACACTCTAGGTTTTTGAAGTCCAGAAGTACAATAAACAATTTAGCTTGTAGTCTCTGAAGGTCCTGATCAGGAAAGAAAGTGACATAAGACCCAGGCTGTTTTATGCATGTGTGTGTTTTGTCTTTTGTTTTAGTTTTGCTTCAACGCTCCTATATGTAACCTTCTGAAGATGATGATTTGTATATCGAATAAATTAAGAGCACATGGCTGGATTCCGATTGGCTGAAGAAAATCCACGGGAGTCCCCTGAGGACAATCTGGTAAGGTTGTTTCTGACGGAAGATGGTAGAAGAGCCCAGAGCAAGGTAAAGGATGACAGAATCTAGGGCAACCAACCAGGTAGTAACTTTGAGTGCTTGACGCTAGAGTTGCAAAAACAAAACAAAAAATAAACTGACACTACACAGCTGTGCTTGTTTTGTGGCAGGCTTTATCGGGTTAGTGGGGGAACTTTTCATTTCTTACAGTGCTCCTGGAATATCAGTTTCAGCTGTGCTGGCAATCATAGTCTTAATCTAAATCAGTGGTTCTAACTGTATAGTCTGTGGACCAGCAGCATCACTTGGAAGCTTGTTAGATGTACAAATTCTTGAGCCCATCCCAGACTTACTGAATTAGAAACTTTGTAGGTGGAGCCCCCAAACTGTGTTTAACTAGCCAATTTTGAGGTATGGGAACAACTTCTCTAAACACTAATGATCTCTTCTAATACAAGAGTCCTCTGAGCCTAGTTTATGGCATTTTGCCATCAGTCAGACATTCACCTCTATCATATTTCTTCTGATCCCCAGAGGGAAATACTGGCACCAAGGACAATGCAGGGCAGAGACACAAATACCATTATGAGCTGGGGCTTTTGCTGCAAACTTTCCATCGTTCCCCTCTTCGTGGAAAGAGTTACAGAGTTGGAGAGATGACCAAGATCTCCTCCAAGACAGCAGTCAGCTCTCTTGCCACTCCCATCAGAGGAAATTTTTTTTTTTAATATTTACTATAACTAGATTATAATGCTACAGAGAACTCTGTCATCCTGCCCAACGAAATGTTCTGGGGTTTGACTAATACTTGAGCAGCATTTCTATTCCTTGAGTGACCAGGAAGAGAAGCAAGAGCATGAGTCCCCTCAGAGCAGTGATTCCCTGGCTTTGATTGGCTCAGGGAACCATGATGTCATGTAAAATATGGCTATTCAAACTTGAGAGGTTCTGAGGCAGATGGTCTAAGGTATACAGCCCAGGAGTCAATATTTTCATAAGAATCTCCAAGTCATACTACAGTTGCTGCCTTAAGAAAGGTAAAGGACTACTCCTGCCTTATATAACAGTAAATACAACACTTTTAGCCTGTTTATTATATCCATTTCCCAAACTTATTAGGTGGAGATTTCAAAGTTTTCTCTCAGTTAAAAACATAAACAGATAGCTTTGTAATGATAATGTTCCCATATGTTCATATGACACTTGTACACTTTTAAAATTTCCTTCACATGTACCATCTCAAAATAGCGAGGGCACAGAATGGTACTGCATGAAGAATGTTGGTGCCTTGAATCAAGCAGTTATTTAGAGAGAAGTTTCTGAATATATATATATATATATATATGTGATCATGTACAGCCTGCATAGATCAATGCCATGGATGAAATCAAGCACCATGGAGAAGACATACCTAAGGGAAACCCAAAAGAGGATGACTTTTTCTTAGTAAGGATTAAATTAAGGTGATTTTTAGTGCAATTGCACTGGAGTCCCAGCTATTTCCAAGGCTGCGGTCTAAAATATTGAATTATGTACTTTTTACCCATACTTGAAAAACTGAGAGTACAGCTTCCACAGAATACTGCCAAATAGATACTAAGGATGTCTATGTTTATTCTTTTGGAACAGAGACATAAAAATTAACCAAACTTCTCTTGGTTCAGGAGTGGAGGGAGACCCCTGAGGGACACATTTTCATTTTGGAATAGTAAAGACTCAGAACAGTTTTTGGGAATGGGAATCCCCTATTGGGCTCAATGGATTAATTCTGTGAAAGAACAGAGCTAATGCAGCCAAGGTTGCAAGGTTGCAGGACTCCCACATAAGAGAAAAACTATTCTTGGGTCACAGACCACACCCTAATCTCCAGCCAGATGCCCTGCAAATGTATGCCACTGATCAGGAAAAAGTTCAAGCAATATTGAGCTATTAATACCTACAAGAATACCATACTGGTACATGAACCTGGGACTCCATCTATGTTGTATCTATTACTTAATTGGATTTGAAATCTACTGTTTTAAGAAAATCATCTTCTTTTTGCACACCACAGCTTTTAAAATAACTTTATTGAAGTATAGTTGATTTATAATGTATTGATCTCTGCTATATAGCTAAGTGACTCACTTGTATGTATACATTCTTTTTCATATTCTTTTCCATTATGCTTTAGCATAGGATTTTGAATATAGTTCCCTGTGCTATACAGTAGGACCTTGTTATTTATCCATCCTATATAAATAGTTTGCATCTACTAATTCCAAACTCCCAGTCCGTCACTCCTCCACCACCTTCCTCTTGGCAACCACAGATTCATTCTCTTTGTCTGTGAGTCTGTTTCTGTTTTGTAGATAAATTCATTACACAACAGTTTTAACCATGCAACACATTAAGGGAATCCAAGACAGAATCTCTCAAATATTAAGGAGATAACAATATGCAGAAGAACACTTGTGATTTTGTGACTAATCCTGACAATTTCATCTGATTACCTCTACTTTATAGGCATACTACTTACCTGTAGTTTTATTATGAAATTTTTGTTTTAACAATTGCTGCATTGGTATATGCTTTGACATCACTATGACTTCATTTGGTTCTGCTTATGTTTTTTCTCACGTGATTTAAGTTTTAGGTAGGCGTGAACTAATCTAAACTGGAAAGTTCAATTTTTTTTTTGTCTTATTAGGGCTGCACCCATGGGACATGGAGGTTCCCAGGCTAGGGGTCCTATCGGAGCTGTAGCTGCTGGCTTACGCCACAGCCACAGCAATGCTAGATCTAAGCCATGTCTGTGGCCTAACCCATAGCTCCTGAACACAGCAATGCCAGATCCAAGCCATGTCTGTGGCCTAACCCACAGCTCCTGAACACAGCAATGCCAGATCCAAACCATGTCTGCGGCCTAACCCACAGCTCCTGGAATGCTGCATCCTTAGCCCACTGAGTGAAGCCAGGGATGGAACCTGCAACTTCATGGTTCCTAGTTGGATTCATTTCTACTGAGCCATGATGGGAACTCCTGGAAAGTTCATTTTGATGAAAATAACTGATGGGAGATTACATATGGTTTCACACTGTATGGGATGTAGAGTAAGGGTGTGAAACACACACTAAACATGTAGCATTATGTCTGTGTCAACTTCTCCAAAGAGAAAAAGACGACCAAACACCTAAGGAACAATCGACTTGACTACTCTTTTCTTCTCATTTATTTTCTTTTCTGATTCTCCTACTTCCAAACAACAATAAGGAGGGTAAAAACAGGAAAAAAATCTTTGTTCCAAGGAGAACTTTTGTTAAACTTTGCTTTAAGGAGCCAACAGCCTTTTCTCATGGGCTTCTGGAGAAAAAAAAAAAAAAAAAAAAAGGAAACACAGGTCCACAGATAACAAGCAGCACCGGTCTCTGGGGCCGAGCTTCTAGACTGCAGCTGAGTTATCTTCCCTCATGGCTGGGGACTGTTAATGCTTCTGGCCTCGGTTCAAGGAACAGTTAGAGGGACAGCATGGCTGTGTTCCAAACATTACCTATACTGTAAGCATTATAAATGAGTTTAAACCACAAACATCACTAAATGAATTTGTACTTGAACAGAAACTCTCAATGTTAGCCAGAACTCTGTTTTTCTACAGTTGGATGGGATTTTAGAAATTATCTGAGGAGATCCAATCCAGATGGGATTATCTATTAGGGTAAAAAGACATGTCCAAGGACCCAACACTGGTTAGACACAGTATCCTTGGCTATTAAAGGAAATTATCATATTTTGATACCAGTGACATTGGCACTGCCTTAAAGATGAAGCAGGTTCTGGCTGCAACAGTGTGCCCAAGTCCAACCTGATCCCCTGTCCTTATTTTCTCTCTGAATATCACACCTTCTTCTTTCTCCAGGAGCTTCCCTTTCTCCTTGGATTTTACCCTCTTTTTCTAAACCATCCCTGACCCTCCTTGCACTGCATCCCTCAGCCTTTCCTCACACCTCAGCCACACGATAGTACAGAGTCAGAATAATGAAGGGAATCAAGAATATCTATTGCTCATATCACTTCATAAGTTTTCTTAAAGATTTTACATTTTGACATTTCAAGCATCCCTACCAAAGTGTCTACACCCAAATGTCTAGCTTTGCAATAAAATGACCCATCAGAAGTTCCAGGAATACTAGATCAGAAAGTTTACATTTTAACTTCTGACTCTACCACTCTTTGTAGATGTATCAGGTATCTATGTACTTCTCCATTGTCTCAGCCACCACTGTCTCTTATTCTGGAACCACTGCAGGGCCCAGCTCTGAGTGGGCTGCAGCCAACCTCATATACACACAATCTGCTGATGTCACTGTGTGGGGGTACTGAAAGTTCTTTCTCTCTCTTTAATTGGCTTTCCCACTGCGGTGGATGGAGGGGCCCTCACCTACGAACAAAGCATGCACAACTCAGAAGTGGGAAATGGAAGTTACTAGAAAATTATTTATCTTCCTCCCCACAATCCACAGGGAAAGTCCTGAGATATAGTTAATATGGCTCTTTGGGGGCAAGGTCTCTGTATCAGGTAATCTGGCTGGCTTATTTACATAGCCTAGTATCCATTCTCTCTTCTCCCAGTGTCACTATTCTTGTATCACACACTTATTTTCTCTGGATTCTCACTCGGTAATAAAGGCACTAAAGCCTGCTTTCTAGGTAACCCAGGCTAAGGGAATGTGCTTCGATATATAGACTTACTCCAGTCTAAACTCAAAATGACATTGACCAATATTTCACAATAGAAGATTTAGCATTTACCAACTATGTGACTTCATCTAATGCATAAAAAAATTTTTAACACCAAACCAATCAAGAATTGGGATGTTAATAACTTCCCCAGACTCAGTCTTAAAAGGTGATCTACTTTATATCTAAACTTTACTTGCTTTTGTATAGGAGGGTAATGAGAATTGGAGTAGGGAAAAAGGAGAAAGGAACATTGAAAATGCATTATAAATGTAGACTCCCTCTGTTTTCCATATAACTCAAGAAGCTGAGTTCATTTGTGATAAAAGCAAGACATTGACAGGTGCCAAGTTAAAAATAAATGGGTCTGGAGTTCCCTTAGTGGCTCAGTGGTTAACAAATCCGACTAAGAACCATGAGGTTGCAGGTTCGATCCCTGGCCTTGCTCAGTGGGTTAAGGATCCGGTGTTGCCATGAGCTGTGGTGTAGGTTGCAGATGTGGCTCGGATCACGCCTTGCTATGGCTGTGGCAAAGGCCGGCAGCTACAGCTCCTGTTAGACCCCTAGCCTGGGAACCTCCATATGCTGCGGGTGCAGCTCTACATAAAGGCAAAAAGACAAAAATAATAATAATAATAATAATAAAATAAAAATTAAAAATAAAAATAAATGGGTGTTTGACCAAATAGCTTTGAGAAATTTTGAGTTAATCATTTTTTCATTATTGTACAAATTCTCATAGCCTTTGACAGTAGAACTACAAGATAACTGATTGATATGGGTGAATGTATTAATGTATCACATGCTGGGGATCCAATGGTGAATAAAAATAGAAACAATGTTTGTCCTCATGTAGCTTTCAGCCCATTGGGAGACCAACATCTATAGAGTGATTATATAAATAAATGTAAACTTGCAAATGTGAGAAAGGCATGAGAGTTTGTCATAAAATTCCAATGAGAATTGTGTGACTATCCAAGGAGGGTAAAGTATATACTATTTACATACATAATTTGATAACTGATCATTTTTCAGGGAAACTTTTGGGGGTGTAATGATAAAATGCTAGATTAGTTAAGTTTATAATCAAGGTTGAGAAACAATGTTGAGGCATAGTTGAGAAAGAATATTCAAAGAATTGTCTTTGAGGAAGATTTTTAACCTCTGTCTCCTCATTTGAAAATGAGAAGTTTGAACTCACTGATATTCAGTAACTTTTCTAGTCACGTACTGTATGAGTACATGACTCTAAAACTGTTTAGAAATTTGAGGATATTGTCTGTGATTTCTCCGGGACCCACTGCTGTCCCTTCTCTTTTCACTACTAGTCTAATTGCTAGTTACCTCCTTCATTAGGGTGAAACTATAGAAAATGGAAAAACCATGAAACCTACATTAGGTAATCTTGCTACCTATTGTCAGGAGGAAGATTAAAGCTATTCTACTCTTCAGCCTAAAGATATGGTAAAATTCAACTAAAGGCTCAAAAAATAAAAGTCCAAAGAAAAAAAAATTGGGGGAATTTCTCCACTAGCCCAGTGAATTAAGAATCTGACTGCACTGGCTCATGTCTCTGTTAAAGTGTGGGTTCAATCCCCAACTGGTGCAGTGGGTTAAAGGAGCCAGCGATGCTGCAGCTGTGGCCCTGGCCTGGGAACTTACATATGTCTCAGCTGCAGCCATAAAAAGAAAAAGGAAAACAAATTGAGGATGGAGAGTACCATAGATAATACTTGTGTTCAATTTTATATAGACAAGTCTCTAAAATCTACTTGGAGTTCAAATAACCTCAAAATATTACAATGATTTTTCAAAAAAATCAATGAAAATTAATGCAGGTTTCTGATTTAACTGCCATTTTCCAGCTAATCTCTACTTTAAAAAAATGGATGTCTGTTTCCCATTTGTTTCTTCCTTAAAATAGCTTTACTGTGTGGCATGTATGTCTAATCCTTCTTAGGTCATATGGATTTAATAAGACATATGTCCTTATGTGTATTACTTGGAAGATCCTTGCCAAATTTGCTGTTTTAGGTCACCCACATCTGGTATATTTTGACCTGGCAATTACATATAGCTCCTTCCTTAATTTCTTGGGAAAAAAGAATAATGTGACAAATTGGGACTATGTTCAAATTAGCTTTTAAGTTTCTCCCGGTTGGGTGAACTGAGCAAGAACTTCTATAAGCACTTCCTTAGAGCTAAATAAAACTCTCTCACTCATTTTTCATTTTCATGAAATGTCCATTTAAATATCTAGAAGTCAAGTTGAATGGTTAACTTTCTAGCATTCATTGAATTAGCCATTCTACAATTTAGGGGAAATATATTTCTCCCTGAATATTATGTACCAGAAGACCTATCATTTAGCTCTGGCTCTACCACATACAAACTTTGGAACTTTGGTCAATTCATCCAATACTATTAGTTTCTGTGTGTATTTTTTATAAGGAAATTAAATTTGATTTTTATGCCTCACAAGATCAATCAATAAGTGAAACAAAATATGTAGAAGTGCTTTGAAATATAAAAATAATTTTATAAATAAGAGATACTATTTGTTGATCTCTAAAGATTCATTTTATTAAATTAAATGTCTAGAAATCAACAGGACCTTATTAGATACTATGGAAGATAGGAAATGTATATAATGCAGTGTTTTTCAATTACAAAGGGGGACCTTAAAACATTTAAAATAATCAAGAATATACTCCTACAAATTAAATATTATATACTATATGTAAGAAGTAGAATAACTGCTTAAAGAAAAAATAATTAGTCTAAACTGGGATAATAAGACTTATAGTGGGCAATGAGAAATCAATAATAATTGAGTAATTGTAGAGGATTTAAGTAAGTGGAAAGCAAAAGAACAAAACAGAGAAAACCTTCAGAAGGCCAAGAATAAGCACAAAAAGCTGAAATGTCAGAGTGAACAAACCGCTTCTCAGGTGACATGGTCAGATCCATTTTTTAAAAAATAAAATTATCTCATTCTGGTCTTTTGTACAAATTTGAATCCCTACATTTTTCTACCCAAAAGGAATATGTGGAAGAACTCAGGATCAACAAAGCATTAAGAACATCTTATTCTTAATTGCTTAACTCCTCCCGTCTCTCATTATTCTTCTTCCACCAAAACAGTGCAGACCATCTTCAGCAGCCTGTCAGCATGCAACCTGTCACTACACTAATTAATGTGTCTATGGCTAGAAAGGCAATGATAAAAATGACAATCTGATGGTTCAGATTTAATCTCGGACAGCCACTTTTCCAAATACAACCTGTGGAATTTAAAAAGCAAAAGGAAAATCTGTTCATGTTTTCCAGTCAAGGAAAACATGATGACTCTCTGCATTACCTGACTCGTAAGCACAGTATCACTGATCAGAGCAACTCTGATGGTGTTAAAGTTAGGGAAGCAAGGATGCAAGGAGAAGGGAAACATAACGAGTATATTACGTCATGATGATGTATGAGATACTCATATAATTGAAGTAATCATAAAACCATGCTTTGCCCATAAAATTTGTCATGGTTATGTCAGAAAACTAGAAAGAATATGCATATGGCATGTTGGAATCCCTTTATAATGTGCTTTTGGGCATGCTTTTCCCCAGTGGAGGAAAGCTCGCACATGCTGTTCTCTCTCACCCAAGGAAGCTCAATGATTCCTATGAGGTAATTTCATCACTGCAGGACAAATCAAAAAATAGTTTTTTGATGCTATTGAATCATTTTTCTGCTGCCTCTATTTCCCTACTGGGTTCAAACTACAACTGGGATACCTATTAAGCAAAAACTTCATCTTGAACTAATTTCACCTTTATAATCCCTCTGGCCCAGCACCCATTGATATGCTCACTTAACAACATATTTATAGTACCCTTGGATGTTACAGGTGCTTTCTTGGGACTGATGATTCAGAAACATATCATGCAGTCCTGAAAATTATTTATTGAGGTCACTGTTCACTTGCAGTATGATCTTATCTATCACTATGTCGAGGCATCTCATTTTGTTTGCTACCTCCTTCCTTTATAAAAGCACTAAATTTTGTTTAGAGACTTTCTTTCACTGGTAGAACAGTCAGGGAAAGCTACCAAGTGTCTCCCCATGGACTTCATGCCATTTCAAGTTTTGGCATGGAATAGGTGGAGACAGGTGTAGAGATGAGAGGATGTAGGACCTAATAGCTGCCTACTACCATACTTCCTTCCTCACTCACATGTTGCTTCTGGCACAACTGAAGAGGGAGGGGTGAAGACTGGTGTCACACCTGCCACTGACTCATAACAAGTACACATAGCTGATGGGTGAGCCATCAGCACCCGCTTCCTCGTTAGAGACAAATAATGCTCCGCTCAATGAATGAGTAGAATACTTCTGCACCACAAAGAGATTTTGTTTTTGAAGTCATGATATTAAAATACTGAATCTTCACTAAGTCCAATTTACTCTTTTTTTAAGGATTGAAATAAATTTAATTCAATGAATTTTATTACATTTATAGTTGTACAACCATTATCACAACCTAACTTTACATTTTTTTATAAACAGCTCCGTGGAAGAATGCTGCTGTAAGGAAATTATTATTCCAACTTTATAAGTTATTTTCCCTAGTTGGAATAAATGGTTGAATCTTAGTCAAGCTATGAGCACGATAGTAATTTCGCTCTTGCATGCCTTTGCACATGATGGCTTTTTTTTGCCTGGAAATACCACTTTTCTCTGCTTGGAGAACTCAGCTTAAATGTAAGCTTCTGGGTGAAGCTCCTCCTGGCCTCTCTAAGGTAGAGAAAAATGCTCCTTCCTCTTGTTCTTTCATTACATATTCTCACTGAACACACTTCCACAAGAACACTGATTATTTGTTTTAATGGTCATCTATACTCAGCTCTAAACTCCTTGAAAACAAAGACATGTTTATGTTTGTTTCCTCAGTGCCAGGCTAATAGCAGAGACTCAGTACTTGTTTGTGAAATAACCATTGTCATGGCCACAAAAAGTGAGTAGCTGACATTAAATGGACATGGGACTGGAACCCATAGCCATTTGTCCAAGTCTCCCTTGTTGCCCCAGTTGTGAAAAGGTGGGAGTAACCAACACTATTTATACTATCCATGTTGATAATACCAAATTTGGATAAAATGCATGTCAAAGGCAGCCTTAAAATGAGAAGGTATCCATTCATTCAGAGAGGCATTCAGTAAGCACTTACTGATTAATCACTAGGTGCCATGAAAAGCAAGATAAATGACACAGTCCCTGCTCTGAAGGAGACAAGAAAATAAATCTTCACAATACAGGGTATTAAGTGTTGAGCATTGGGATAAGAAAAGCACCTAATCTATGCCAGATGAGCCAGGGAAGGATTCTCCAAGGGGGTTATGCCCAGTGTCCTTGAAAGACCAATAGGACTTAAGTGTGAAGAAAGTTTAGAAAGCATTCTAAGTAAATGGAAAAGCCATGCAAATGTTCAGTCCTGGGAAAAGACAGTAGCATGTTTGTGGACTAGAAGTAGTTTGTTTGGTATATCTACTTGTGAGGCCTGGGGGGTAAAGAAAGAATAGAGAAAAGGGGAGTTCTACCTGGTTACAAGCTAGTGAGGAGACAGTATGAATGCATGTAAATCAGTATCAGGTCTTTAAAGGTTCCTTTTAGTGGGTTCTAACTGCAAACTCCAGCCAACTTCCTATAGAGCAGTGGTGCCCAAATCACTGAGTTGCCTGGGGCTATGCAGCTTGTCACAGTGTGAACAAAAACTAAAATAGGATTCTTGGCTCTCTGTGTTTCTGATATCCAATTCAGCAGACTTCAACTTTCCATTAGATACTCTGCAAGTTAAGCTATTCTCATGTCAGCTTGTGCCAACTGCTTAAATACTCTGTCAACTCCTCAAGTGTTATAAGTGTCAAATGCCTAGGGACCTAGTATGTCCTGAAGACTAGTACCTACCTTGCAAATGTTGTTTGAGTTTTGATAATGGTAAGAGTTCAAGAAGGCATCACCTCTACAAGGACTACATATTAAAGTACTAATGCTAATATCTTATTCAAAGAAGATGTAACTGGACAAAGGCTGAAGAGACCCAATTCTTTCCTTAGATAGGAAACCAAATTCCCAATGTTTATAAAGTGAATCCTTATTTACAAATATTAGTAATAGGTTTTTGTTTCTTTCTTTCTTTCTTTTTCGGCTGCCCCATGGCATATGGAGTTCCTGGGCCAGGGATCAGATCTGAGATACAGTTGCCACCTATGCCACAGGTGTGGGAATTCAGGATGTTTAACCCACTGTGCTGTGCCAGGGATCAAACATGTGTCTCAGGTCTCCAGAGACACCACCAATCCCGATGTGCCACAGTGCGAATTCCCAGTTTTGTTTTTTTTTTTTTGGTGAAATAAAAATATCAGTTGGGAGTAAGCATGTATGCATAGGTGTGCTTATGTTGAAGCAAGATTTTTCTACTATGCCACATAATAGTTTACTTTCAATGAAATTGACTGGTTGTTCAACATTGAATACATATAATACATAAAAGTGCTTCATATTTAGATTTTGTGGTATTAAGTAAAAAAATGCTTAGAAACATGTTTCTTATTGGCATAACTGAAAAATCTGGAAGTTAATAGAAGATTGAAATGGAAAAAAAATCATTTTAAAATGAAAAAAAAAAGATTGAAAACTGAACCCAAGGAAAGTAATCTAAGGAATGTAGAGGGTTGGGAATGAGAAAGTGAAATAATGAGAAAGATGAGGTTAATGTGTATTCTTTAAAAAGTACTATTCAGCCAACAACTACTTATTGAGAAATTGCTATTCCTAGGCACTGAACAAAATATCATTGAGCTAAAATTCTAGTGGAGAAAGAAAATATATATCACATATATAGCATGTCAGGAGCGGATAAAGTTTAGATTTATTAACATTTTAAATAGAATTGGCTTAAATTTTAAACAATAGATTAAAATTAAAAAGTTCTTAGGACAGATTAAAATAGAAATTGTTCTCTCATAGACACATCTCTACATAGCATATATAATTCATAATAGAAAGGATTCTCACTAGGTGTTCTTTTTAGCATCATGCCCTTACATCCCAAAAAACAACCTAAAACAATGCTTCATTTATAATGAACTGCTACCAAGATAATCCACTGATAAATAGGAAGACCTTTCTCTGTGTAATCTTTGAAGTAGTAACTCTGGCCTTTGCTTCTCATCTCCAAATCCTTATTTTCAAAGCCTTGTTGCTTTGGATCTTAACATCAGTGTTAAGAAGGGTCTACACGGATAAGCCCAGACTCCAGAATTAGTTTGATAGCTTTATATTCACTCCATAGAGCCCTGGAACTCTGTGACAATTGATTAAGGAGTGAACAGGTAAAGGTAATGAAATGACACCACAAAGGGGACCTGACCAGGGGAAGATGACATACAACTCAGTGGACCATTAAATTACCTCTCGATTTATTCCAACAAGATACATACAGTCTTAGTCCACGTGTTTTGTATTACTACCCTGTATCTGAAGCTCATTCATGGTTATTTCATTAGTTTCTTTTTTTTAAATCTCTAACTTTGCTTAAAACTCTCTCCAAGCAAAATAATGTGAATAGTGGAATCTTTTGCATGACCACATTCTTTCATACTTTAAAACAAAACCTCTTCCAAATTTACACAAAAAGCATTTTGAATTGCCAGTATTTGGATTGGCAGATAAAACTTGCATTCATTTGTTTATATGATCACTCATTCAGTCATATAACAATATATATTGAGACTTTATAATAATATCAAGGCAGTGAGCTAATATACAGAGAGATAAAACACCCGTTTTTTTCTAAGTCTTGAAGGAAGACAGGCAACTTTTAAAACAATCACAACATAGTTTAATTGTTATCATAGAAATAAGTGAATAAGAGGTTGGCACCTAACTTGCCCTTGTTGTAGGATATTAGACAAGAATTCTTAGAGGAGATGACACTTGTCTTGAGTCTCAAAGCTTAAGTTATAAGTAAATAGCAGGAAGAGGGGAAAGGAGAAAACATCCTAAGAAGACTTTCTGGTTCCCAAAGGAATTAAAGATGTTTTGCAGGAACCTAGGTCCTGAATCCCAGGTCAATCAATTCTTGAGCCATAAATTCTGCCTTTCTGCTTCTGTGTCTAGAATCACCTGTTAATGGGTATATTTATGTGGGCTCAGAAGCACAGAAGTGGCAACTGGTTAGTGTAGGGTGCAAAAATGAGCTTTCCAGAAAAGAGCTGAGTTATGGATTTCCACTCAGGAAGCCAGGTCAGTAAAAATTGTCACTAACAATTGCTTTTCGTTAATAAAAAAGCCTTTTGCTATATTCCTGTTGTGCAGCTTGATGAAGGAAGCCCCTTGGGTTATGAGATCTTCTAACCAGCACTGCTCTACGACCTAAGAGAGGATAAAAAGACCAGCTCCTGGTTCTTCAAAGTCATCTGAGGCCTCAGAGTATACTATTATCTCTGAGTAGGATAAGAAACCCATGATTTGCCATTCTAGAGGAATGAAGGCTATTCTCCCACCCTTACTCCTTCCGTGCCTGAAGTCTAGAGTATTGACATGAGTGCAGGGTGGGATGGATGCCCACTCTACTGAAGTGCAAATGATTCTTTGAAGTGGAAGCTATGTCTCCAAATTCCAGTATCTGTGGACAAAGTGGATTACTACGGTAAGCCCAGGGGGGCGTTGGGTGTCCCAGAGCAACATTCTCCAGTGCACAAAGACCCTGTGTAATCTGAACTTCTAGCATCTCTGTAGGCCATTACTAAAGCACTTCTGAATTCCATGTGCCACACTCATCATGCAGAGCCAGAAGTGCTGCCTCAGGCTTGCTATCCACTCAACTCCCACTTCCACTGTTGTGCTATTTCCCTGCACCATATTATATTTGGCCACTTGTAGAGTTTCTCTTTTCAAATAAGGAAGTGCGCCATGAGCTAATCTCTCTTCCTCCAGGATGGTGGGGGGAGGGAAAAAGGGGGAGTGGATTTCTTTTATAACTTCTCACACAACATACATAGATGATTCCATTCAAGGAGAGGGAAAAAGTAAGGATTCTTGCTGCTGCTCCTGCCTTTAATTATGCTGCCTCCCTTCCTTCTACTTTCCGTCAAAGAAAGAAGGGGAGGCTTTCCATTTCTTCTTCTTATATGGCTGGACCTTTGATTAAATAAAACTTGATGATAGAGTCCTCCAGGTCCTGCACAAGGAAGAACTTTGAAATTTGGAAATCTACTTTCTAATTCTGTAAAGCGTGGCTTTTTTTCAAGACTGCTGTCTTGCTACACTTGATGTAACATCTTTGTTCTGTAGGTACTCATAGGTACCCTCTCCAGGGAAATGCACATCACTGTCTCACATTAGAGGTAGAAGGCAACAAGAGAACATACTTGACAGGAGAAATTAAAATAGATTATTTTAATATTCACAAAAGAATATCCCTGTATCGCTGGGAAAGAATAAGGCCCAAAGATTCAAATGTATGATAAAACAACAGGTAAATGAAAAGAAACCTAGGTATGTGGGTTTATAGGTATAGAACTACCATATGCCCAGGCTTAACAGGTTAGGTGGTCTTTGATGGGTTCTTGAGCAAGGATGTTCCAGGAGTGTGGAGAAGAGCCAAGTATCACAAAGCCTTGGTAATTAATTACTTATAGGTAAGGAAAGGTCTCCCTGAAAGGTGTATGCAATTAATAACCTATTTTTGCAGGTGTGGAAGTTAGGCATCCTCCTGGCAGGAGTGGATGTGTATGAGAAAGGTGTAAGTTCAGCTGGGTGCAGAGAAAGCACTACTTTAACCTCAAAAAGAGAAGAAGCTCACTCCATCAGGTGCTTTCTAACAGAAAAAGGTGAGCCTTCTTGGGTATTAATAAAGGAGTTATCTAAAATAAATGAAGGAAACAACTGTATGTATTAAACCACATTAAATAATCTGAATTCCTACTATTTTATCACCTAGACTTTTTTCAAATTCGTAGTGGTTTATTCCTTTATCTCAAACTATCTGAGAATATTTGAGTTCAATTAGATAACAAGGCATCAAATGCACATGGCTTTTAGTTAGATGCATGCTGGAACATTCAGAGGTCTCGGGAAAATTGAGTATAATGAAGAAAATGGAATGTTGCCGTTCTAAAAATGAATGATTTGTTACTATAAGGAACTTTGAAATCAAAGGTACCAAATTAATTATATACCTCACAGCTTGGAGAACTCCGAGCATACACTGATTGTGTTCATGATGATATAACTTCATGTTAAAAGATCACAATTAAGGAAAAATAAATACTTTGAACTATGAAAGCCATGATAGGTCTTCTCTTTGCTCATATTCTTGGTATGAAAAAGATGTAGGTAAAGTAAAAGGAACACAGAGAATTTCTCACAAATACTATACTACTTCCACTACTGTAAAACATTTACATATATGTTTTTTGCAGCACATCCTAGAGGGTCTTATCTCTACGTTCAAATTTCTTCAAACTGGGAGAAAGTTTATCTCTTGGTCCACCCTTATGTATGAGTTTTTAATAATTATTATTATCATTATTTCTTTTTTGAGGTGGAAGAAGCTCCCCATGCTTCTTTGCTCCTACTTTTGACCAAGACATTACTTCCTTGCCCTTAAATCTTCCTCTGAGCTTAGCTTAAGGAATTCCCTGTATGTTTGCCTCCTGCTGGCCACAGCCCTCCCTGCAGGCAATGGATTCAGGGCCAAACAGCTGCTTCTGTGAGGAAGTGAAATGGGAAGGTGGCAGGGACCACCATGGACTGAATGGTTGCATACCCCCAAAGTTTACATGTTGAAATCCTAATACCCAGCGTGACAGTATTTGGAGTTGGGGACTTTGTGAGGTGATTTGGTCATGAGTGTGGAGCCCTTATGAATGGGATAAATGCCCTTATCAAAGAGTTCCTGGAAAACTGTTCCTTCCACTATGTGAGAATACACTGAGAAGACAGTAATCTATGAACCAGAAACAGATCCTCACCAGACACCAACTCTTCCAGCACCTTAATCTTGGACTTGCCAGCCTCTAGAACTGTGAGAGGGATCAACACATGATTCTGCCAGGCTATGGTATATGCAATGTTTATAGGAACAACAGGGAAGAGAAAGACCTGTGAGCTTGAAGGCGATGGAGAGAGTAAAATGGTACCACAGGGAATGATAATTGCAAGTTGTCAAATGTTTCTTGCTCCTCCCCCTTTTTTTGCTGTGTCCTGCCCTTTGTATCTCCTGTGATTTGTGTAAGTGGGGCTGACACCATTTGTCCTTTGTAACATTTTACTCTCCAGTGCATATGCATTAAATAGAATTTCAGATTAGGTCTACATACATTGTCAAAAAACCCAGAAGAGAGACACCTCAGAAAACACAGCGCTACATGTCATTTTCTTTTTGGTCAATAGATTTATTTGGGTCTGCCTACTCTTGGGCAAGAAAGTTTACTTTTGTGCCACATGAGCCAGTAAGATGAGAATAATAATTTGTTTGAGCAGACATGGGAACGCATTGTTTTGGAAACAAGGTACCTATCTCTGTACTAAAGGAAACATTATAGCAAAACAATGTGAACATTTACAGACAGAAGGAATTCATGTTTGGATTGATAAATTGAGATATAAACTCTTTCAGGTGTCTCTTCCAAATCCTATGTGAAAGAGAAATAGAAACAGAGATGGATCATGATAGAGAGATGCAGAGGGGAGGGAGACAGAAAGAATAAATATAAAGAAGGACCTAATGGTCCTATTGTGGAGAGTATGTGATGAGAATGGAGGATGAAACCAACATTTACATCAATGCCGGTAGCTGGGCATGAGCATAAGCTCTGTCATTAGTTGTGGAGCAGTCGAGCTCCCTGCCAGGAACAGGAGTCAACAGCGTAAGGTGAGAAATAAGATCCAGAACAGCTGCAGGCCAAGCAGAAGGAGGCAGAGGCCTGAGACCTATAAAAGATACAGAGATATTGCAATCTCAGAATTTAGTAAGATAATAGATCTGAATAGAAAAATCTCACAAAAGGATCCACATTAAAGAGGCAGCCCGCCTCATCATAAAGCTTCAAAAGAGGTGATGGAGTAGAGATTTCTGGAATTTAGAAAGAAAAAAAATTCTAAAAACAAACAAACAAAAAACCTTCATTTCTGGAAGGCAGAGAAAGAGGTTTTGTTTTTTATTATTGTTTTTAATCTTCCTTCTCTCTGTCCCTGTCCATATATTTCTTTGTCCACATCTGGCCTCACATGAAACAGCTGTTCACATGAGACTCTTGGATTAGAAATCTTTTTACCGAAGACCATGCAGCTAGCTGCTCATAATCTGGTAACGTGGTTCTCATCTGGTACTAGGAAGGATCACCATAAACAAATAAACCAAATAACACCTTGCTCTGGTGATTTCATTGTTGCACTAAGTACCCTGAAGTGCCCTTTTGCCAGGTGTGATTTTCTGACTATTCATAAGTATCTTCCCACAGTTGGGTTTAATGCTGGGAAGTAAATGGGAAGACCACTTTTGAGAATTAACATGTCTTAGTCTTCAGATTCTCAGAAGTGTCCCTGTTTTATTTCTCAGGGAAGAGTCATAGTTATAATTTAACAGTTCAGTCTGACCATAATGGATAAAGACAGCCAGCCAGTGCTCTGCACGTTAAGGATTTTAAAATCCAAGCAGTCAATATAGCCTTGAATGTTCCTCAAAATCCCCTTCTGCTGGTCTCCTCTATTCCTGCTTCTAGTCTGTGCTTCCTGCCCCCTTCCCTCTTCTTGGATTTTTATACTAGATTTAAATTTTTTTTTGCTCCTGTAATCTCATTTGAAACACATGATCATGGAGTTCCCGTCGTGGCTCAGTGGTTAACGAATCCGCGTAGGAACCATGAGGTTGCAGGTTCGATCCCTGGTCTTGCTCCGTGGGTTAAGGATCCAGCGTTGCCATGAGCTGTGGTGTAGGTTGCAGATGTGGCTCAGATCCCGTGTGACAGTGGCTGTGGCTGTGGCGAAGGCCGTCGGCTACAGCTCCTGTTAGACCCCTAGCCTGGGAATCTCCATATGCCGTGAGTGCGGCCCTAGATAAGGCAAAAAGACAAAAAAAAAAAAAAAATGAAACACATGATCATATTACTATTTTCTTGGGCTTCCTGATCAAATCTTGGTACTACACATTCTTGATTTTGGAGTTCCAGCAACTTTGGATTAAAGACACTCTCATCACTGGTCAAGCCAGGTAGAGCCTGCAGCTTTGCCAGGGATATGGGACCAAGAAGCCGGGATGGAACCCGCATCCTCAGGGAGACAACATCAGGTTTTTAACCCACTGAGCCACAACAGGAACTCCTAAATGCATCTACTTTTGATAAGAGCACCTACAAGGCTAAAGAAAAACATGTTAAATAAAATGTTTTTCCCAAAAAGAAATAATTTTACTTTCTTGATTATTAAAATACCTTTTATAATGTCTTGCTGGTAATTAAATATGTATTTTTTCTTCTCTGCACCAAAAGAGACATCTTAGAATAAATGGAAAAAAACCCGTCATATCCTTCCCTTGGAGAGGCAGGTCTAGAGATCCTGATACTTCTTGGGGACCTTGCCTCAGAAATAAAATTACCTTAGATCCATTGAAAATGCTTTCAGAGGGTTGTTGGGTGAACTGCCAGCATTACTGAAAAATCACTTACTTTAGAGGAATTAAATAGAGTAATAGAAAGAATATAAATTTAGGGCTCATTAGAGCCTAAGTGTTTTGAGGGTTTAAAAGGACATTTGTCTTAGGTGGGTGATGTAGGAAGATAGAAAGATGACGGTTTCAGGGCCCAGAGATGGAGGACACTAGAATTCCCAACTCAGTTCTCCTAAAGTCAGTTGGTGTCCATGAGAGTGACTGTGTAGAAGTAATGGCATGAGAGCTGAAGTCTGCAAATTCCGAAACTGGGGCATGATGGGCACAAGGAGATGGGATGGTTCCTGGTGGAAGAGGCCTGCACAGGTACCCGAACCATCAAAGTGTGCCTGCAGCAGTTCACCAGCTGGACCAGGTTTTGTGGCAAGAACAGCTGACACTGAGCAGCAGTGGCAGAGATCTAACTCCCTTTCATAGTTTCATTTAGGTATGGAATCTAGATTGAACTGCCACTCTTTGGACTACAAAAGCCTCTGCTCTAATGAGTGTGAAAAGTTTCTTTATTAATTTTTTAAATTAAATATTTCAGAGAAAAAATATAATAACTGCCTTTCTACCTATTATCCAGATTTATCAAACTATAACATTTGCAACATTTGTACATGATATTCCTTAAGTCGTTACCCATGTATTTCAAGTCTCCTTTGTAACCACCCCAATTCCATCCCCTTCTCTTTTCAGCATGTTTGTCATTCTATCACATATTTTTACATTTTTACTGTGCATTTGTGTCTTCATCAATCACATACAATACTGTTTTTAATGCTTAAAATGTGTTTTTAAAGCATTAAAAACATTTTGCTGAGGTACCACATTTACCTATGCATATATAACTCCTCAACTAACTTAATTCGCTCTTGTTTTAAAAAATTACCCTAATTTTTTAATATTCCATCTATAATAAAGAGCCTGATTTCATTTTTGATGTTTCCCTGAGAGTTTTCCAGCACCACCACTCTCCCTAAACCTTCTGCCCCATACCTAGACAGTCTTAGGAGAGAGCCTCATGTTCACTCCTTTGGCCTGGCTGAGAAGTTCAAACCATGCAAGCCCCAGTCTTAGCATGTGCATAAAAATACTAACCCTCCAAGGTGGGTTAAGGGTTATTGCATGTGGTTAGGCATTAACCACCACAGAAACCCCAAGTCAATTTCCTTTCCCTCTACTCTCAAGCCACACTTCTGACCAGCATGGATTCTCCTGCTCCCTCCAGAAAGCCACAATATAGTGACTAATAAAACTTTACAGACCCTCTTGATGTGTGTGGCATCATAGTCCTAGACACCTGAACCAGATTTTGAGTGAAGTCTATCCAAACTTCAACAGAACATCTAGATATGCATAATAGTAAATATACAGTCTTTGATTTTTTCCCTCTTTCAGTCACATAAAACCCAAAACCTTTATATAGAATCTCCAGTTTTGTCTTAATGAGAGTGTATTTGGAAATATATGAGAACAGAATATATTCTATTTAATAGTTTGTCTAGAAAATGTTTAGACATACAGTACACAGGCCTATTTTTGTACTTTTGTCCTGAGTTCTGCATGATTAGGTACAGATCTAACCTTGTAGAGGTCCAGTTCTTTGTAAAAGGCAATCATGGAGTTAATCCTTCAGCAACTATTTTCAACTATTCATCTGTTGGTGTAATTTTGGCTGAATCCTCTATCAGATTCTAAACTCCATAGTAGCAGAGACTGTGTCTGTGGTTGTATCAATTCCCCAGAAGGTAGGTGGCTGAGAGTAGGCACTTACAAGATATTTATTGAGTGAATAACTGAGGGGTGCTTGTCTACTCTTGTGGTTAGGTGATTGCTAGCCTAGGTCCCTGCTGGCACCAGAACGGCACACCGTGCCTGTGCTCTAGGAACATGGCTCTTCTATCTTACACCCATACACTTGGGTGGCCTTCCCACAGAAAGACTGCAAGGTTAAGTGACTGCATTGGGAGGGAATTAAAACCTCAGTCATTTGTGATGTTAGAACCATTTCTTTTCCTAGACCCATCGAGTTGGTACTGAGTCCACCACCAATCTAGAATCACCCTCTTGGAAGCAGAACTTATTAAGGGCTGCTTCATCTTCTCTGGGACCTTTCCTAATTTTGATTCTCACAATGGGGTTTGTAGTAAGCATTGTTGATGCTTATCAGGGTCCAGTTTTCCATTTCTGGGTACTTGGAGAATTAAGCTTCCCTACCTCATTAACATGAAATATAGCCATGTGACTACATGACTAGTTGCAGCTAATGAAATGTGGGCAAAAGTAATGGGTATCTTCAGGGCCAAAGCATTAAACTGCTGGTGCTCAACAATCTAGCCTTTTCTTCTCTTGCTGAGGGGACTGTAGAAGCTTGTGGTGACTTGGTCACATCTTAAGATGATACAACATCGCTAAATAAAATTGAAATCTTAAAGGACAGCTCATATGCTTAGTTTTCAAAATATTGAAAACTTCAGAGTAAGAGATAGATTGTAGCAAGGATGTTTAAAATAAGCATTAGCTGGAATGGGCTTGTCTATAAATTTGGAAAGGTCATTAGGTAAACCCAATTGAGTGGACTGGAGAAAAAGATTAAGTAGCTCTTAAAAATGTCGATAGAGTAGAAGTCTAGAAGATGTTTCAAATAGCTCTCACATAGATTTATAGACACAAAATCTGCAGTTTTGTAGACACAAAAATCCTCAGTTTTACCTAGGATGACATATGCACAGTACTTTCAAAACTAGTAGGTATTTATATTAGTTTGTTCAGGCTGCCATAACAAAGTACCACAGACTGGGTGGATTAAACAACAGAAATTGTTTCATAGTTTTTCAGGCTAGAAGTCCAAGATCAAGTTGTCAGCTGGGTTGTTTCCCTCCAAGAGCTCTAAGGGAAGGATCTGTTCCAGGCCTCTCTCCTTGGCTTGCAGATGGCCTTCTCCCTGTTTCTCTTCATACCATCTTTCTTCTACATGTGTCTCTGTGTCCAAATTCTTTTTTATGAGGTCACTGGTCATTTCGGATTTATGAAAACCCTGACCCCTGACAAGTGAATTTTACATAATAGAAAATTCAGGGGGTGGTTTCCTTAAGAAAGTGGATTGCATTGAAACAATACCCATGAACACCAAAGTATTTTCCAGATTAAATAAGGAGGATGTATAAATGCTCTGTGATGATTCAGAACATAGTGAGCACAAAAGCCTAAATATAAGCCAATGTATGTGGGAGAAAATGAGGTTGATGATGGTGTGAGATAATGTTGGTGATAGGAAGGGAGAGGTGAGTAGACCAATATGTGTGTGTGTGTGTGTGTATGTGTCTATGTGTGTGTGTGTGTGTGTGTATATATATATATATATGCTTTTTAGGGCTGCACCCACAGCATATGGAAGATCCCAGGGCTTGAATCCTAGAGCTGTAGCTGCCAACCTACACCACAGCCACAGCAATGAAAGATCCAAGCCACATCTACAACCTACACCACAGCTCACGGCGATGCTGGATCTTTAACCCACTAGCGAGGCCAGAGATTGAACCCACATCCTCATGGATACTAGTCGGGCTCTTTACCATTGAGCCACAATGGGAACTTCCTCATAAAGGACCTTTAATGTGATTATTTGTCATGTTAAAAGGATTTTTCTGGGTTCAGTAGGAACAGGCATAAGGGAGTGTGCAAGAAGACCTGAGGTAAGACTATGGTATTCCAATTCTGACACCAGTTCTAACGTGTGTGTGTGTGTTTCCACACCACCAGATAATCAACTCTATTCTGATGCCATTTACCTGGAGAAAACATCAGATCCCACAGGGTAAGGGCTCAGTTCCACAAGACTGAACCCCACCACCCCCACTCTACTTCAGATATCAACTAAAAGTCCAGATTGTCACCTGTGCTTCTGATGGACTGATTAAAGTTTGATTAATGTGCAGAGCAACTCATAGAACTCAGAGAAATATTTTGCTTGCTAGATTACTGTTATTTTAATAAAAGGATATAACTCTCAGGAACAGACAAGCAAAATAGATATCCAGGGCAAGATACATGTGAGGGGGCACAGAGCTTCCACGCTGTCTTTGAGAGCACAACTGTCCCCACGTCTCCTTGTGTTCACCAAGCTAGAATCTCTCTGAACCCTGTCCTTTTAGGTTTTCATGGAGACTTCATTATAGAGTATGGCTGATTAAATCATTGGCCTCTGGCAAGTGTGGTTCAATTACCAGCCCCTCTCTTCATCCCGGGGTCAGAAGGCTGAGACTGAAAGTTTCAAACCTTTAATCACATGGTTGGTTTCCCTGGCATCTGGTCCCCATCCTTAGGTAATTTACAAAGTTGCCTCATTAACATAAATTCAGGTGTAGTTGACAGGGTTTTATTTATTATGAACACTAAGATGCCTCTATTTTTTTTATCGCCTAGAAAATTCTAAGCATTTTAGGAGCTTTGTGTCAGAATACATGTATTTCTTATCATAAATCACAGTATCACAGATATTAATCCAGATGAGAGTCGTTATAGCTAGGACTAGATTGATGGCAGCAGAGATGGACAAAAAGAGACATTGAAGAAATAAAAATGACGGAACTTGAAACTGGATTGGGAAGGAAGATAACAAGATTGTATACATAGATAAATGGTGGTGCCATTCCCTGAGCTAGGAAACACTGATTTGAGAGGAACTATGAATTCAATTTGAGATCTGTTGAATATGAGGTAATTTTGACAGTCCAAGAGGAGAGTTGGATATATGGCTCAAGATTTCAGAGAAGAGAGTATACTGGGAGTGAGAAGATAGCCTAGGATTGAAAACTGAAGAACTTCACCACTTAATGATCAGTTAAATGGAATAAACTAGAGGGAAATGTCCAGGAGAGTAGAAGAAAAGCCAGCTGATTGCTTTTTCAAGGAAATGAAAGAAAGGGCTTCAGGTAGGAGTAAATGATCAAGAGCACTAATGCTGCTGAGACACATTTAAGAACATTAGCTTCACAAGGAAAGGGATCTTTGTTTTGTTCTCTAATATGTCCCAAATGTTTAGAATGTCCCTAAACATTGTAGGTGCTCAGTAAATAATTATCAAATGTTGAATAAAGAATGATGAGGACAAAAAGGTGTCTTTTGGGTTAAACTATGAGATTATTAGTAATTTTTAAGGTTATTCATTTGATGGAATGACAGATGAGAGAGTCACATTGGAGTGCTTAATGAGGGTGTTGGAGATGAGGAGATGTAGTGATGTGAGCCTGAACAACTCCTCTGGGAAAGTAGGCTTTGATGCAGAAAGGGGAAATGTGGGTTCCAGGGAAGGTTTTAATTTTCCTTGGTTTTCTTTTTTAATAGGAGAATGTCCAAAAATTTGAAGGAAAGGAATGAGTGAGAGTGGGGTTTGTGAACATTCCACAAAGGGAAGGGAAAACCAGCAGTATGGAGCCTTAAAAAAGCAGAGTAGTAGCAGATAGTCAGTGGCCTTAGGTAACTGGAGGGAAATGTCCTTAATTGTAATAAGAGGAAGGAAAATAAAATAGGTGTTGAAATAATTTTTATGTTTGAAAATGAAGGAATAAACACCCATCAAGTGGCTCAATGTGTCCTTTGTATGAGGTGATGAGAATATTTGCTAAGAAAATAAAGAAATGGTGAGACAGAGAAAGGGGGGTGGATGTTTGAGGAAAGGACAATCAGTTTGAGTAGCTGATACAAAAAGGGAAAAAAGTGACTGGGACATTAGAGTAATTGAATAGTACTGGAGGCCCATTTGAGATTGGTCATCGTAAATTTATAGAAAAATACATCTACTCAGTTTTGTAAGGGTGATGATGAGACCATCTTTAAAATTTCTGCCTCACAGCTGCAAAAACAAAGTGAATTAGAAAACAGCAGTTCTGCCATTTACAGTGGTACAAACAAAATAACTTGTTTATCTACATGTCCCTAGAGACTTAGTACATATCCCCAGGCAAAAATGGTAACTCATTCAATTTGAAAATGAATTTTAATATTCAAAGTCCTCTTAACGAATTTATTTAAAGTACACTGATATAAGTATATGTTTATCTTTGTGATATAGGGTAAATTGTTTTATTTGACTATGTGTTTGTGTGAGTTTAAATTCACTGATGCTAATACAAACGAATTTGAAGCACAAAATGCTTTTGTTCTTATCAATGTGACCACTCTTTAAATGTATGGTCTCTAATATGTTGGAGTTAATTTGACTTGGAAAACTGACTTGTTAAAGATTAAATTACTACTAAATCCATATCTAGAGCTTTAACAAAATTTACAGCTTTAGTGGACATAAAAATCACAGGGTAGAACAAACTAAGATAAACTAAATACAGCATCATGTAAATGAGTTAGGATGCTTTACAAACTGATATTCATTATTAATTTTGATAGGTGATAATCAGCTAAATTGGCATGCCACCTTTTATTTTTAATCATCATAATTTGATAATATTCAGCTTCATCTACAAAATAAAAGTAGAATAATGTTTAACATTTGGTCAATTTGGGTTTTTATTATGTTATTTGTACACTGTATTCTTTTCATAAAACACATGCTTGGGTACATGTAATACTTTGATTATGCATCAAAATGAAAGAATAAAAAATATAACCATAGTGTAACCATTTTTCTTTTGTATAGTTGATCTGCACATTTTTAAATGAGGCAATTTGAATTCTTCACAGCTATAATGTTAAGAAATTGATTATGTTTGTTTGTAGAAAAGAAATTGCACATAAACTATGTTTACTACTCTTGAAGGAAATGTATCTTCTAGGGTATTTATTTTCCAATGACAAATGAATTGAAGATACCTAACAAATAATTGTTAACTACATCAACTTTGGGTCTTTATATTTCATTAGTAATTTAGGTAATTATTAGGCTTTTATGAGGATCTTCCAATTACTACTTCTCTGTGTTATAATTTTTGAGGATTCTAGATACCACAGAACAAACAATGAAAGCTATAGGAAGTACCATAGATAAAAATTCGGAAAAAGCCATAATTTAGCTATACTTATGGAGACCTCTAATAATTGTTAATATTTGTTAAATACTTACGATTAGATCTCACAAAGAATTATGTGGAAGTTAATCATGATGAAACTTACCTTTAGAAAACTGTGTCAACAGAGAAGGGTCATTTAATGGGAACCAATGACCCAATCTGCTTCTCTGAGGTCCACTTAACAGATAGGATGAGTCATTTTGAAACAAAATGGAAAAAAAGTCTTAATTTACATTCTTCTATTTTTCTCATGCAGCTTGTTGTGTTTATAAACACACATATAAAGTAAACGCTCTAATAATGCTGTGACTGAAAGAATTACTTTCTCTTTCATGGATGTAGATTTGGAGTGTACAGTAAGTGGCACAGGATTTGAGACCTTATTTTGAAAACAGGGCTGGAACAGAAGGTTTACGGAGAGAAGAAACGGGACAGTACTTAAAAAAGAAATCTAACACTAGAAATAACAACTTAATGAACCTGAAGTCAGCTCAGAACTTAGTCCTCATCAGCGTAAGGTGCATGGTTCTGCCCATCACAGAAACACTCTAAGTTAACACCCAGGTCCTACTTCCTTAGCATCAGTGGTGTTGTGCAGTGAAGAACACCCATACTCCTACACCCAGAATATGAAAATTCACCATGTTTCTTCATAGAGGGTATTTTTTAATCTATGCATGCTTTTCTTAATTTCCCTTCAACACATCTTCAAACACTTGATATTTTATAGTTATTCCCTCTGCTTGAAAGGTCTTTCCTTACCAAGTCCATGGCTTTGCCCCAAACTCCTACCAACTTCTTGTCTGCCCAGTTTCTCCTTCCTCTACCTTTGGGAGACCACTGCTGTTTTCCTTTGTGCAACATCCTTTGTTCTTTTGCTGTCTTCTCCATATCATATCTCACTGACCCCGATTCAGATTAGGCCCTGCCATTTCTATGTATCCAGAAAAATCCGTTCAACAACATCATTGTAATAATCCACTTTATTTTATAACTTCGTTTATTCAAACATTCCACCATTGGGTTATGGGCTTCTGGATGGCAATAATTCTGCCTTATTTTTCTTTGCATTCCTGGTTACTAGCAAATTATTGTTCTGAATATTAATGCTTTATCTACATAAGCTCGGTCTGAAATAGAGAACTGAGAGACTATTTACTGAACTCCTTGTATATATTGCAAATATTTTTCTACCAGTCTTTTATTTGTCTTTTAACTTTAAGATATTTCTTGCTGTACATAAAATGTTAATATACTTTTTTTTGCTTTTTATGACCACACCAGTGGCATATGGGAGTTCCCAGGCCAGGGGTTGAATAGGAGCTACAGCTGTGGCCTATGCCACAGTCGCAGAAACACCAGATCTGAGCCACATCTGCAAGTCATGCCACAACTCGTAACAATGCTGGATCAGGCCAGGGATAGAACTCACATCCTCACAGACAACATCAGGTCATTAACCTGCTATGCCACAATGGGAACTCCCCAAAATATTAATATTCATGAAGTCAAATCTGCCAATATTTTCCATGTTGGGTGGTGTTTCATTTTTCATTTAGGAAGATGGTTCCTATATGAAAATTGTGAACGTGTTTTTCTGTACTTTTCTTTCAAAATTTTATTAGTTTTGTTTTTTCAGTCTTAAGAACTGTACACTGGTTAATGGCCATTTCAATTAAGGTGATATTGGAGAATTTTATAGTTGTTACCACTTGGAGAAAAGAAGCTGAAAACTCTGATCTTTATAAGGACAATTTCAACTTTCTGTGACTCCATATTTGTGCCAGAATGAAATCCTAGTGAATTGATGGAGCTATGTGACATAAGACTGCTCCTAGAATTATAAAATGCCCCCAAAAAGTCAGATTCAAGGAATATTTTTTGGCTAATGAGATATAGTTCGCACATAGGAAAGAATGGTTTAATTATTTTTATTACTACGTTTTAATGATTTGAGGGGTTATTGAAATGCCATTGTTCAAAAATATACAATTTTTATTCATTACTGGAGTATAGAATGTATCCGTTTGTTAGGGAAGCCATTGCCAATTTGCAATGACTGGGAGGCTTGAACACTGAAAATGTTTTCTCACAATTCTGGAGGCTAGAAATATGATATTGAGCTGTCAAAGGGCCAGTTTCTTCTGAGGTCTCTTTCCTTGACTTGTAGTTGGCTGGCTCCTCACTATGTCTTCACACGGTCTTCCCTCTCTGCATCTCTGTGTCTAATCTCCTCTTTTTATAAGGATAGTAGATTAGGACTGATCCCAATAACATATTTTTAACTCAATTACCTCTTTAAAGGCTCAGTCTCCAAATACAGTCATATTCTGAAGTGTTGGGGGCTTGGCACATCAATGTGAATTTGAGGGGGCACAATTCACTCTAGAAGTAAGAACTCATTGTTAAATCTTGCATCCAGTGAGACTGCTAATTTTATTTATTATTCCTAACTCCATTCTGCTTTTCAGTGGTTTTCTGCTTAGCTTTTTAGCCACTTTGAGATGTTTAAAAATAGGACAAATGTCTAGAGAGGAAAACCACTGAGAATTGGAGTTTTTGCTCTGTGCCTCCCACCTCACCTGTATCTTGGCCCCTCTAGTCACAGGGTCCTGATCAGAAATTTGTCTCTCTAGTCTTGTGCGACTGTGCTCTGCTGGCATCTCTACCTCTTCACTATGGCTTCCTATCTGGATTCAGTCTCTGAATCAGAGCCATGATGGACAAATGCTTATGAGGAAGAAGTGATCACAGAATACTGGTTCACCTTTCTGTGGGTCTCCTTCTTCTGGGACCTCAGCTTTTGAAGCCTTGGCTGATTCAGCAGCCCTGTGATGCTTAAATATATATATACACCTGATAATTCTGTTGAAATTTGGTAGACATATTATCTGCCCTAGGTAGTGTATTCCAGTTTGAAGCAGAAGTCTTCCATGAGTGAATTCATTTGACTCTGGAAATTTGCCATCATTTAAAATACCAACTCTCAGTTAACCTAAAAACATCAACTACCCAATGTAAACTGGACATGAAGCTAAGATAATGTCCTTAATTGCCAAGTTAAATGTCAGTTCAATTAAATTATTCTTAAGAGATTTGGTTGATAGTACCGTGTTTAGAACATATGAATATTTTATTCTATTTAAAGGAAATCATAAGTTCTTATGCAATTAAGTTATTATTACATGTACTTAAGAAAAAAGGAAGTAAATTTTTTTTCTGAAAATAAGAAAAAGAAGTCAAGAAAGGAAAATCAATTCTCCAGAGTGTAAATTAGAATTTACGAATGGGAGTTAGAAGTCAGCCTGACATATTTTTGATTTGGTGATAATCTGCATTCCATAGTCAGCTTACTGAGCTAGTATGTTTATAGCAACTTTTTCCGTGTTTCCTTTTTTTTTTTATTTCTCTCCTTCCCTCTTTGGTACTGCTCCATTAAACATTTTGCTTTCTCTCATCTCCTATTCTTACTTTGTCACTTATGTTTCCTTACTTGCTAACAATCCTTTTTTTTAATCTAAAAATTTACCAACCTAACAAAAAAGTCATTCCTGGTATCATCTTAGATATTCTCCGCAATTCTGTTTTTGCTACCAAGCTTCTCAAAAAAATGTTGCCTACAATGGCTGATTCACCTCTCTCTCTCCCTCCCTCTCTCTCTCTCTCTCTCTCTCTCTCTCTGTCACACACACACACACACACACACACACACACACATTCTAAAGAGGTTACGATGAAAAACTTTAAGCTAGAAAGGAAGAAAGAAAAAGAAACTGTGGAAGAGATAAGGCACATATTTGTGGAGTATCAATTTTTTTCAGTGGCATAAAATTAAAACAATGACAGTGTTCTATTTAAACAAGTATATATATTATAGAGTAGATATGTGAAAATTTATGATAAATGAGAATTTAAAAATCGAATTTAAGATGATGGCTTAAGTTTACTCTCCAGACCTCTAGAGGTATAAAATATCTGTGTAAAATCTGGTCCTCCTATACTTAGTAGATGCTATGATTGAAATGTTGATGCAAAGCATAAAATAATGCCATTTGCAGCAACATGGATGGAATTAGAGACTCTCATACTGAGTGAAATAAGTCAGAAGGAGAAAGACAAATACCGTATGATATCACGTATATCTGGAATCTAATATACTGCACAAATGAACCTTTCTACAGAAAAGAAAATCATGGACTTGGAGAACAGACTTGTGGTTGCCAAGAGGGTGGGGAGGGAGTGGTATGGTATGGGAGTCTGGGGTTAACAGTTGTAGACTATTGCCTTTGGGTTGGAAAAACAAGAAGATCCTGCTGTATAGCACCGGGAACTATGTCTAATCACTTGTGACGACTCTATATATATGTATGTGTAACCGGGTCACCATGCTGTGCAGTTGGAAAATTGACAGAAATCTGTAAACCAGCTATAAAGGAAAAATTAAAAAAATTTAAAAAAAAGAAATGTGGATGCAGGGGATGACACATTTATCTATATACTGTAGAAGTTATTACTGAATTTTTTCCTAATGGTTTCATGCAATGATGATTTTAGCCTGAATCATTTTCTTGATGAATTATAAAATGGTGATTCAGTGATTTGCTTTGCACTTTTTGGTAATAATTGTTCTGTAAAGAATAATAACTCCACCTTGACTTTTGTCATTTAACAATGTTTAGGAGATCTTCCTTATTCCTTTCCTGTAACTGTATTATACTTTATTGTAATATGTACCATAGTTCGTTGAAGGAATTCTCTATGGAAGAACAATTTAATTTAATCCACCTTTTTTTTGCTATTACAAATAATGTCAGAGTAAATGACCTTGAGTATAAGTACTTTAAAAAATTTGTAATATATTTTTTGAAACAGATTCCTAGAAGTGACATTATAAGTTCAAAAAATTAATGTATTTTTTAGAAGATAAAAATTTGTCTTTCTTAAACTTTACATCCTCTTGTCCATTATCCCACTGTTTATAATATTATGACAATATCAATAATATTGACAGCTTAGCAAAATAACATGATTACATTTCCTTTGCTGTATTTTGGGGTTTTTTTTTGAAATTTGAAATGCCTTTTTATTATTTTCAGTTATATTATTTTCCACAAGGCCAAATTCGTTACATAATGAGTCAGTCCTGTTTTATTCCTAGAACTTTCTGTGCTCATTCTCAAATCTGTGCACAGCTCATGTCTTGAGGTTTTTCCTTGCCATTTCCTGGAACTACCCTTTGGATTCTTGTTGTGTAGGAAACTCTGTTACCTAGATTCTAAAATTTATTTTTTTCTTGATGGAGTACATCCTCCAGCTTCCTGAGAAAGAGTTCATGCAAGGTAAAATTTTGGAGGACTTACGTGTCTGAAAATGTCTTTTTATTCTATTCTCACACTATATTGCCTGTCACACTGGATATAAAACCTAGGTAAGAAGTCGACCTCTCTGAGAACTGTGAAGATTTTGCTTCAATTTGTTTTTCTTTCCAGCATTGTTTTTGAGATGTATGTTGCTCTCTAAGTTTCGGTGCCTTTGTTTGGAAGAATATGGTCAGGCCAGATGTTGACTTAATGAGGAACAAGAAATAGAAGAGAAATATGGGATTTTGGCACAGTGAGATTTTCGCCATATGCTATTAGCTATTAATTATAAACCTTTGAGTGCTAATGTAGACCTATCCCAGCCCAGCGTTGCAGAATCAATGACCCTGTACTTTTTGACCTCCTCATACCTGTTAACTCGTTACTCCTCATGAACTGACTTGACTGTGTAACTTCTGTATATCCCTGTGAGGCGCCAAGGAAGTCATATTTGTTTACTTGTATCCTTGTATTTCTTTTTTTACATAAATTTTCTTTTTGATTTTTTAGCTAACTATAGTTGATGTATAGTGTTATATAAATTATAAGTGTACAACATAGCAATTCATGATTTTTAAAGGTTATACTCCATTTATAGTTACCATAAACTATTGGCTCTAGTCCCTGTATTGTGCAATATATCCTTGTAGCTTATTTATTTTATACATAATAGCTTTTACATCTTAATTACTTGCCTTTATTGATCCCCTATCCCCTTCCCTGTCCTTACTGGTAATCCCTAGTTTGGTTTCTGTATCTGTGAGTCTGTTACTTTTCTGTTGTTATATTCATTAGTCTGTTTTTATTTTTTCACATTTATTTTATTTTATTTTATTTTATTTTATTTTATTTTATTTTTTGCTTTTTAGGGTGGCACCCATGGGATATGGAATTTCCCAGGCTAGTGGCCAAATCTGAGCCACAGCTGCTGGCCTATGCTACAGCCACAGCAATGCAGGATTCTAACTGTGTCTGCAACCTACACCATGGCTCACAGCAATGCTGGATCCCCGAGCCACTGAGTGAGACCAGGGATTTAACCCAAATCCTCATGGATACTAGACAGATTCATTTCCAGCTTTTTTTCTAAGGGTTGACTTCTAGCTTCGATGTGTTGTGGTCAGAAAAGATGCTATGATTTCAATTTTCTTAAATTTACCAAGGCTTGTTTTGTAGCCCACTATGCGATGCATCTAAGAGAATGTTCTATGTGCACTTTAAAAGACTGTGCATTCTCCTGCTTTTGGATAGGATACTCTACATATATCAATTAGGTCAATTTGGTATAACATATCATTTAAAGCTAGTGTTTCCTTACTGATTTTCTGTATGAATGATCTGTCCATTAATGTTAGTGGAGTGTTAAAGTTCTACTACTGTGTTTCTGTCAATTTCTCCCTATCTCTTAATATTTGCTTTATGTTTTTAGGTGCTCCTATTTTAGGTGCATATATATTTGCAATTGTTATATCTTCTTCTTGGATTGATTCCTTGATCATAATGAAGTGTCCTTCTTTGTCTCTGTAGTAGCTCTTATTTTAAAGTCTATTTTGTTTGATATAAGTATTAGTATCCTGGCCTCCTTTGATTTCCATTTACATGGAATACAATTTTCCATCCTCTCACTTTCAGTCTATGTGTGTCTTTATATTTGAAGTGAGTCTCAAGTAGGCAGCATATATATGGGTCTTGTTTTTGCAGCCATTCAACCACTCCATGTCTTTTGAATGGAGCATTTAGTCCATTTACACTTAAGGTAATTATTGATATATATATTCGTATCGCCATTTTGTTAATTTTTTGGGGGGTGCTTCTATAGGTCTTCTTTTCTCCTTTTATTTCTTCTCTTATGATTTGATGACTATTTTTAGCATTTGGATTCCTTTTTGTGTGTGTGTGTGTATATATATATATATATATATATATATTTATCTATTACAGATTTTTTGTTTGTAGTTACTATGAGGTTTTTATATAACAACTTTGTATATATACTTTATTGTTTTAAGTTGCTGATCTATTAATTTCAAATGATTTCTAACCCTGCATTTGTACTCTCCTCCCCTCACAATTACTGTTTTTGATATTATATTTTACATCTAATTATTCTGTGTATCCCTTAACTACTTGTCATGGATATAGATGATTTTACTATTTTTGTCTTGTAATTCTTCTACTAGCTTTTGTGTGGAAGATTTCCTATCTTTATGTTTTTCATTATTGATGAGTTTTTCATTTCATTATTTTCTCACTTCTAGTTGTGGCCTTTTCTTTTTCACCTAGAGAAGTTCTTTTAGCATTTGTTGTAAAGCTGGTTTGGTGGTGCTAAATTCTTTCAATTTTTGCTTACCTATAAAGCTTTTGATTTCTCCATTAAATCTGAATGTGAACTCTGCTGGATAGTGTATTCTCTAGGTTTTTCTATTTCATCATTTCACATATATGGTGTCACTCCCATCTGGCCTACAAAGTTTCTGCTGAAAAGTCAGCTGATAACCTCATGGGAGTTACCTTGTATGTCATGAGGTGTTTGTTTGTTTGTTTGTTTTTCCAGCTAGTAGGCAAAAGCCAGGACCTAGATGGTTTTGGGGCAGTGTATGGCCTGTTGTAGGCAGGCTTGGTTCACAGGCTCTGGGATCTCGTTTTCTTGCATCTAGTATCTTCCCTATGGTTGATGAAGCTGGTTCAGAGGCTAGAGAAGGTTCCTGGGGGGCAGGGCCAAAGCCTAGGGGGTTCTGGGGCTGGTGCTTCCCACTGATGGGAGGATCTGGGTCCTGGCCCCTATGGTTAGAAGGGTCCTGTTTAGAAGTGGCTATGGGCTCAGGAGGTTTTTAGGTAGTCAGTCTACTGATGGGCAAGGTTGTGTCCTCACCCAGTTAGTTGCTTGACTGAAGTGTCCCATTCCAGTGCCTATCAGCTGTTGGGAGAGCCAGGTCTTGGTGCTAATGAGCTAGAAGGAAGATTTCACAATGGCACACACCAGCATCAGTGTCTATGTGGTAGAAGGAGTGTTCAAGAATGGGTGTCATCAGTGTCTATGCCCCCAGGTGAGTTGCAGTTCCTTCCTGTCTCTGCAGGAATCTCTCCAAGACAAGAAGGTAGGTCTTGCCGAGGCTCCTATCAAATTACTCCTTTTTCCCTGGGTCCTGGATTATGTGAGATTTTGTATGAAACCTTTAAGAGTGAAGTGTCTATCTCCCCTAGTTGTGTGGGACTTTCAAAATTAAGCCCTACTGGCCTTCAAATCCAAATGCACTGAGGCTTATCCTTCCGGTACAGGACCCCTGAGTTAGGGTGCCTGAAATGGGGCTCAGAATCTCACTCCTGTGGAAGAAGCCCTGCAATGTAATTATTCCCCAGTTTGTAGGTTGCCCACCCTGGGGTATGGGATTTGATGCCCACCCTGGGGTATGGGATTTGACTATATCATGAGTCTGCCCCTCCTACCCATCTCATTGTGGTTCCTTATTTCTTTTGTTGTAGAAGAACTTTTCTGGTAGGCTGTTCTGGTCTTTTTCATTGATGACTGTTTTTCAAATAGTTTCTATTTTCTTGTGCTCAAGAAAGGAGGTGAACCCAAGGTCTTTCTATTCTACATCTTGCTCATCTATCTATCCTTACCATTTGTACATGTTTGTGATGCTTGTTTATTGGTTAGTTCAAGAAATAAAGTGGGGTTAACCTTAAATCATGAGCCATAATCCTTGGTAATCTCTGCAGCTGGGCCAGTTCTTTGTGATTTGGCTCTTATGAACTTTTCTTATTCCCAGCATTCTCTAGATAATATACCATATGATTTCATTTGAAGGAAGAAAGAGACTTCATCATCTGGTAGTTCAATGTGCATGGGATAGAGAAGTGGTATCTGGGTTGTCCAAGAGCTTTTTATTCAGACTTTTTTTTTTGTCTTTTTGCCTTTTATCTAGATCTGCACCCACGGCATATGGAGGTTCCCAGGCTAGGGGTCTAACAGGAGCTGTAGCTGCCGGCCTGTGCCACAGCCACAGCAACACGGAATCCGAGCCGCGTCTGCAACCTACACCACAGCTCACGGCAGCGCCGGATCCTTAACCCACTGAGCAAGGCCAGGGATCGAACCTGCAACCTCATGGTTCTTAGTCAGATTCGTTAACCACTGAGCCACAACAGGAACTCCCAGACTTTTGATAATCCCAATATTTTAAGATTTTCATCTTCTTCATGACATTTGGCACCTCCAATTTTCAAACTTTCTCGATGTCTACAGGTGCAAATTAGCTTATCTTTCTTATCTTATTTCTCTCAAAGATCTTTTAGGTGATAGCAATCCCTGCTCTGTTAAGACAGATTCTACTCATTAAGTTTATTTTCAATCCCCAATTGATTAGTTTAACTCTATAATCTACTATTATTTTATATACTATTCTCTTTGTTCCTATGTGTTTATATATTTTGAATGAGAGGTTTGGGAGTAGGAGTAGAAATAAATACATATGCTTTTCTCCATGTTAAACTATGACTCCAGCTTTATATTGTTTAACTTGATTTTTCACCTTTGAATTCTATGTCAGTAGGTTAAAAAGATCACAAAGGAAAAATACTGGTGGTGATGTACAGTTTTCTTAATGGAGTAGTATTTGAGCTGAGATCTGATAAATATGAGTAAATCAACTGAAAGTAAGGCAGGGCACATGGAAAAAAAGCACTCCATCCAGGTTAGGGAAAAGCATATACAGAGAATCCATGAAGTTGGAGAGAGAATGGCACATTTGAGAACCTGAATGAAGGTTTATTCCAAGATAGGAGAGTCTACTTTGAGACCAGTTTTCAGAACTAAGCAGAGGTCAGATCATGAACACTGATCTGGAAGCTGATGTAGATATATGGACTTCATTCTGATTGCATTTGGAAGGTTTAAGCAAAGAAATTACCTGATATGATTCAGTTAATAGAAATCATTCTAGTTACAGTATGGGGAATAAACTGAAAGGAGACAAAAATCAATGCAAAAAGTTCATGGATTGCAGCGGTCCATAAGAAAGAAAATGGCAGTGTTTCTGTCTTGGCTCAGTTGTAATGAACTCAACTAGTATCCATGAAGACATGGGTTCAATCACTGGCTTTGCCCAGTGGTTTAAGGATCCAGCATTGCCCTGAGCTGTGGTGTAGGTCACAGATGCGACTCAGATCTGCTACTGCTGTGGCTGTGGTGTAGGCTGACTGCTGCAGCTCTGATTAGACCCCTAGCCTAGGAACTTCTATGTGCTGAGGGTGTGGCTCTAAAAAGACAAAAAGAATAAAAATAAAAATAACTAAAATGGTGATGAGGGTCAGTATGTTATTAGGAAATATGAGGAGAAATGGATAAATATAAGAGATTTTTAATGGTGAAGTTGGATTACTGGAATTGTTGGTAAATTTATTATGGCATAAATGAGAGGTAGGCATTCAAGATGATTCTTAGGTTGCAGTTGAAAGACTAGATGGATAATTCTGCTATCTATTGAGATAGGAAATATGAGAAGATGGCCAGGTTTGAGGAGAATGATTAGAAACTCTGCTTAAAATAATTTTAGTTTAGTGCTTGAGATATCAAGTAGGCAGCTGAAGTATGGCCTGGAACTCTGAAGAAAGTTCTAGGTTAGAGAAACAAATTTACAAGTTACATGGATAATAATAAAAGTCATGGGTATATACTGGATCACTTCAGAAAAGAGGAGAGAGTGAAGAGAGAAAATGCCTATACTCTTGAAGAAGAAAGACTCATTGGTACAAAACTTGTAATTCAAAAAAGTTAACTCTATGTAAAGACAAGACTACAAACTTCTCACCTCTACTATAGGAACTGGCACATAATTCAGCATATGTGATTGAAATGAACAACAAAAACAATTACCAACTGTAAAGCTCTTTAAAATTCATCATTCTCAGTTGCTTTGCAGAGAAATACCTTCAACAATCTTGTTTTCCTATGCAAATCTTACCTACTGTTTGTGATTACAATACATAGCATAATTGCTATCAAATCTCCTGATATATATTTGCAAGAAATGGCTACTTCGTACTTCACACCACAGAACTTTGTTGGTATGTTTTATGTTTACTTCTATTCCAAAACTTCCTTGAGGTCAAGAGGTAAGTCTCTTTTAAACTTTATATTCTACATATCTATTTAGCACAAAGGATGATACATAGTAGATAGCTAATAAGTCTTTATTTAATAAAAACATGAATGTGTCATTAAGCTCAGACATTAGTTCTTTTAACATATCAGTTATGAAACCCTGGTCCAGGGTAATAGCTTTGTCATATTCTAAGAGTGACAATGAAAAACTTTTGAGAAATCTCACATTCTTTTAAATTTCTGTGATTCCATTATACAAATTATCACAATTCTTACCTAGAAAATGGTAGGTTCATGAACTTGTATTTTAAGTTGGTTTATCCTAAATAAATATACTGTAAACCATAATTAGATTTTTATTTTCTTTATGTTATTGAGCAACACTAGAGAGAAAAGAAACATTTAGAGCTATTATTCTTGCTTGTGGTCTTCAGATATTCCATATAGATGTTTTATTCCTATGTATATCATTTTAAATATATCTGAAGATGACAGTTTCATAGCTTTCTCTAGGAGATTATGTAATATTAACCACTTCTATGATTAGTAAGCTTCCTATGTTAAACTAATGTTTTTAATGTAATTTTGCTCAAATCCATAGTAAACATTCAAAACTACATATCAGCACTCTCCTTATTTCCATTTTTCAATTATGTGGAGAGAGTCATTAATTTGTCCCTAGTTAACTTACATGGAGATTACATAGCTTCCAATTTTCTCATTATGTTCACCTTATTTTCCATGTTATTATTTAATAAGTCTACTGTTGACCATTTCCAGTTTTTACTTATCTTTCTTAATTTGTTTCAGGAATATTTTATTACAGTTCATTAAATAATTATCCAGCACCAGTATTAGCTCATATTTTCCTTTCAAATTTTCTAGGAAAATTTAATAATTAACATAATTAATTTATAAATTTTAAAGGCAAAGTTTTCTTTATTAAAATTTTTTGATTCTTGATTTCACTACTCCTAAATCAAAACATTAAATAGAAGAGAGTTTTAGTATTTGCCTTAAAATATTTTAATACAAAAATATATCCAAATACTGATTCAAAAGGACACTAAAATATTATTTTTCCTTTAGCTATTGACAACTAGTTTTGGCATAGATTATTGGGTTTATAATTTGACTTAATTTGACTTAATTAGTTAGCTATAGCTCTTAATTATGGTATACCTTTTCCTGTTATGGCCACTGTAACAGTAACTTAGGGTAAACATTGATGATTCCTGTTGCCAGTGAGACCAGCTCCATCCCTTGGGTTATTTTTGTGATAATGAGAATGAGATTTCAGGAGCATGACAGTCTAGGCATGAAATACTGTATCGGCACAGCTCCCTTTGCTACCTTTCAAAAATGGTAGCTTATTCCACCAAAAAAAAAAAAAAAAGAGAGGGAGAGAAGAAGAAGCAGTTTCATGTGGATTGTTATTGTTTTAGTGTGGCTTTCTATTGGGAGGAGTCAAAAGGAGACTTAGGTAAACATTAAAAAAAAAGGAGAAAGCCAAGTTTTCATTAGAAATTTCCTGAGATCTAAAATAGTAATGTGAGTTATTACCTAAGTTTGCTTTGCTGAGTAAAATAAGTTACACATATACTTGGAATTCCTTTGTTTGGAAATTCCATGCTTTTTCAGCCTCACCCACAAAATCCATTTTTAAAAGGGTTACTAGAAAAGAATGTAGTACATCTTGAAGCTAAAAGAAAGCAATTTGCAGGTTTACTATAGTTGAAGTAATACCAATTTTCAAAGAAAACATTTTCAAAGGAGTTAGAGAAGAATGATCCTTAGAGTTGAATACTCACACATGTGGGGGCACAGATCTTATATGCCACAAAAAGAGTTTGGTGTTGAAAATAAAAAAAATATTCACACAGATTATATGGTAATTTTGTACCACTTCTCTTATTTGCAGACCAAATCATTCTTAGTCCATTTCATAATAGCCAATTATAGGTTACTCGAGGGACATGGATCATGCAAATCAGATCATATTTCACTGAGTGACTGTTTCTCTTGTATTTTGAGCTATTATCTTCATTACAGTGCGGCACATGAATCCAACTCATCTGTACTGTAATTGTTATAAATCAAGCATTCGTTTGCCGTTATTTATTGCTTACTATAAAGAGTTTTAATAATATTTAGAGGGCACTGCAATAAAAGCAATCATTTATTGTGTCTGTTACAGGGTCACTCAAGGTTTCCAACAAAAGCCAATGTCATTTCCTAATCTTTTAATATTCATAAGGTAACATCACTTGCAAATGGTACATTATGATTTATAAACATTTCCTGGCCAGGAACATAAAAGCATCATTACAATTCCTTCCCAGGAAAAGCAGTCAGATTCTGTGGGGGCAAATGGCATCACAGGGTACCAAATCTTGTGTTCTTAACTGGACCCTGTTTCTCATCATCCATGTGCTCTTGATACCACTTAAATTTGTTCTCAAGTATAGATTACAGAGGGCTTGTCAGCATTCTTCTGCAAGGGAGGGTCTGCAGGATTATTTGTTTTAAAAGTTGTGTTTTTTTTTTCTCACCTCAGTTATAACAAGTGGCATGGTACAGTAGACAGCTCTGGAGAAGAAGGCACAAAGACATAGATTCAAGATCCATTTAGATCAATTACCACATGTATGACTTTTGGCAAATGAAAATCTCTGTAAGTATCTGTCTTCTTTCATGTAAAATGGTAATAATACTTAGTCTACCAATTCCAAGGATCTCTGCAAGCGTTATGTGAAAACAACCTGGAAAGTATAAAGCCAACCAACTAGTAGTTGAAAACACAACCTCCTTTTGAGAAAGGTAGAGTTAATTTTCTGACAGAAAACTCTTTGTAAAATTATAAGGGACTTGGAGATACCAGGTATGCGCACACAGAGGAAAGACCATCTGAGGACACAAAGAGAAGGTGGACATCTGCAAGTCATGGAGAGAGTCCTCAGAAGATACGGACCTGCTGAATTCTTGACCTTGGATTTCCAGCTTCCAGAACTATAAGAAATAAATTTCTCATTTAAGCCAAAAAAAGTTATAAGGGTCTAAAGAAATACATTTCCTTGAACTTACCTAGAAAAATCATAGAATCTCAGTTCTCAGCTACTTGTATCAACTGTACATTCTGTTGTTAAATTTTGTCTCCCACATCCCCAGACTTTGCTTGGGCACCTCCAGTGATGGACAACTCATTTCTCCTGATGGTAAAGTAACAGACTAAATCTGATAGTTCTCTCTAGTTCAGTGCTAAAATCTGTTTTACTTCAGGACAGACAGAACAAGCCCAGTGCCTCTCTTCCATTTTTTTTTCTTTTTATTCCCATGCTGTGCCCTCAGCATGTGGAAGTTTTTGGGCCAGGGATCAAATCCATGCCACACATCTCAGCTGAGACCTGAGCAACAGCAGTGATAACACCAGAGCCTTAACCATTAAGCTACCAGGGAACTCCCAGTGTACTTCTACTCTCTCGGTTTCTATGAAATTTGAAGACAAGTGCATGTCCTCCCCAACTCTTGTCTTTTTCATATAAAATATCTTGAATTCTTTAAACAATTCTTTTTTTCTTTTTTTCTTTATTTTTTTTTTGGCTGCACCCGCAGAACATGGAGGTTCCAAGGCTAGGGTTTGAATCAGAGCTTTAGCCAATGGCCTACACCACAGCCACAGCAAAGCCAGATCTGAGCTGCATCTGCGAACTACACCACAATTAATGGCAACACTGGAGCCTTAACCCACTGAGCAAGGCCAGGGATCAAACCTGTGTCCTTATGCATGCTAGTCAGATTCGTTTCTGTTCAGTCTTGATGGGAACTCGCTCTTCCAACAATTCTTTACAAGATGTGATTTCAAGTTTCTGGTATATGTGGATCAATATATTGAATGATAATTCAGTTTGAGTACATTTGGTTCAATTCTATTAAGAAGTATTACCTATCTACTAGTGTCAGAGATGGCTAGTATCAGAGATACAATTAGTGCCCTCAAGGAGCTCCTACACTAGTTAAGCCAACCACATATTTATGACTAAAGCACAGCACAATCAGCTGAAACGTTGAGTATGTACTCTTTGTCATGGGCTTGGAATTCAGCAGCAAGCTAGGCAGAAATAGCTTTGCCTTCACTGAGCTTTCATTTTTGTACTGAATAAAGAGTCATTTGTAATCAAGTTTATTAGGTGAGAAAGGAAAGAGTGTTTTAGAGAGAAGGAAGAGTATTATGCTCCTGAATGCAGGGACCATTTTTATCTTGTTCTCTTGTGAATCCTCAGTACCTAGCAAAGTGAATAACACACAGTTCATATTCCATAAAAACTGAATAATGAGAGGAAAGCAAGAAGTTTAAGAACTCCAAGAGCATGTGGTGTCAGTAGGAAGTGAGGCTAGGGAAAAAGAAGGGACCTGCAGCAGATACTGTGAGAATCACAGGTATCCATTTAGAGAAGTTCCTTTAGATATTTCTCAGGCAAATACTATTGAAGCCACCTTGCCCACTCCTGAAGCATATCAAAAGTGCTGGAAAATTAACCTCTTTTCCCTTATAAGACCAGCCCTCAACCAAAGACTGATGAGAGTTGGTCTATAAATACCTCAATGCCCTTGCTCCTCTAGTGGGACTATTCTGCAGCACATACTCTCCAATGACCCCCAGATTTTCTCCTAGTGGACTAAGCTTGAGGTACCTTCAGTGGTAACTACCTTGATAAGATACCCAATATCGACTTGACTTCTTTTCTATGTCTCATTTTCTCACTTCTCTTCCATTGCTGAATTTACTGACCAAATGAATTGCTCAAATCCTTATATCAGTGTCTACTTCCAGGGAACCCACTCTAAGACAGGGGGCCACACAATAACAGTCCTTGCAAGCCATATTAAAGAGTTTAAATAAAATTTAAAATGCTGTATTAGCAGAATAATTCAAGTATTGGGAGAACTTTTTAGGACTCTTATTTAGCTGAGCCTGGGCTCTGGGTGGAAATTCACTCCCTCTTTGCCCACTAGAAGAAACACAAAAGGGGACAAGATCACACTTATTATAGTATTTTCCCTTGAAGTAGTTGCATTTCCAACTAGTACAATTGGTTTTTGCATACACCAGTGAGGAGGTTTGGGAGTAAAAGAAAGACATGAGTGACAGACATGCTTACTTCCTGGAGAGTTCTTCCAACTTGACAGCCAAGATATACTGAGCACTCTGTAGAGACAGTTAATGTTGTGCTGGGACTCCTGAACAGTCTCATGCACATAAATGGAGACTGACACATTGGCCTTGAGAACATGCAAGCTACTATGGACAATGATGCTCAAAGGAGGATGAGACTGGACATCAATACAATGACTACTCTAGTGACAAAGGCAGACAAACTTGACTCTTCGAAGCTTACTAACATGCTGGTCATAATCACAATTACCAACATACCAGCTCTCTTAGAGAGATACACCATTCCAGAACCTCCGCCACGGATGGCAATCAGAACACTGTGGATTATGAATCACCCAGTCCCACTGACCAGTCCCAGCACTCCAGGAATCCTAAGAAGATCAAGGTGAAGTCATATGCAGGGCCCAGAGCACTATCTTCTATCTAGCTATATAATACATTATTATCTTATAAAATACTGGCTCTCAAAGAATCAACAGAATATCATTTCCAAGTTATAACTTGAGACAATGAATGCACCATCATCCAATGATTATGCAACCATCACCCAGTTTTTTTGTTTGTTTGTTTGTTTGTTTGTTTGCTTTTTAAGGGCTGCACCTGTGGCATATGGGAGTTTCCACGCTAGGGGTCGGATCAGAGCTGCAGCTGCCAGCCTACGTTATAGGCACAGCAATGCCACATCCTTAACCCATGGAGTGAGGATAGTGATCAAATCCACATGGATACTAACTGGGGTAGTTACTGCTGAGCCACAATGGGAACTCCAACCATATCCACTCTTAATTTACAGTTAATAACAATAACCCAAGACCTCTTGAGTGTGACTAATGATAATGCTATGTGTTCCTTAGTAACTCTTATTCTTTCTGAAAGTGATCTCATCATGAAAACAGGGTGTAACATTTAAAATTCTTCTATTTTTAACATAATATCTCACCTAGGGTATGTACAAGATTTTAAATGAATTTATCTAAAATTGTCACAAATACAGACTTTTTAATACAATCAGTTTTGACTTTCTGATACCTATACTTTGTTGTAGTTATGTATAAGTTGTTCTCTAAAGAATATGATCATTGTACTTTGTTTAAAATGTTTTAGTAGATATACAATATTATGTAAGCTACAGATGTACAATATAATGATTCACCATTTTTAAAGGTTATACTTCATTTAGAGTTATTTTAACATATTGGCTATATTCATTGGACTTCTTAAGTGTTATATATAGGAAGAACATTTTCATTGGCTTAAAGTGAAATATTTAAATATATATGAAAACTATCCAAATGTGCTAAGTGCTGGAAAAAGTTACACAACATTAGGTTTAACCATGAAATATAATTTTCACCCCAAATTTGATAAATATTTACAATTTGATAATATATAGTCCTACCCAAGTTTTGAGTGAAACACAATTTTTATGGTGATACATGGATCTACCAGTTCTGAATTTGCAAACTTATACTGAGAACTATAAAGAGATATGCAATGTTTTGGCTACAAGGATGTTTATAACATTCTTGTTCATAATGCCAAAAAAATTGGGAAAAGCCTAAATGTTTAGGTACATAGGTTGATAAAATTAATGTTGGGGGCCTTTATCAACATGCTTTTCAGCCATTAAGAATATAATAGATGGATATTTATTGATATTAGAAAATAATTTATTACTCATTTCTTTAAAAACAGGTTACTGGAAAGAGCTTAAATTTTTATACAATAAAATGCATAATGTATTTTGTATGTACACAAAATGTAGTTGTAAGGATACAGAAAGAAAGAGTTGTATGAAAGAGTATTATGTCATCTTTGTGTGATGGATGTTATAAGCGGTTTTTTAAATTTTTTTGTTTACTTATTTTTCACTTTCTTATGATAATGAAGGTCACAGTAGAAAAATAGCTACCGATTGAAAAGAGTCTTCAATGTCATATTGTAGAGTTAAAATGTCACCCTGGACGTAACAGGAATATTCCAAGTTTTTAAAGCAGGAAAGCAAAACAGTCAGATGAATAGCTGAGAAGTTATCTTAACTGTTGGTACCAAAGTTTCTTTTATGTAAGAAATATGCTGAAAAAGGATGAGTAAGCAAAGTAGAAGCAAAACCCTTCATAAGAAGTTATCAAGAATGTCATGATGGGAAGTATCATAAAAGAGAGGAGGGGTAGGAGGAATAGAGGAGAAGGAAGGGAAAGAGAAGAGAGAGACATATTACAGAATATGGCAGAAGGCTAGGAATGCAGCAAACTGTGCCCAGAGGGAAGTTTCCAGTGGTGGGGAGGCTGAAGCAGTTTCAAGCACAGAAATACCAAATATTGCATTCTTAGTTGGTTACAACTCTGTATATATGTATCTCCTCCATCACCTCACACCTTCAGCAGAGTCCAATACTCCAATCAGCACAGTATGGAGATGGGGTCTAATTCAAAATGACCTGAATCATTGCTCTGCTTTTTCCATTTCTATGGGACCTTGGGCAAATTTCTTAATTAGCTGCAGTTTTCTGAGTTAACCTTTAATAACTGCTTTAAAAAAAAAAACTGCCAGCAATTATTATTTATTAACTGCTAACCAGGTGGCAGGCTGTATTCTAGGAGGTTTCACAGGTACTTATTCTTTTAATCCTCAGGATAACCCTATGAAGGTATAAACTATTTTATTTACAACCTTAATGTGCCTCAAGTGAAAAAACTATAGGCACAATGAAGTTAAATAACTTCTTTGAGGTCACAGAGCTTGAAAGCGAAGGAGTTGGAATTTAAAGCAGACGTTCTAGTTCCAGAGCATGTACTTTCATCCACCCATGTTATACTGCTCCCCAGAGGTTGGTTACAAGGTTGGGAGAACTAAACAAGACAAAAGTGTGTTCACACCGAGTACTGTGACTGACACAGAGAGATGCTCAGCAAATTTTCCTTATATTTCTTTTTTCTTGAATTCAGTCTGTAATTATAAAACATATCCACAAAGAGCCCAAAAAAGATTCTGTCAAATGTCTTTAAGCCTCGATCCAGTATTAGAGATGACACCCAACAGGCACATGAAAAGATGTTCAACATCATTAATCATCAGATTATCAGACATGTAAATTAAAACTACAATGAGTTATCGCATCACACGTGTCAGAATGGCCATCACCAAAAAGAACAGAAATAACAAATGCTGGAGAGGATGTGGAGAAAAGGGAATCCTAGTAAATTTAGTGGAAATATAAATTAGTGCAGTCACTGTGGAAAACAGTATGCAAGCTTTTCAAAAAAGCAAAAATTGAACTACCCATATGATCCATCAGTTCCACTCCTATGTATATATCAAGAAAAAATGAAAATGCTACTGAAAAGTCACATGCACCACAATATTTATAGTAGCATTAATTACAATTGCCAAGATATGGAAACAACCTAAGTGTCCATCAAAAGATGAAAGGATACACATACACACAATGGAATATTACTCAGTCATAAAAAGAATGAAATCTTGCCATTTTCAGCAACGTGGAAAATTGTGGAGGATATCATGCTAAGTAAAATAAGCCAGACAGAGAAAGGCAAATACTGTATGATATCATTTATATGCAGAATTTTAAAAAGACAACAAACTAGTGAATATAACAAAAAAGGAACAGACTCACAGATATAAAGAACAAACATAGTGGTTGGTTACCAGTGGGGAGAAAGAGGATTGGAGGAAAAAATAGGGGTATGGAATTAAGAGGTACAAACTACTATGTATAAAATAAATAAGCTACAAAGCTATATTGTACAACACAGTGAATATAGCCAATACTTTGTAATAACTATAAATGGAATATAGCCTTTAAAATTGTAACTCACTCTGTGCATACATGAAACATACAGTACTGTACATAAACCATATCTCAATAAAAACCCAAAAACTTAGCCCACATATTCCACAATCTGCCAGCAAACCAACCAAACTGCAGACTATGGTATTATTTATAAAATCATTTTATTATAGCAGATGCTGGTAGTTAAAGAACAGTCTTCCTCTGACTCTCAAAATTAAACATTCATTGTACCCAGGCTGCAATAAAGGTATGGTGATTTTATTCCTTTGCCTTTCCAAGGATTTCCAGCTGGTAAATTTCTTAGATTTACATACTAGGACATTATAGAGCAGCAGCCTTCAACCACCTCCAGGATTGTTACCCCCACCTCCACCTCCTTATTCAACTGGTCCACCTCTGTCTCTCTGCTTAGGGCTGTCAGTCCTGCTTTCCATTTCCTTCTTGCTGCAGGCTGAATGACGGACTCTGATTTTCTTGCTGGGGAACAATCCATCAATGTATCCATTATCTCCTCTGACATATTTACATAATGTGTGTGCTCAGTTGATTGAGACTTTGCCCCCTGTTCACAAGATATTTGGACCCCAACCTAAAGTGGGGTATTGTGGTAAAATATCAGGCTAAGTAAGTAAAAAGGACATGGAACTATTACAAAGACTGAATACAACTGGTACACATGACATTAAGCTGCATGGCGGGGGAATTTTAGCCTCCTGGGTTATAACTTCATGGATCACCTAGTTCCCAGAATTGGTCATTTCGGCCAATTCATCTAAGCCTGATAGAAAAGCTATGGGCTATTCATTTTATTTTTTGTGATCTTTATGGCAGGAAAATGTTTAGCTGCTTGTTTGAATTAGTCAAAAGCATACTCAATTTAGTTAAACAGCATATTTTTTTGTTTGTTTGTTATTCAGGGCCTCACCCGTGGCACATAGATTCCCACGCTAGCAGTTGAATTGGAGCTACAGTTGCCAGCTTTCACCACAGCCATGGCAACACAGGATCTGAGCCGTGTCTGTGATATACCACAGCTCACGGCAATGCCGGATCCTTACTTAACCCACTGAGCAAGGCCATGATTGAAACTGCATCCTCATGGATACTAGTCAGATTTGTTTCTGCTGCGCCACAATCAGGAACTCCAAATAGCACATTTTATGTCATTCAAAAGAATTATCACCAGAAAACAGAGTTATGTGTATGTGGCTCATTATATATTAATACTTATATGTGATCTGTGAGTCTTTGTTTTAAAAAAGTTTAATTTTTCTGGTCATTGGAATTATAATATTCAAAAAATTATGATAAAGTTATAAAAACCCAGGCACTTCTCTCTAAATTCAGGCTCAACAACAAAAATGTAACGATATATTTTTTCAAATGTCCAGAAGCATAATGATACTTCATTTAATACTAAAATAGAATCAGAAGACTTTTCCAAAATACACCCTTTAGTAGTTTATTATGTATTTGTACATATTTTCAATCCATAAATTTAAAATAATAAAAATAACTAAAAAGAGTTATTAAGTAATTCTACGTCCTTAGGTAGAAGTATATTTGAATGAGTTAAATAATCCAGTAAAACCTGTAGTGAGTCTCCTGTGTGAAGTGTATTTATTTTTCTCAAGTCCATTTTATATTCTGTAGTCAAAAACATTTGTGATACATGACTTCCCCATGCAACAACAATTTAATAATACCTTATTCTTTGCTTGAAAAGCAAAAGAAATATTATCAGGCAGCATTACAATAAGCTAAACCAATTACCTCCTAAAATGATTTTAATGCAGGCAAAATACAAGAGTCATCATTTTAACAGAGTGAGATTTATTAAGACTGCAATTCAAAGCAGTAAACTAGGCTTCTTACATGCTACTTCACTTCCTATTGATTTTCAAATAATATTTGGAAAGTTTGTGTTTTATACTGTAAAAATTTTAAATGCCATATCCTAGCAGATTTGGTGTAAAGAAATTAATATTTATTGGCCATTTGGTTGTCATTTTTACACATTCAAATTCAAGGCATACCCTGCAAATGCTACTGCTAAGAATGACAGACACACTAAACAGTTTGTTAAAATTTCTCCCATGGCCATAATTCAAAAGAGGTGAGAAAAAAGTTTAAGGAAAACTAATACGAACCCCAGACCTCTTGATAAATCCTGACTCAAGTTATTAATATTACGTGAAGTCTTGCCAATGTTATGCTAGACATTCTTCTAAGGAGATAAGTAGGTATTCTAAGTCAGACACTTACTTTTCCCCTTCAGGGATAAGAATAGGTCCTGTCCTTAAATTTTGCACACAAAGATCTATTGAAATAAAATGATTATTTTTTCTTGTCATTGCCTGGCTCATATATTAGCATTAGGTGAATCATTTTATAAAATGATTATTTTTTCTTGTCATTGCCTGGCTCATATATTAGCATTGGGTGAATCATTTTATCTGAGGAATAAAAGGGAGTTAAGCATATATTTCTTCAACCACTTTTGTCACTTCTGTTTCAGTGGAGTTAGCATCTCTTTGTTTCTTGTTGTAATTTTGAGATGAAGTACCTATTTTTCAGAAAAATTCCAAAGAACTAAAATAAAAAACTTTTAAAATAAATCAAGCCAATATCTTCTTAAAATGATCTTTCATTCCTACAAATACATTTATTTAACTATGCACTCCAAGTGCTATAGACAACATACAACATGATGGGTTGGTTGAAAAAGAAAAATGCATAAATACGCTACTACACAGAATGAAATATAATATTAATGGATTAATGATCACAATAAGAAGACACTTAGAAAGTCCTACAATTTAACATTCAAAGGAGATTTGATTTTTGGTTTTAAAATTTAAGGCCTTTGGCACCAGAGGTCCACACTCGGTGATTCCTGCCAGAGCCCTACTTCCCTGGGAGGCTGGGTGCAAGCCCCAGGCATCTGCTCTGTCCTGCAGTGGGTTCACCTCCTTCAATGGCCAGTACCAGCTCTCCGGAACTCTCCAGCATGTAATCCGCATAAGAAAACTGGTCTCACTAGCCAGTTATTACCCATTTAACTGGGATTAAGAACGACATTTACTGATTGGATTAAGATGGCAGAATAGAGGGACTGGAGCTGAACTTCTGTCCTAAAAACAACAAAATTACAACCAAACACCGAGCAACCTTCAACCAAATGGACTGGAAACTTTCAAAAAGATATTTTCCTCCAGAAGACAAAGAGGAGACCATATCAAGAGGTAGGAGGAGTGATTACATGATATAAACAACCCCATACCTCCTGGTGGGAAGCCCCACAGACTGGAAAGTAACTGTATCACAGAGACTCACCTACAGGACTGAGAGTTTTGAGCCCCACATCAAATCCCCGCTCCTGGCGATCTGGCACAGGGAGAAAGAGTACCCGAAGCATCTGGCATTGAAAACCAGTGGGGCTTGTGTGCAGGAGCTCCACAGGACTGAAGGAAAAGGAGACCCCATCCTTGAAAGGTGCACACAGACTTTCATGTGCACTGGGTCCCAGGGCAAAGCAAAGTCTCCATAGGAATCTGGGTCAAACTTGACTACAATTCTCGGAGGATCTCCTGGAAAACAGAGGTGACTGTGGCTTGTTGTGGGGGTAGGGCATTGGAGACAAAGCTCTCGGGAACATTCATCAGTTTGCATTTTGCTAGAGGTGGCCATTTTTGGGAAAATCTGATCCCTCCCATCAGTGCTGAGAAGCCCCAGGCCAAACAATAATCCAGGTGGGATCACAGCCATACCCATCAGTAAACAGACTGCCTAAAGACCCTTCAGGCACACGGCCAGCCTCTAAACTCACCCAGAGACAAAGCCCCACGCACCAGAGGGATAGGAATCAACCCCTTCTATTGGTGAGCAGGCACCAGCCCATCCCATCAGGAAGCCTACAGCAAGTCACCCCTCCATTCCAACTTCAGCCACAGGCTACAACTCTATTGTCTGCAAAAAGGTCACCACACCAAAAACCTATAAAAAGGAAAATACAGAAAACTATAACTCAGATAAGGGAGAAAATAAAAGCCAAGAAAAACAGCTCAGTGATGAGGAGATTATCAGCCTCCCAGAAAGAGACTTTAGACTATTGATGCTGAAGATGATGCAAGGCATTGGAAATAGACTGGAGGCAAAGATTGATAATTTACAGGAAACACTGAGCAAAGAAATACAAGATGTAAAAATTAAACAAGAAAAGATGCAAAATACAATAACTGAAATAAAAAATTCATTAGAAGCAGCCCAACAGTAGAATACAGGAGGCAGAAGAACGAATCAGTGAGGTGGAGGACAGATTAATGGAAATCAGTAACACAGAAGAGAAAAAAGATAAAAGATTGAAAAGAAATGAGCAGAGTCTCAGAGAACTCTGGGATAATGTTAAGCACACCAACATCCGTATTATAGGGTGCCAGAGGGAAAAGAGAGAGAGAAGGGGACAGAAAAAATATTCGAAGAGATAATAGCCAAAAACTTCCCTAATATGGGAAAGGAACCACTCAGTCAAATCCAGGAAGCACAATGAGTACCATGTAAAATAAATCCAAGAAGGAACACCCCAAGACATGTATTAATCAAAATGACCAAAATTAAAGACAAAGAGAAAATATTGAAAGCAGCTAGGGAAAAGAAACAAATGACATACAAGGGAACCCCAATAAGGTTATCAGCAGATTTTTCAGCTGAAACTCTGCAGGCCACAAAGGACTGGCATGATATACTTAACGTGATGAAAGGAAAAAACTTCCAACCAAGATTACTTTACCCAGCAAGGCTCTCTTTCAGATTCGAAGAAGAGATCAAAACCTTTCCAGGTAAGCAAAAGCTAAGAGATTTCTGCAACACTAAAGCATCTTTACAACGAATACTAAAGGAACTTCTCTAGGCAGAAAAGAAAAGGCCACAACCAGGAACAAAAACACCACAAATGACAAGGCTTACTAGTAAAGGCATATATACAGTAAAGATATTAAATCATCCATGCACAATTATGCTACCAAAATCAGAAATCATGAAAAGAGAGCACAAATGCAGGTCACTGGAGATGCACGTGCAATTTAGAAACCAACAACGTAAAACAATTTCATTTAGATATAGCCTCCTAGATCAAAACTTCAGGGTAACTGCAAACCAAAAATCTACAATTGATATGCAAAGAAATAAGAAAAATCAACTCAAATACAACATTAAAGATAGTCATCTTGTGAGAGGAGACAACAAGAGAATAAGGAAAAAAAAGAGCAACAAAACCCAAAACAGTTAATAAAATGGCAATAAGAATATACATACATATCAATAATTACCTTAAATGTTAATGGACTGAATGCCCCAACCAAAACACATAGACTAGCCGAATGGATACAAAAACAAGACCCATATATATGCTGTCTTCCAAAGATCCACTTCACTTCTAGGGACACATACAAGTTGAAGGTGAGAGGATGGAAGAAAATATTCCATGCAAACAGGAATCAGAAGAAAGCCAGAGGAGCAATACTCATATCAGACAAAACAGACTTTAAAATGAAGAACATTTTAAAAGACAAGGAAGGGCACTACATAATGATCAAAGGATCAATACAAGAAGAAGATATAACCATTTTAAATATCTATGCACCCAACATAGGATCACCACAATATATAAGGCAACTACTAAGAACCTTAAAAGGAGAAATCAACAATAACACAATCATAGTGGGGGATTTTAACACCCCACTTACAGCAATGGACAGGTCATCCAGGCAGAAAATCAGTAAGGAAACACAGGCCCTGAATGAAGCATTAGATCAGATGGACTTAACAGATATTTATAGGACATTCCATCCAAAAGCAACAGAATACACATTCTTCTCAAGTGCACATGGAACATTCTCTAAGATTGATCACATCCTGGGCTACAAATCAAGCAACAGTAACTAAGAAAATTGGAATCATATCAAGCATCTTTTCTGATCACAATGCTATAGAACTGGAAATCAACAACAAGAAAAAAACGGCAAAAAATACAAACACATGGAGACTAAACAACATGCTACTAAACAACCAATGGATCACAGAAGAAATCAAAGAGGAAATTAAAAATTACCTAGAAGCAAATGACAACAAAGATACGACACTCCAAAACCTCTGGGATGCAGCAAAAGCAGTTCTAAGAGGAAAGTTTATAGCAATAGAAGCCTACCTCAGGAAACAAGAAAAAGCTCAAATAAACAACCTAACTTTACATCTAAAGTAGACAGAGAGAGAAGAACAGACAAAACCTAAAGTTGGTAGAAGAAGAGAAATCATAAACATCAGAACAGAAATCAGTGAAATAGAAATGACGAAAACCATAGAAAAAATCAATGAAACTAAACACTGGTTCTTTGAAAAGATCAACAAAATTGATAAACCCTTAGTCAGACTTATCAAGAAAAAAAGAGAGAGGACACAAATCAATAAAATTAGAAATGAAAAAGGAGAAGTCACAACAGACATCACAGAAATACAAAGTACCATAAGAGACTACTATATGTAACTATACAGCAATAAAATGGAAAACCTAGAAGAAATGGACAAATTCATAGAAAAGTACAATCTTCCAAGACTAAACCAAGATGAAATAGAAAACATGAATAGACCAATCACAAGTTCTGAAATTGAAACTGTGATTAAAAATCTTCCAACAAACAAAAGTCCAGGATCAAATGGCTTCACAGGCAAATTCTATCAAACATTTAGAGAGAGCTAACACCTATCCTTCTGAAACTCTTCCAAAAAAACTACAGAGGAAGAGATACTCACAAACTCATTCTATGTGGCAACCATCACCCTGATACCAAAACCAGACAAAGATATCACAAAAAAAAGAAAATTACAGGCCAGTTTCACTGATGAACATAGATGCAAAAATCCTCAACAAAATACTAGCTAACCGAATCCAACAATGCATTAAAAGGATTGTACATCACGATCAAGTGGGATTTATCCCAGGGATGCAATATCTGCAAATCAGTCACTGTGATACACCGCATTAACAAACTGAAGAATAAAAACCATATGATGCTCTCAATAGATGCAGAAAAAGCCTTTGAAAAAATCCAACACCCATTTCTGATAAAAACCCTTCAGAAAGTGGGCATAGGGGGAACCTACCTCAACATAATCAAGGCCACCTGTGAAAAACCCAGAGCTTACATCATTCTCAATGGTGAAAAGCTGAAAGAATTCCTGCTGAGATCAGGAACAAGACAGGGATGTCCACTCTCGCCACTACTATTCAACATAGTTTTGGAAGTCCTAGCCACAGCAATCTGAGAAATAAAAGAAATAAAAGGAATCTAGATTGGAAAGGGAGAAGTAAAACTATCGCTATATTCAGATGACATGGTACTATACCTAGAGAACCCTAAAGACTCTACCAGAAAACTGTTAGAGCTCATCAATGAATTTGGCAAAGTAGCAGGATACAAAATTAATACACAGAAGTCAACTGCATTTTTATATACTAACAGTGAAAGATCAGAAAGAGAAGTTAGGTAAGCAATCTCGTTTACCATTGCATCAAAAAGAAACAAATACTTAGGAATAAACCTACCTAAAGAGACAAAAGACCTGAACTCTGAAAACTGTAAAACCCTGATGAAAGAAATCAAGGATGACATGAATAGATGGAAAGACATACCATGCTCTTGGATAGGAAGAGTCAATATTATCAAAATGACTATACTACCCAAGGTAATCTACAGATTCAATGCAATCCCTATCAAATTACCAAGGACATTTTTCACAGAACTAGAACAAAATATTTTAAAGTTTGTTTGGAAGACCCATAATAGCCAAAGACATCCTGAAAAAGAAAACTGGACCTGGAGGAATCAGGCTCCCTGACTTCAGATTATACTACAAAGCTACAGTCATCAAAAGCATATGGTACTGGCACAAAGACAGAAATATAGATCAGTGGAACAGGATAGAAAGCCCAGAATTAAACCCATGCACCTATAGTCAACTAATCTATGACAAAGCAGGCAAGAATATACATTGGAGGAGTTCCTGTCGTGGCACAGTGGAAATGAATCCGACTAGGAACCATGAGGTTGCGGTTCAATCCCTGGCCTTGCTCAGTGGGTTAAGTATCCAGCGTTGCCATGAGCTGTGGTGTAGGTCGCAGACACGGCTCGGATCCCACGTTGCTGTGGCTCTGGCGTAGGCCAGCAGCAGCTACAGCTCCAGTTAGAACCCTAGCCTGGGAACCTCCATATGCCACAGGTGTGGACCTAAAAAACAAAACAAAACAAAAAATATATATATATATATTTTATATGTATATATATATATACATTGGAGAAAAGACATCCTCTTCAATAAGTGGTGCTAGGAAAACTGGACAGCCACATGTAAAAAAATGAAACTAGAACACTTCCTAACACCATGCACAAAAATAAACTCAAAATGGATTAAAGATCTTGATATAAGACCAGATACTATAAAACTCTTAGAGGAAAACATAGGCCAATCAATCTCTGACATAAATGACAGCAACATTTTCTCAGATCCACCCGTCAGAGTAATGACAATACAAAGGAAAATAAACAAATGGGACTTAATCAAACTTAAAAGTTTCTGCACAGCAAAGGAAACCCTTAACAAAACGAAAAGACAACCCACAGAATGGCAGAAAATATTTGCAAATGAATCAACTGACAAGGGATTAATTTCCAAAATTTACAAACACTTCCTACAGCTCAATACCAAAAAAAAAAAAAACAACCCATCAAAAAAATGGGCAGAAGATCTAAATAGACAATTCTCCAAAGAAGACATGCAGATGGCAAATAAACACATGAAAAGATATTCAATATAACTCATTATTAAAGAAATGCGAATCAAAAACACTATGAGGTACCACCTTACACCAGCCAGAATGGCCATCATCAAAAAGTCTACAAACAATAATTGCTGGAGAGGGTGTGGAGAAAAAGGATCCCTATTCCACTGCTGGTGGGGATGCAAATTGGTGCAACCACTGTGGAAAACAGTATGGAGATTCCTCAGAAAACTAAAAATAGAATTACCATGTGATCCAGCAATCCCACTCCTGGGCATCTATCCAGAGGAAACCATAACTTGAAAAGACACATGTACTCCAGTTTTCATTGCAGCACACTCTATACAACAGCCAAGTCATGGAAACAACCTAAATGCCCATCGACAGAGGAGTGGATAGGGAAGATCTGGTACATATACACAATGGAATATTACTCATCCATTCAAAGGAACGAAACAACAACATTTATAGCAACATGGATGAACCTAGAAATTATCATGCAAAGTGAAACCAGTCAGACAATGAGACACCAACATCAAATGCTACCATTTACATGTGGAAACTAAAAAAAGGGCACAATGAACTTCTTTGCAGAACAGATAATGACTCACGGACTTTGGAAAACCTATGGTTTCCAAATGAGACCAGCTGGGGTGTGGGGGATGCACTGAGGTTTTGGAATGGAAATGCTATCAAATTGAGTTGTGATGATTTTTGTACACCTATAATTGTAATAAAATTCATTACGTAATAAAAATAATGGAAAAAATAAAATAAAATTTAAGGACTTTAAGTTCCTTTTTGGCCTGTTGCATATTCTCCCTCCAGAGCATGAGTGCTATTTTCTATATTTTCACAACAGTTATTGGGTTACATTGACTAGAAATCATTGCTCTCAGGAAAAATAATGTTGTAGCACCAAGTACAAAAGGGTAGATGTCAAGATGGAAGGAAACGTTGTGATCTGGGCAGAGATAATGTGAGTTATACACCTTAGGAACACCCTTCCCATCATCACAAAAGTTTATTGATTTTTTTATTATTTTGGCTCCCCCACAGCGTATGGAGTTCCCAGGCCATGGATCAGACAGGAGCTTCAGTTGTGATCCACACTGCTGTGGCAATGCCAGATCCTTAATCCATTGCACCAGGCCAGGGATCCAAACCTACATCCTAGTGCTCCAGAGAAGCCATAGATACTGGTTGTGCCACAGCAGGAACTCCCAAAAGTTCATCTTTATTATGTACATTTTATGTGCTTTGTCTCATTTCATCCCCACAAAACTTTCATAAAGTATATATGGCTATTAACCCATTTTATGTGAGAGACCTGAGAAATTTACTTATCGTTTGTACAAAGTCATGTATCCATCATTACAAAGGCAATGCTCTAAACTTTATTTTGTCCCTTTATCCCCCTTTACTGTAAATGGTAAGCAAATTGGGACATGTAATATAGTAAGGGAGAATATACACACAAACTAAGACTATAGACTCTAGAGCCAGGCTACCTGGGTTCATATTCCTACCCCTGCCACTTAAGTGGCCAGTAAGTCCCTACCCTCACCTTCTCTTAGGAAAAATAACAGTCCCTGTTTCAAAGGGTTGTGGCAAAGATTAGATAAGGTAGCATGTGTAAAGTGCTTAGAATTCTGCCTGGCTTATAGGATGTCCTCAGCAAACTAGGTGATTGCACATATATTCATTCCCCAATCCTGTATCAACCTTGCACTATGTGCAAGGTACTTGCAGGTTAAGAAAATGAGCTAGTCTATGTTCTCAAAGATATACTCTAACAAGGAGACTTGCACATCACTAAATAGGTATCAGTAATGGCTATAAATGTATCACTGGGGCAGTATAAAGAACAAAAATCATACGAGTGTGGACTAGAAGAAGTTTCCTGGATGAGGGGTGTTTAGACATGGATGACCAGATAGAATTTTGAGAGGTAGAGGAAAGGTACTGGGAAGTAATTTGTTGACCAGGGTAGATAAAACAGTGGGACAATCTTAAAATCACTTCCAAGAAATCCGGGGTCTTTGACTCTTCTAAAGTAGGTGTATTGCCCATTTTTTGGACAAATGCCCAGAGGGTATTTTCAGTCACTAACAAAAATTTTCTCTTTAAGAAGAATATTGAGGTCAAGTGAAACTGACTTAAACATAGCCAGAACCCAGGCTGGGACTTGAACCCATGTGCAGGGACTCAAACTCAGGCAAAAGCCAGACTGGAACTTGGACCCAGCCTAATATCAGATTGGGACTTAAACCCAATTTTTTTTTTGTCTTTTTAGGGCCACACCAGTGGCACATGGAGGTTCCCAGACGAGGGGTCAAATCAGAGCTGTAGCTGCTGACCTACACCACAGCCATGGCAACACCAGATCTGAGCCATGTCTGCAACCTATATTATAGATCACAGCAATGCCACATCCTTAACCCACTAAGTGAGGCCAGGGATGGAAACCATGTCTTTTTTAAAAATTAGAATCACTTACCTGGTGTCTGAACTTGCTAAGGTGATGTTCTTTGTGTCTCAGTGCAGAAGGAATTCAGTGAGAGACAAAGTGATAGGCAAGAAATAGATATATTAAGATAAGACTCCTGTGAGGGGTACAAGCAGGCAGGCAAAGAAGTTCTGCCCCAAGGATTAGGTGGTTCACATTTTTATAATCCAAGGAAAGTGGGGTGGCAGAAAAGACTGTCTTCTTTATTCTTTGCGTAGACATCAGGCTTATATCATTAGCTCCTCTGTTTTATTGGGTAAGAGAGTATTTGACTCTATGAGGTCAAACTAGGACTGTCATGGTGTTTATTCAAATCAGCAGAGAGGTGGTAACATATGCTAAAATATATTGAATCATCTGAGGTTGCTGGTATAATGAGGGTCTCCTCCTTTGTAATGTCATGTCATCTTTCCCTTAAATTCTTGTTCTTGGTCCTAAGGATCATTATCTTATTGATCTTGAACGCAGGCCTTCTTTCACCTTTCGCTTAACGAACTGAGGCATGTCTTGTGCTTTTATTTATGGTTTTATAGTTAAGCAAGACTGCTTCATTCTAAGATGTTCGATGGATTTCTTAAGAAATTAGTAACTTACAGTGGTCTCTCACAGTTCCCTAGGTTTCCCTCTCTATCATGGCCTACCAGGACTTTTCCAACTATCTGTGTAACTATCCTACTCTGTCCCCATCACAAGCATTTTGATATCCAAGTCTTCCACAAACATCAGACTTTTAATTTCAATTTTTCAGGAAGCAGTAAAATGATTTCATTTTTTAATAAGGAAAGTCTTTTGGTGTCCTGAGACCATTCCTAACATAAGTGTGTTTTTTGGGGGGATTCCCCATACCACAAGCAATTTTCAGACATCAGCAGGGTGTCCAAGAAATCAGTGCAGTAACCAGGGGTGGCACCACTTGGATTCCACAAGTCAGTCTTACAAGGTACCTCCCCTAACCTTTGCTCCAACTTCAGGTGCCAGTCAAAAGTGCTTCTGAGCAACTGGGGGTTCCAACAACCCCCTCCTTGGACTGTAGATGCAAGGCACAAGTCCAGGCTCTTACCTGTTCTTCTGTCCAACTGACTTATATATCAACCCCTTCCCAGGGTTCAATTACAGAACTCAGATAAACAGTTCACTTACTAGGTTACTGGTTTGTTATAAAAGGGTGTAACTCAGGAACAGCCAGATGGAAAAGATGCAGAGGGCAAGGTAAGAGAAAAGGGCCTGAGATTGATTCTAGGGTCTTTCTTTGAAAGCACCACTCTCCCTTATTTACACATGTTTAGCAGTCCAGAAACTCTCTGAACCCTGTCCTTTTGCGGGTTTATGAAAGCATCATCATATAGGCATGACTGATTAAATTATTGACGGCTGGTGATGGACTGAATTCCATTTCCAGCCGCTCTCCCCTCCCCAAGGTCAGGGTGGGACTAGAAGTTCCAAACCTCTAATGGCAACCAGCCACGATCCTGAGTTGCTTTACAAAAGACACATCCTTAACAAAACGTAAGACACTTTTTATCGCTCTCAACATTTAAGGATTTCCAAGTGTTTAGGAAACTTTGCCAGAAACAGGGACAAAGACCAAATCTATATTTCTTATTCTAAGTTACGATGTCATGATAAAGAAAGAAACCAGTAGCTACAATGTGAAATTGCCCTGTGTGGAATTTTGTTAGAATAGGCATCATCATCTAGAGAGAAAGAGTTTGAATGTCACAAACCTTTACCTTTTATCTCTAGAATGTCCTGTCTCTACCCCTCCTCCTGGCTTCACTTTTCACTTTAGCTAGATTTGTAGTTCAAACATCTAGAGAGCATAATGGATAGAATGCCAAATTTAATTTGTCCAAAACACATCATCCTCCCCACAAACCAGTGGCTCACAATTCCTCACACGAGCTAGATTAAAAATTTAAGTGTCATCATCAACATTTTCCACTTGCTTGTCTCAAAGATCTGGGCCTTGAGATTAAAATTCCAAAATGTCACTAAGATTGGTGGTTTCAACCCCTATTACTTTACAGCTGGACTATTGCAATTACTTTGCAATTGATCTCCCTATTTCCTGTCCATTTCCCTTACGGTTCATCCTAAACGTTTTGCCAAGGGTGGTGATGGGGGGGCAGTCTAAAGAATAACGGTTTCTCTGCTGAAAAAATTTCAGTCTTCCCATTTTATTCAGTGTAAGGTTTATACTCAGCCTGCCACTAAAGGTTTTCTTGCACTGGACCCAAGCTTGCCTTGTCTCCTATTCTTGCCCTGTTCTTGCCCTTTTGTGGAGGCTTTGACTTAAAAACAGAAAAACGTGATTCTTTTGCACAAGTTCCTGCTTTCAAATGTTTACTCCCTTAAAGATCCTCCTATTTAAATTCTATACCTTTCGGAGAATCAACCTCAATAACTATATCTCTGAATTTCACCAATAGTTCTTTTCTCTAAATTCCCATATCGCCTTGTATGTTCCTTTGGGAATATTTAGCACATCCTAAATCATGTTATAATCACATGTTTCATTAAATTTCAGTGAGGATCCACTTAAATTTTTTTTAAAAATTCACTCCACAGCACTTAGCCTAGTGCCTTAAATAAAAAGCTCAATAGATAAAGATCAAATGAATGAATGAATGATGGAGAATGAAAGGATGAGGATAAGAAAGAAAGCATCTTTCCAATTTGCAAAAACTAGATTTCCAGACAGTTTCATTAGCTGAGTATAGACTTGAACTCAGTCTTCTGATAATTACAAACAAAGCCTTCTGCTCCATGTAAAAGCAGTGGAACGTGTAGGCAGGATTTTATTACAGTGAGGAAATTCAAGAATCAGCATTTCCAGATAAGGAAAAAGGTCTTTGGATATTGTTGATTTATAATGCAACATCATTAAACTTATCTACCAAGATCAAAATAATATTTCTATGTTGAAATATTTCCAAATTTACAATGTAAGATTCCTTGGTAGCAGGCCATGAAAGACACAACTTTTAATGAGGTGGACATGTCTTTTGAAATAAAAAAACTCCTTCTTGCCTATCTATGGAGAGGTATCTGTAACTGCGTCTAGCAATTAGTTAAGGCTTAGAGTTAAAAGTTTGAGTGGACTGTCAAGTGCTTCCAAGTTCTTTGGCTTATAAAATATCAGAGTTACCCCTGAACTTGAATATGCTGTATAAATTTGAAAGAAAAATCATACAGCAGTCATGCCATTCTTATACTAACATACCTTGTATGACCCAATACTACTTATATGACCCAATACACACTTATCGGATTCTAAGGTCACTGAAGGGAAAAGATGAAGATCTGGAATCAGATAATTTCATTCCATTTTAAGCATTATGTGAGCTAAAAGCATCACTTGGAATCTAAATCAAAGCCAGCGTTAAATAAACTAAACCAACCTTGGATGAAAATGCTTCATTTCATATCAACTCTCAAAGCTGATTACGCATGTATGCTGTTTGCAAAGGTGAAATTCATTTGGATCACACACTGAAAGCTGTGCTGGAAGTTAGTATTATAGCCACTTACATCTCGGATGACAGGAGGCATTAGTTTGCTCTGATATAGTAAACAAGCTACAATGAAAAGATCACTAACAGGCAATTTTTGACTAACAAGATTTGGGGGTGTCCTAGTTACTCATTATACACTCATTGGATTCAGGACTCGGACTTTGAAAGGTAAAGGGAGGTGCACTTTAAGGTAACAGGGCAAAGAAATCCTTGCCTTTTCCCAGATGACTCAATCATGGCCTACAAAGTCCTACATGACCTGAGCTCAGCCTCCCCATTAAAACTCATCTTGGTCACTCTCCCTCTTCCTCACTTTGCTCTAGACCCCATGGAGTTCAAAGCCCTTTCTCCACTCAGAGCCTTCACACTGAACTCTTCTCAAGGGCTCATGCTTATCCTATAGATTTTCTCTGTACAGTACAGTAGCCACCAGCAACATGTGCTATCAAACACTTAAAATGTGGCTGGTGTAAATTAGGTTGCACTGTGTTAAGTACACATTGGATTTTGAAAATTAACTATATTAAAAAAAGTGATTTTGTTCATAACTTCAATTTGGCTATATGTTGATGTGATAATATTTTAGATATTTGGATTAAGTTATGTTATTAAAATTAATTTTACATGTTTCTTCTCATAATGTTGTTACTAGAAAATTTAAAATTGTACATGTGGTTTGCATTTGTGTTTCGAATTACAGCTCAGATGTGCCATACTCTTCTCTACATTAATTCACATGTTATCACAGAGAATTAAATTTGTCAGAAGACGTTTGTTTTCTCTGTTTTTATACATTGCTGTATCCACCTAGATATACGTGAGGCATGAAATAAATATCTGTGGAATGAACGACTATGTTACACATGCAGAAATTAAGAGCTTGGGCTTTGGAATCAAGCTGCCTGGATTTCAATCCCAGTTTGACTGTTCATTAACTGTCTGAGCTGAGACAAGAACTTATTGCTCATAGGGTGGTTGTTAAGATGAAATGAATTCTTACATCCAAAGCGCTTAAATCAGTGCCCAGTACATAGTAAGTATCAACTTATTGATACAATGGATACATATTAGCTCCAAATAAGTATTATTATTATTCATCTTGTAGACAGGGACATAAGACACAATAATGCTAATCCTTTGGTGACTGAGATGGTAAATGGCAGAGCCATGGTTTGACTCCTGAACTGCATGATTCCAAGACACATTTTTCTGTCTACTACATGTATGGAAATCCATGGTTGATGTAAATATAAATGTGAAGCAATTTTAAGTTCCTTCAAAAATGTTAAAGATAGATATTTGACTCATATCTGGCCATGCTGAGTGATATTAGACTTTGAACTCTGGACTGAGTATTATCTGTTTAAATATAACATGTGATAATTATTATATTAGCTAATACTTAGATTTTTAGAAACAGGGACTCTTCTCACAGGTCGTAAAATATTCAACACTTACACCAAATCTGAATGTGAATACTATTCATCATCATCTTATTTTTCAGATGCGGAAACTGAGGTCCAGAGAGGTTAAGTACTGGCCAAAATCACAGAGCTAAGCAACGAAGGAGGTGGGGTTCCAGATTAGCTGGCACAGCCCCAGCCAGAGCTGGCCCTCCTTGTGCTACACCACTTCCTCATCTCACTTGTTATGAGGAACAATCAAAGATGGGTAAGCATTCAGCCTTGCAGTTGCTGTGATTAACTCAAAGATAGGCACTGGCTTCTGCTATTTATCAGTCACAGTACATTTTCTAAGAAAAATAGTTTTTCTGACTCAAACAGCAGAATAGACTATCTAAAAGTAAATTTCCCTTCCGTATGTCATTTTGTAATCCATATCAACATAGGCCACCAAAACCTCTGTTGTCCTGGGGATTGTTTGCCTTCAATTGGACTCAAAGCAAAAATAAATTACCCTGTACATCATACCACAGCAGTCCTAATCAAGCTCAGTAAGTGACTATTTGCTTCTCTCTCTCGAGCACAGCAAATAGATCCTATGCTGATGACACTTATGATATTTAAATAAAAGCAGACTAAGCCATCACCTTTCATTAAAATGAGAAAATAAATTTTCAGTGGTAGGCTACTAATATGTTTGAATGGCTCAATTCATTTCCTAGCAGGTCACAGCTGATAGCCACTACAGAACAGCTTTGTTGAAAACAACTCTCTTAAAGAATCTACTTTATCTTGATGACAAAGAGGTGTGTTCTTCCCCTGACAAATGGAAAAAAAATCTAAACCTTCTAAATGTTTTTACATTTAAGTGATTTGGTTCTATGAGATTCCATCCTTTGAGGGGAAAAAGGGAGAAAGGAATAAGGAAAAGAACAGATTTTTATCAAGGAGCACTTGCATTTGCCAGAAGCAACTGAAACCTGAAAAATCCAGCAGTCAGAGGCAGCAAACGAGGGTCTGAGAGGCTGGCTTTGCCTTCAACCCTGTCACTCACCACCTCTGTGTCTGTGAACATCCATAGAGCTTTTCCAAGTAATTCTTTATCAAATGTGAGGCTTTGATTATATCACGAGATCATTTTTAGTCTGTACAAGATTTTTAAAAATCTGTCCATATATCAGAGAATTCCAGTGTCTAGAGTCTTGTTAGAATATGTAAGTCACAGGGAGATGCTTCCTTCTGCAAAACCTAGAGGGACAGGACATCATGTTCTCTGGCTGATGAAGAAAGCAAAATCCATACACTATGGTTGCGGCCAGTCATCAGGGGGAGTTAACTGGGAAAAAGCCTGTGACTGTGATCAAAGGGCTTAGGAACACTCGCAGCTCAGGAGCATGGAAATGCAATGTGAAGATGTGAATATGATGAGATCTAAACATGTGTGTTGTTCTTTGTTCTTTTTTTTTGGAGAAGGATAAAGTGAACAGAGGATGCAGAGTAACTCTCAAAAAGAGAAAAAAGAAAGACCAAAAGATGTATGGTTATGTATTATTTCCTCACCTATCCAGTTCCAAGTCTGGGAGTGTGGGTGCCAGGCATTTCCCTCTGTGCAAATGGGCAGACCACATCCCTAAATCTTGATGTACCCGAGTGTTCCAATCAGTGCTCACTTGCCTTGTTCTGATCCTGCACTTTGCAGGTATCTTTTGGCTCACAGGGAAGGAATGCTTTGGGAAGAGTGGCATCAATATCCATTTGCCTATGGTGATATATTTCTTATTGAAAATAAGTAAATCTGCATTCTGATGGGATTTCGGTAAGAAATGGGCCTCAGTGGGCTGTGTGTACCAGTTGGCCAACTCATGTATTCTAGTTTACTTAATAATTGTATTTCTCATTCTAAATCAATTTATTCATTGACACTGTTGAAATATTTCACTGAGTTTTATTAATGGGAGCCTGTCCCAGGGAGATAGATCTTTTCTAAAGATTGTGGCAAGATGAGGTTTAAAACCACATATCATCAAGTATCCCAGACCCTGGATTCACTCTTTTTTTTTCCTTTTTGTACATTGAACCATATGAAATGGCCAATTTTTATAGTTTATTTCTATTGAAGTATAGTTGGTTTATAATGCTAGATTCAGGTATACGACATAGTGATCTGATATTTTTATAGATTATATTCCATTTAAAGTAATTATAAAATATTGGCTGTATTTCTTTTCCTGTGCAATATGTCCTTGTAGCTTACATATTTTATACCTAGTAGTTTGTTACTCTTTATCTCTTTCCCTTATTTTACCCCTCCCCCCACCCTTTGCCCCACTGATAGTTTTTTCTCTATGAGTCTGCTTGTTTTGTTATATTCATAATTTTTGGATTCCTTCTTCTTTTCAAAATGTAAATAACAAAAGACCCAGGCTCTTACATGCTTGATTAGTACGGAATACTATCTTTTCACACCTCTGAGTAGTTCTTGGTTTGTTAGGAATATCTACAAGTCCTAAAAACTGCCCCAGTTGTCATTTAACATCTGTCAATTGTCACCCTCCCCACCAGCAGATTGCCACATTAGTTGCATTTTGCATGTCCTAACCAGTGTTAGCTAATGCCTCGGCAGAAGTTTTCCTACATGGCATCACCACAGATCTGCCATAGGCTTGAAAACAAAGCTAGTTTACTTCGTTAAAGATGTGGGCTTATAAAAAAGAATAACCACCAAAAAGAAAAAGAAAAAATCTGAAAATTGGACAAAGGTAGAGCTATGAGATGAAGGTATCATTATGAGTTATTGAAAACCCAGCGTCTAGTACCTCAGAATGTGACCTTATTTGGAAATAAGGCTGTTGTATATGTAATTAGCAAAGTTAAGATGAAGTTATATATGATCAGGGTAGGCACTTAATCCAATATGATTGCTGTCCTTCTAAAAAGGGGAACTTCGGACAGAACGACATACCCCCACGGAGAATGCCAGGTGAAGACTAGTCAGATTCGTTAACCACTGAGCCAAGATGGGAACTCCTGAAGGCTACAGTTCTGAGCGTCAATGAACTGTAAGAGACTAGGAGAGAGGCCTGGAGCAGGTCTTCCCCTAGTGCTTTCAGAGGTAACATGGCCCTGCTGACATCTTGATCTTGGACTTCTGGCCTCCAGAATGGTGAAACAATATATTCTCTTGTTTAAACCCATTAGACTGTGGTACTTTGTTATGACAACCCTAGCAAATGAATACAGGTATTATGGCTCCTTCAAACTTCACACTAGACACGTCCATAGGGCCTTCTGCCTCTTAGGCCCTTGCCTGCCACCACATTGCAGACCTAGAGCACCTGTACATAAACCTGTAACTCTATGTAGAAGGGATGCTGGGCTCTCCTTACATCCCATCTAGGCCTGACAACCAACTCTCTTGTGTCCCCTCTGAAAGCAAATATTTTTTTTCTCTACAGTTCTCCTAAAGTCTGTTTCACAGTCAAGATCAAAAGTTCTGCTGAGATATAATTCTAATCATGAGAGAAGTTGTCTCAAGCCTCACCATTACAGGATAAGGCTTGACTTTTCTTTGTAAAACCAAAGAGGCCTATGAAGCATCTAACCAAAATTAAAAAAAAATAAAAAAATAAATTAAAAAAAGGTTTTCTTACTAAGGTGGAATTCTGCTTATCACTTTAGAAACAAGGTGTGTAATAGCAGCCTGTCTTCTTTCTAGGCATTTGGGTTTCAGGGTATAAAGCACTCTGTCCCCTTGTTTAGTTGCTGTGAGACTGATGAACTTACTGTGGACACAGTGTGAATTCTCTGGTAAATGTCATCTCTGGATGTTCCATGACTGGTGTTGTGCAATGAATGGTGTCTGCACACTCCCGCCCCCACTGCCACATCCCTGTAAACCCCTCCACACTCGCTGTTCTCACACAAGCGAACGACTTTTCTCAGCAAGCTCTGCCTGAGGGTTTTCTCTGGCCTTAGTGTTCTTGGCCCACTCTCAAAGCCAGCTGAATTTCCAAAGTTAACAGCCCTGGGAGCAGCCCTTAACCAAGGCGAAATAGGAGATGGTACATAAATACCAGTTACAGTCGGTGTTACTGGGTTACAGGATGAATTGTGACCCCCTGCAAAACATATGAGAAAGTCCTAAACCCCGGTATCTGTGAATGGGACCTTATTTTGGAAATGAGGGCTTTGCAGGTGTAATCAAGTCAAAATTAAGCCATACTGGATTAGAGTGGGCTCTAATCCAACATGACTGGTGTCCTTATAAGAAGAAATTTTGGACACCAACAAGCACAGAGGGAAAATGGCTATGTGAAGACAGAGCCAGAGAATGGAGTGACATTATTATAGGCTGAGGAATACCTGAGGCCACCAGAAGCTGGAAGAGGCAAGGAAAGATCTTCCCCTAGAGGCTTCAGGGGGAATATGGCCCTGCCAATACCTTGATTTCAGCCTTAGAGCTCCCAGAGCTGTGAAGGAATACATTTCAGTTGACTTAAGCCATACAGGGGTGCTTTATTACAGCAGTTCTAGGAAACCAATATAGTCCATTTGACTGGACTACATAGTACCAGTTACTAGTTAAGCACTAATCTAGGTGCTGCTGTGATGGTAGTTTGTAGATGCAATTAACTAAGTAAAGAAGATTTCCTTTAATAATATTGTTAAAGATTTCCTTTAATAATAAATCTTACCTAATCAGTTAGGTAAGAAACTGAAGTTTCCCAGAGAGGAAGAAATTCTACCTCAAAACAACGCCACCTTTTACTTCAAAAACATACACACAAACTCATAGGAAGAGAGATCACTACCCAGAGGCCATGGGGAAGGGAGGGGGACTAGATAAAAGCAGTTACAAGGTACTAGAAACTTCTAGTTATAAGGTAGATAAGTACTAGAGATGTAATGTACAACATAAATATAATTAACACTGCCATGTTACATATAAAAGTTGAGAGTAAATCCTAAAAGTTCTCATCACAATTTTTTCTATTTAATTTTGTAAATACAAAATATGAGATGATAGGTGTTCACTAAACTTATCCTGATAATCATTCTATAATGTATGTAAGTCAAATCATTTTGCTGTACCCCTTAAACTTATATAGTGCTTAAGTATATTATATCTCAATAAAACTGGAAAAAAAAAAAGAAAGTGACACCATCAACTCCTCCCTGAATTGCCAGCCTACCCTGTTGCCGGCCCCGCTGATTACATGAGCCAGTTCCTTAATATAATATTGCATGTGTATATTACATATACATTACATAAGATTGTTGAGAGAGTCTCTCTCTTGCTGGCTTTGAGGAAGCAAATAGCTGTGATGGGAGAGCCCACCAGGCAAGGAACTGGGGGCAACCTCTGGCTGATAGCCAACAAGGAACTGAGGTCCTGTGTCTGCCAGTCTACAAGAAACTGAGTGCTGCCAACGACCACATTATCTTGGAAGCAGAGACTTCCCCAGTTGAACTTCACTTAGACTGCAGTCCCAGACGACACTTTTGATTGCAGCCTTTGAGATCCAGAAGCCTACTGGTTAGAAATTTTAAAAAGTTATCATGACATATTAAATGGAAAAAAGAAACTAGAACTTGGTTCATCAGACTCCTAGTTCAAGGACCTTTTTATTCTATCCTTCTACTGCTTATAAAAACTTAAATGCTGCATACAAACCTCTGGTGCTAAGGAAAGGCTCCAACTATCCTTCGCACAAGAGTGAGCACACAAATATGTATGGGTATGTGCACGTCTGTCTTTTATAATTTGTAAGAATCCGATTTATACATCAGCACCTCCGTTCATCAGAGCAACTTGGCAGTAATGAGCATCAAAAGTAATCATTTCACATGAGGAAACAGAGGGGTTATTCAGCTATTAGCACTCAGGAAAATTTGCCCTCTTGACCTCCTGCTTCCTGAATGATATTGATTCAATTGGAAAACTGCAGAGATATGGCTGTTTCACCTCCATTTAAAGTAATTAGAATTAGTGAGGGAATGTCTTTTATTGTGATATCCATTGCTAGTTTTCACAATTATCATGAACTTCTGGGAATGGATAAAGGAAAACCCATACTGACCTCCGGCAGGCCAGATTATGTTAGCAACCAACCACCAAGCTCATAGGATATGACTTCCAGTAAGTTCTTCTCAATTATTTTTCTATAAAATTATGATCTGGTTCATTATCTTGACATTGATGTATAACAATGGTGTTGGGAAAATGTGTAAGATCTGAAGTCAGAAAACTCAAGTATTCACAATAGCATGTAACCATCAAATTGTGCTGAACTAAAAAGCAACCTAAAAGCCTGGATCTGCTCCCCTCCCAGAAAAACTTCAACATCACTAGATACAGTGAACCAGAAAACTCGATTTTAACAAAATTTCGGGGAGAAAAATGGATGAACCCACGTCCTGCAACTGCCACACCTATATATCAATGGGGAACTCTGAGAAGCCTCGAAAGTTCTGCACACCCCAGTGCCCCACTCTGTCATATTTAACAATCTCCTAAGTTTATTTTTTAATAACTTTTACTTCAAAAAATTTTACCTAGATATGTATGTGTCTTTCCATCATTCCTGTCAGTATGATGTTAGTGCATGTGGTCACGGAGCTAGAGTTGGGTGTGGGGATATGAGAAAAAATAGATTGATGTGCTAATACTGTGCTTTGTGTCCAAGCATGAAATTACAGGTGATTTTCATCTTCTTTTTTTTTTATTTTACAGATTTTCTAAAATTAGTATGTATTACTTGGATAGTTTTAAAGTTATTTAAAGGTAGCTTTAAAGCAATGTGGATAGTTTGTAAGCAATTATAATAAAAAATGTGGATAAAGAATCCCAAGTTTGGTTTAGTATCCATATATACAATATGCAAACAAATTTAGTTGCGCATAATGTCTTTGGTTAGTGAGATTATGATATTTGCTTCTATGTATTTTAAAATTTATAATTAGAATAATGCCAATACTTAAAATTTAAGAGTATCCCTATGCTTGGAAGTATTAGGAATCATGGTATAAGTGCCAGTCTCTCAAAGTATAGATCACAGACCAGAAATATTAACATCACGTGGGCTGTGCAGAAACTCAGACTCCATGTGAGATCCACTTATTCAGTGCTTGCCTGTCAGTAAGATCTCAGGGGATTTATATGAACGTTAAACTTTCACAAGTACTCATGCAGTTGACAATTCACTAAACAGAGATTTGGTTTTTATCCAAGCTATCAAAGCTTTTTAATTCTGCTCTTAAATATTTTGATTGGCAATAAATGATGCTATAACTGGAAGAGACTGGAGTCCTTGGTCACTCCAAGGAACATTCAATAGGATTTATTCTCTGTGATATTTTGGCTAAAATATACATACCTTAGAAGAACATAGTTGACTGCGAAGGTGGATTAGACAGAGGGAAGTCTGGGACAGGTGTGAGGAGGAAGAAACATTGGCTGTAATTAATCCTCAGTGGCAGTGGAAATCAGAGGTGCTCAGAAATAGGAAAGTTGTCACAATGGGGGTTAAGAGGTAGATATGTTTGTCCTATTAAGTAATAACCTATAAGGGACAAGAACTTGAAAAAAAACTGTGTGTGTGTGTGTGTGTGTGTGTGTGTGTGTAACTGAATTACTTTGCTGAACACTTGAAACTAACACACATTTTAAATCAACCATACTTCAATTAAAAAAAGAGGTAGATATATTTTTCTTAAATCAGTTTTATTCACCACTAAATATCTGGTTTTGAAAGGATTTATTCATAACATATATAGCTTTAGATTTTATAAAGAACTTTACAAATATTATCTAATTATATCTTTACCCCTACCCAATATAATATGATAAGGATTTTAAAGAAGAACACTGATTCAGGAAGTTAACGTCTGGCTAAATCTTGGAGAGCGAATCAGTGATGAGATTATGGGTCAAGGCTTGCTTTGCAAAAATAGTCAAGACTAAGCCAGGAAAAACCATTCTTATGATTTCCCTCCCCGTAGGGTCTCCATCTCCAGTTCCAATCCCATTTATCCAACCATGTATCCATCTTACCTACCTAAGCCCAGGACTGTGTGAGGTTCTGGGCAGGAAACAGAAACATGACACGTGTCCTCACTGACAAGGAGCTTGAAATCTAGACTGACTCTCCTTTCCACATTTTATATTTATTCAATTCAATACGTCAAGTACTCATGTTATCCCTCTGACACATATGACATACCCCATACTGAGTGAAGGCTCATTCTGGGAATCACTTACTTAACCGCTGTTCATAACTTATTTTGTGACAGGCATAGGGACTTCCTTTGTATGTAAGCTAGCGTGCTGATATTAAAATAAGTGAGTCTCTTTTCATCAGAACACTCTCCCCTTTTTCACTGTGGTATCAACACTTATCCACAGAGAGCAGGAATAATACCTCTCAGACTAACAACCCAGACTGTCTCACAGTTTCAAATGGAAATCTCTCCTGATTATGTGGCTTGTCTCTGTTCGGAAAGGCTGCATCCCAGAGAGCAGAGAATGACATTAGTCTGCCAGCACTGCTGTTGCCAGTGAGAAATGACTGGACTGCTCAGCACTGCCCACCAAAGTAGCAGATTTTACTGCTATGCTTACTTGCTACTTGCTTACTGAACTCATTAAGACCAATGATAAATTTTAGTTAAACAACAACAAAAGTGCCTTTAATAATGAATGCTTTTGGAGTTCCCAATGTGGCACAGGGGAAATGAATCCAACTAGCATCCATGAGGATATGGGTTTGATCCCTGGCCTTGCTCAGTGGGTCCGGGATCCAGCACTGGTGTGAGCTGTGGTATAGGTTACAGATGTGGCTTGAATCCCACATTGCTTTGGCTGTGGCATAGGCCTGTAGCTGTAGCTCCGATTTTACCCCTGGCCTGGGAACTTCCATATGCCATGAGTGCAGCTCTAAAAAAAAAAAAAAAAAGAACACTTTAATGAAAATAACAGTTTTAAATCTTTCCTAAATGCTAATTAGAAAATGTTACTAAAATGTAGCCTTAGAGCTAAGCATTCTACATGCAGAGAGGTTTTTCTAGCATCATCTGTGTGCATTTACTTATCCTCACTGGTGGCCCCACATAGGACCCTTCCAGGTATCAAGACAGCGTAGTTAGAGTGTGTTGTCTGGAACTGTATTTCCTAAGTTTGAACTGAGATTCTGCCAACTATTAGCTGTGTGCTCTCAGGTAAGTTAATTAATCTGTGATTCAGCTCACTTATCTAATGAATAAGAAATGGGAATAATAATAGGATCTGATAGTGTTGCTATGAGGACTAAATGACATCATAGATTCATGTGGCTTAGGACAGTGCTTAGCATATACTTAGCACCATATACCTATTAGTTATTGTTCAGTTGTGCCTCTTCTGGAACTAGAGTCTAAGCATCTTCCCTCTGTAGGAGTAAAATATTTTCATACTACCATGTGACTGTGAAAGACTTTACTTCTACAGGAAAGGACAACACACTAGAAATACTACTTAACAAGGAATTAAGAGATATGCATTGGCAATACTAATTCCCTTAATTAGCTTAGGGATCTTGAGTAACTTTCTGAGCCTTTCTGATATCCGTATGGAAAAACAGAGGCTAGGGTAGGTAATCTCAAAATTCCCCTTTAGTGATCTTGAGTTTTTGTTTAGGATTCTATTTAGTATGACATAGGGAAGGTTAGTATGACTTATAAAAGCTAAAAACTGCATTTATAAAATAATAATTCATATTTTGAAGTTGAAAGAAAAACCATTTTAACTGACTTAGTTAATGGCTAAGAGCTTTACCAAAGTCTATTCTAATTATTTTCTGCTTAGATCACTGCACAGAGTCTACCTGATTAGAGCTAACTTGGATCTCTTACAAAACTCACTCCAGGGAATGGATATCTATGTGCTGAACCACCCTTCCAGGAAAATGTCTAAAATAACTCTAAAAATCTGGTCCTGAAATGGCAGGCCAGTACTGTAACAATTTCATGGCCTTGGGGTTCAGCAGAAGGCCAGAGCAGTCCATCTACAGGAGACAGAACTGTGCCAACATCTCATTGGGAGGAGCCAGAACAATGTGCTGTGTGAGAGGTTTTGAAGAACCAGTGAGCCCCTGAATGGTGTATTCAGAAGATGCTTTAGATTTTGTGACAATGGATTGTGTACGTAAGTGTAATAAAATCCCTCCTGACTTAGGGCAAAAAGTCTTAGAAATCTGCCATCCACAATTTACAATAATGGATGGTAAAAAGTCATATCCAAGTTAACTATGAATTATAAGAGGCCACATCAGTAATGCTGATATGAGTCCTGGCCCTCCTGGTGCATTCATCCTGGGATACTTCTTCCTCTAGAACCCCTTGTGATAGCTGCATGGGAGATAGCCTATTGACATTAGAGGGAAGACTGCCATAGCTAATAATTTTCACAGACCACCCTCGCTATAATCCCATGCAACCCCATAAAAAAGAAACAGTGGGGAAACAACAAATCTCTGTTGATGTGATGCTAAGTGACCAGCACTGCGAGAACAAATCAGACCTTTGGATATTCTTGAAAAAGGCATACTTGTGAATGTTCAGTCTCTATCATTCAATTACTTTCACAGAGAAGATTTTGCTAATGGTAAGAAAAATAATTAGGAGAATAGTTGGGGAAATTTCTCCGGATAAACACTAACAGAACTTTCTGCAAAGATCGCGAGAGTCTAGATCTGTGTGCTATCCAGTATGGAGGCCCTTATGGCTACTCAGCACTTGAGATATGGCCAGTTTGGTTGAGAAACTGAATTTTAAGTTCTGCTTAATTTTAATTAATTTAACAATGTGACTAGTGATTACCATTTTGGACAGTGCAACTACAGATCCTATAACTCAGGAAACTTAAGCTGTCATCATTTAGTAAATTACTCTAATCCAAGCTTTCTGCCATTATTTTTACTGACTTTTCTCAAAACCACTTGGGAAAGAAACTTATGTTCTAATTTTCAAATTTAATATTGAGCAGTCTTGTGCAAATCTAGCTCCAAGGAAAATTTTATGGCAGATCGTGTCTGTAGGTTTTTTTTCCCCTATAAATTTTCTTACCATCAATATACTCCTTTAATACCTGTTAGCTCTTTCTAACATCAAATACCATTTCAAGCCACATCCCCCCTATAATTTGCTCTACTGTTAGTCTAAATATTGCCTAGGGGAATTCTCATTATAGTATATGATACCGAAGACCAATCATGTCTCTGAGTCCCCTAGTCAATGCTTTTCAAATTATGATCCGAGAAGTCCTGGCATTAGAGCCATCCAGGAATTGGGGGTATTGTATCTTGAAAATTTGGATTCCTGGGCCCTACCTCAGACACTCTGATTCCAAAATCTCAGGAAAAAGAAAAAAAAAAGAATTCTGTAGGGACCAGAATAGGTAAAAGCACAGACCCTGAAACAAGCTCTCTTCATTTGAATTCTTGTTCTGGGATTCACTAAGTGTTAAACTTTGAGCAATTAAAAAAAATTCTTTGTAGTTTCACTTTTTTTTGGGGGGGATGGCATAATCATACTATTTAACTCAGGGATGTTGTGAGGAAAAAATCTGTCGACATATGTGAGGTGCTTAAAAGAATGCCTGGTGTATATTAAGCACTATATTAATTATCATTTCTATTACTTTTAGCATGCAAGCCAAGTGAGTCTTATACACACTTAAGTTTAAGAATTCCAGTCCAAGGAAAACAGTGCAAGCAGGAGAAGTACAGGGAGCCCAGACCATGAAGTAGTTTCTCCTATCCTGAGTCTCTGCGTTTTCAGCTATAAAATAGATGGTGATATTTGCTCAGAGTTAAATGGATATAGAAAACAAATGTGAAAGCCTTTTACAGTTTATGTAAAACTGTACTATGGTTTACACATGGGAATACCAAACTGGGGTTGTGAATGGAATGGGATGCTTAGGGGCTCTAAAATAGAGTGTCATATTGGAAAACTGCAAGAGAGAATCTAACCCAACATATAGAAGGGGAAGTGGCATCCCCATGTGAGTGCAATTTACAAACAGTTGTGCTTAAAATGTGCAAAGGCTTTCTGTGGAACCATCGTGTGTGCCGTTTCTCAGCTTTCCACTTCATGAGCCACATACACCTCACAACAGAGACAGCTCTTTTCCCTTGTCAGCAAGCTGGAATGAAAGCTTTGCTGATCATCACCCTGACAGCTACAAAATGGATCTTGCCATCAATTTATTCTGGAAGTGAGAATCTCCTAGCCTCTAGGAGAGATTATAAGATGGAGTCATTTTACTCCTGACACCTTCAGAGTCAGTGATGCTTTTTGGGACAACTCCAGATCTGTGTCCTGTGCCTTTGGCAAGAAAATATTTTCTGCAAGCTACTGGCTAACACCACACAGAGGAGTTTTATTTAAGGTCCATGTGGGACCAGAGACCTAAAGCCAGTAAACTGATACTTTCTAGAGAAAACAAAACATCTCAAGATTGAAACTGGAAGGCTTTTTTTTTTCCCTATCAGCATTATAAATCACTATTGTTTCAAATGGATGACTGAATTCTGAAAGAAGCATATAGCAAATTTTGACATTTTTTACCTTCTTATTTTCCTGAAATAGATATTTAAACTAGCTCAGCTCTCATTTTACTTAGCATCCTGTATTTGAACTTTGATAGGACATACATTTTTGAGTCCTGTCTATCATATAAGTACTTTTCTATGAAATATGTTTATGCTTTAGAGCTTACTTCAGAAGAGCAAACATTAATCTAAATACCCAGTTTATTTATCTGGTCCCAGAGGCCAGTTCAGTTCAGGCTTCCCTTGAGGATTGATCACCTAGCTGCTTTGAAAAAGGCTTTGGGGAAATCAAACCAGGGTACCCCTGGCACTAAGGAGCCCTGAGAACTCTGGTCAGCTCTGAAGCTGAGCCAAGTTAAGCCTCTGTCACCACGGAGAGATTGTTATCTAAACCTCATCATAGAGAATTCTATTAGCCAGAAAAAGACTGTCAGAAGTTTCTTCAAGAGGCTTGATCCTCCTGAAAATTTATAAATAGAAAATGCAGCAGACTCTGACTAGAGTGAGGAGGGTCCTTGGGACACTAACTCCTGGGGCTGGTATCTGACGGCACATGCTTAGGGCATGGAGAGCCAGCCACTGAACATGCTGCTATCTACCTACCACTCTTCATGCCAGGTTGATATTATTACATTTTTTTTTTTCTCAGTTTGCAATTAACTTCCATTGTTTGATCATTGAAAAAAACAAACACAATTATATACGTTTAGAGAGAATATCCTTTATTTAATCCTCCTTTTTCTATTCTATCATATTTTTTTTTCAAAGTAACTTGTCCTCCACTTCTCCAGGAAGAGATATACCAGAACCAAAAGTGAAGAAAAATAAAAAAAATAATAATAATTCTTGGCTTTTGAGCTTCTATTAGCGCAGTCTATGTAATAGGATGTTCTAAGAAAATTTCAGAGGAACATCACTATACATCATTGTTTTGCGCTGCTAGATAACTTTAGCACCTAAGCCTCATACGAGTTTTGACTACATTTAAAGTGGTTCTTCATCTTGTGGGAACTCATGGATACCTCTGAGCCTCTAATGAAAGCAATGGCCTCAATTCTGGTTAAAATAAAAAAGTTTTGGACACACTTTCAGAAGTTTCTTGGACACCACTAAGTCCATCCACCCAGAACAAACATAATTTAAAACAAAACAATGAATTACAATATAGCCTAAAAGGAAAAGACTTTGGAATCTGACAGCCTAAATTTCCACTTTTGCTCTGTTACTAGCTATGTGACACAGCTTCTCTAGACTTCAATTTTCTCATCAGTAAGATGGAGATAATGAAAGCACTTTTTTCCTAGAATGTTTGTGAGGATGAGATGATATAATGCATGGAATAACACTTAGCCCAGGCCTAGCATATAGATTGAAGTTGGTACTATTTTCATATCCATCATTTGAAAACAACTGTGGATAGGATCCCACAAAACTAAGCATTAGCCTAGATGTTGGCATTATCCCCTCTTTTCATCCAAGAAATTGTCCTAGAGGTAAAACAAAGTTGATTTGAAGAATATAAAAAATAGACAAAGATAGAGAGAAATGCTTGAAAATGGAACAGATATGGCTGAGGAAAAGGTACCACAGTGAAGGAATAAAATAGTGAGTATTTTAAAATGTATATTTATTTATATTTATTCTCTCTTTTTCTTGAATGAAGATTCATTAAATTCTACAATGGTTTAAAAATTTCGAGAATTTCACACACATGATTTTACATGACCCCATAATCACCCTTTTTACCCTTAATCCTATAGTGCCCTTCCCTCCTCCCCTTGCTCCCTGGTAACCACTAGTTTGTTCCCTATATAGGTGCGTCTGTTAACCTATATTCCAAAAAAAAAAAAAAAATTATACTGGGAGTTTCTATCGTGGCACAGCAGCAATGAAACCATCTACGAATCATATGGTTGTGGGTTTGAACCCTGATCTCTTTCAGTAGGTTAAGGATCTGGCATTGCCATGAGCTGAGGTGTAGGTTACAGATGCAGCTTGGATTTGATGTTGCTGTGGCTGTGGTGTAGGCTGGCAACTGTAGCTCCAACTGGACCCCCAGCCTGGGAACCTCCATATGCTGCGGGTGCAACTCTAAAAAGAGAAAAGAAAAAATTATACTTCCCACATGATAGCTCAAGGGAAAGAAAACAGCATGGTCTACATGGGGCCACTGGATTAGGAGATAACACTCAGGAGCCTGAAAAAGGCTGTGATGGATAACAAAGGGGTTGGTGATTATGGCAAACCCCGTGTTAACCGACCACAAACAAGCGATAAAGGTCAACTGTTGAGGGGATGGCAACGAGTGATGGCAATGTCCAAAGCATGATGGGCATTCTGCCCAGGATCACTATCTTGCCACCATCTCCAGCCCTCAGAAGCAGCACAAACTAGAACCTGGGTCTCCCTATGTACAAAACCAGCCAGAGATAAACAAGTTCAAAGGCAAACATACTAGTCATCCAAGGACTATAAATGCTACCAAACAAAGGCAACAAACCCAACTCAAAGTACTAGATAAAACAACTCATTATCTTATTTACATACTTAATCCTTATCTTATTTGTTACTCAAAATAAAGTTAAAGAGGACTCCAACTGTGGCTCAGTGGGTTAAGGACCCAACATTCTCTCTGTGAGGATTCAGGTTCAATCCCTGGCCTTGCTCAGTGGGTTAAGGATCCAGCATTGCCAGAAGCTGCAGTGTAGGTCACAGATTTAATGTGATCCCTATAAAATTACCCATGACATTTTTCACTGAACTAGAACAACAATCCAAAAATTTATATTGAACAAAAAGACCCAGATTTGCCAAAGAAATCCTGAGCAACAAAAACCAATTAGGAGTCATAATGCTCTCAGACTTCAGAAGTATTACGAAGCTTTGTAATCAAGACAGTATGGTACCAGTACAAAAACAGAAATACAGACCAATGGAACAGAATAGAAAACCCAGAAATAAACCCAGATGCTTATGGTCAATTAATCTTTGACAAAGGAGGCAAGAATATAAAATGGGAAAAAGACAGTCTCTTCAATAAGTTATGCTGGAAAAACTGTAGAGCTGTGTGTAAACCAATGAAACTAGAACACACTCTTCTCAACAAAAAAATAAACTCAAAATGGGTTAAAGACTTAAACGTAAAACACTGTAAAACTCCTAGAAGAGAACATATGAAAAACATTATCTGACATCAACCTTACAAATGCTTTCTTAGGTCAGTCTCCTAAGGCAATAGAAATAAAAACAAAAATAAACCAATAGGACCTCATCAAACTTATAAGCTTTTGCACAGCAAAGGAAACTGTAAAAAAAAAGACAACCTACAGAATGGGAGAAAACAGTTTCAAATGATGCAACTGACAAGTGCTTAATCTCTAAAATATACAAACAACTTATACAACTCAACAGCAAAAAACCAACAACCCAGCTGAAAAAAAATGGGCAGAAGACCTGAATAGACATTTCTCCAAAGAAGATATACAGATGACCAATAGGCACATGAAAAAATGCTCAATATTACAAATCATTAGAGAAATGCAAATCAAAAGTACTGTGAGGTACCATCTCATACTTGTCAGAATGGCTATTATTAATAAGTCTACAAATAAATTCTGGAGAGGATGCAGAGAAAAGGAAACACTCCTACACTGTTGTGGGAATGTAAATTGGTAAAACCACTATTGAAAACAGTATGGAGGTACCTCAGAAAACTAAATACAGAACTACCATATGACCCAACAATCCCACTCTTAGGCATATATCCAGACAAAAGTTTCCTTGAAAAAAGACACATGCACCTGTATATTCATTGCAGCACTATTCACAATAGCCAAGACATGGAAACAACCTAAATGTCCATCAACAGAAGAATGGATTAAGAAGATGTACACAATTGAATACTACTCAGCCATAAAAAAGAATAAAATAATGCTATTCGCAGCAACTTGGATGAAACTAGAGATTATCATACTCAGTGAAATAAGTCAGAAAGAGAAAGACAAATACCATATGATATCACTTATAATTGGAATCTAAAATATGGCACAAATGAACTTATCTACAGAAGAGAAACATACTCATGGACACAGAGAACAGACTTGTGGTTGCCAAGAGGGAGGGGGGTACAGCGGAATGGACTAGAAGTTCAGGGTTAGTAAATGCAAAGTATAGCATTTGGAGTGGATAAGTACTGAGGTCCTGCTTTATAGCACAGGGAACTATATCTAATCACTTGTGATGGAACATAATATGAAAAAAAGAATATATATATAATATATATATTATATATATAGATGGATAACTGGGTCACTTTGCTGTGGAGTTAAATTGATTTGCTGTAGAGTAAATCAATTATAATAAAAACAAACTAGAGTTTTGAAGAGGCACATGGAAAACTCACTACAATTTATATGGATGAATAAAAGTCCATAAATAGCTAAGTAAAATTTGAAAAAGAAAATAAAAGGTACATGAAGGGGTGAGAGGGGAGGGACCTTTCCTAACAGATTATAAGACAGTGATTAAAAAAAATTAACCACACTATTAATGGTGGAACAGAAAAGCAAAGCAAAGGTCGGGAATAAGATTTGGTGGTAAAATATAGCACCACAAAGCCATGGGGAAAATAATTGTTTATAAATAGCATTCAGAAAATAGGTTTACCATATATGAAGAAAAGTAAAGTCAAATTTGTATTTTATCATAACACAGGTAGCAGACAGATTAAAAACGTGTTAAATTTAAAAGATCTGTAAAAACCTAGAAATACTTTTTTGTGATCTAGGTATGGAAAAAAGCTTCTTAAACATAATCCAAAACATACAACCTGTTAGACAACAAATAAATGAATTACAATTAAAATGTATTTTATTATATTAAAATTAAACATTTCTATCTAATGAAGAACAACACAGACCAAGTCAGTAACAGCATACTAAGAAAAACATAAATTGAAAAATACAGGAATCTGAATTGAAAAAAATGGGCAAAACAGATGAATAAGCAATTTATAGAAAGAGAAGACACAATGGCAAATAAGAACATATATGAAAGGATGGTCAATACTAATCAGAAAAGGCAAAATTAGACAATAATGAGGTATTACTTTACATCAGTGAGAAAAACAAAAATAAGAAAAACAATGTCAGCAAAGATGAGAAGGAAAAAAACCTCATATACTGCTGTTAGGAATACAATAAATTAGTGTTTATTTATTGAAAGCAAACTGATATTATGTCTACTGGAGTAAATTATCAATTTGCCTTATAAGCCATGGATTCCAATCCTGGGTATATATCCAGAGAAATTCTCACACAGCATCCTAAGGGAACATGTTTAACAATGTTCACTGCAGATTTGTTAGTGGTGGCAAAGAGCTAGAAACAATCTGGGTTGTTGCCGACCAAGGATATGTAAAATATAAACCATGCGAATAATGGAAAAACAGCCTACAATGAAAAAGAAAAAAACTGAATGTACATAGAACGGAGAACAGAGATTTAAATGTTAAAACATGAAAAGTAGGGCAGAGACGAGCTTAACAGCAAAGCATCCTATATATAAAGTTAAAAATGCCCTCCCACAAAACAACACTACAGGGATATGTCCATATTATTTAAGACCTGTATCACAAATAAGATGGGAATGGGAGAGAGCATTGGGAAGAAGGAAAAAAAATATAATAGACAAGTTTGAAGCCTCCAGTTCACTGAATTGAATGACAATGTGCACTGAGAGCACCTTAAAAATACAAAGTCTTAGATCTTTAAGGCATGAAGTAAATTAGCATATAAGGACAGGAGAACTAAACAGAAAATATTTAAGAAAACAGAGCAAAATTATAAATATATAGATTTAAACATCTTTGTATGGAGGACAATGTTAAGAAATATTTTATTTTCCAATCTCCCATAATAAAATATAGTGTTCTATTTTAGGGATATTTTTCCTCAAGTATATTTCTCTTATTCTTCCTCCTTTTCAAAGGATCACATATTTGATGTGAAATTAAAATCATAAGTCAAAAGATAATAGAGCCAGTCATACCTAAAAAAGATAAAACTATAGAAAGTACTAAGTCACCTAATATTTAGTAATGATGATGTAAATAATAACATCATTGATATCTTGAATTAATATACCTTTTATTTCCAAGGTGCTCAGAGAACTGTGACTGTAGCTCACAAAACATTTGACACAAATATTATACTGTCATTTTTCATAGGTTATTACATCAGTTCCATGAAATGAGACGTGGTGGTGCCTGATCTTTTCTGCCAACATCATAAGGATTTGTGGTCACATTCTTATTATGAAGCGTAAGCCTGGGCTGTTAGAACCAGCCAAAGGCAGTTATTACGCTGATGATGGAGATGAGTCATACAGGAGATGGAGATTTAAAAGAAATGCCTAAAATAATCCGGATGGAAACACTTTCAGAAACTAGAGAAAGTACTATAGGAATCTGTATACTCACATGACAGATATTTTTGTTGCCTCCACATGCCTCCACACTAGTCACCTACGTTAAATGTTCCCCTATCTGTCATTACCACGGTACCTATTTCTGTGATACACAGTCCCAATCCTTTTCTAGAGCCAAGCCTAATCACTCGGCAAAGTCAGTTTTACTTTTTGACCATGACTAGTGTGAACTAACATGAAATACTGATATTTTACTGATTCCCTCCAGAGACACTCTTTATCCCATTAATCCTCCATATTATACTTAGAAACACTTTTTAACTATGACTTTACACATTTCTCTGTCTTCCTTTCCTTCTAAGCCAGAAACTGAGTTGATAGAGATAATTGTGCAGTGACACTTTTTTGGTTAACATACTCTTTTTTTCTTTAAAGAATACTGACCACATGTCTTAATTGCTGATTATGGAAATTTTAGTGGCATCTCTGAATAAATTCTCCCTACTGTTTGAAATTAGTTTTATATTGTGATTTCTGTGCCTTGAGTATATTCCTTGTTATATTCCTTATAGACAACTGAAAACTAAACACTGTTATATAACTTGCTGAATCATGTTGGCCACTTTATAAGAAACTATTAAAATTTTATGTTTGCAATGATTCAAAAGGACTATTTTTTTTTTCTAAAAGGAAATGCCTCTTGGACAAAATCAAAATAAACAAATTGGGCATTGACCAAGCATATCATCATCATAATAAAATATTCTATGAAGGAAGCAAAACTTCAATGTAACAATTAGTCAAAACTTGTGACTCTGTGTCTACTCATGTCAGCTGAGAATTGAGAGAGGAAATCTCAATAGTTTGATGACAGAACTACAAATTACATACGGTTCAGATGCTAAGGCCCAGGAGGAAAAACCCTCAGAGTTTACAGAAAAATTTATACTGTTGAATGAGTGTTATTTTTCCATTAGATAAAAGCATACAAGGTCTTTGAAACAGTGAATAAAGAAAGGAAATCCTACATACTCAGTAGAATATTGACAAATCCTTCCCCCAGGGAAAATAATAAAATAATCTTACAATGTTATTATTAACAAATATAACCTTTCTCCTCTCAGGCAATTTATCTAGTTCTGGCAAATATATGCCATCATTAGTGTATTCTCTGCTGCCTCATGATTTTTACTTCATAATAAAGTATATGATGCTCTCATAAACCACAGATGTTTATGTATGGGTTTATTACTTCCCTTCAAATGAAGCTTAAGTTTATTTGCTAAATTTCTTCTCCTTACCCCTGTCATTTTCTTAATTAATGATTTTTAGCATCCCCAGCCTGGGTTGCATTTGCTTTATAGCTAAAAGATCAAATACTTAATTTGAACTGTATAAATGAGTAAGGAAAGTACTCAGCACCCTCTTGCAACTTCTTGGCAGAGATGTTTACAACAGAAATACCCTTCAGGAGTCTGTAATTAATGGGGGGAGGAGAGGGGAGAAAATAGGAGGCACTGATCTAATTGAGCCTTTACTCATCTCAGATATATAATCCAATAATTTATTAATCACCATTTTGTTGATAGATCGAGTCCTTAAAATCACTACCCTTTTATTTTATAACTTTGCTTTTTTAAAGGCAACCCTTTATTTAGAAGCCTCTGGGCTCAGTTATAGAAGCGTCACTCACTGGGAGAAAAAAAAATCCAAGGTGTGGTTCACTTCAAGAGCTGGTGTATAAAATATCCAAATACAGAAACAGGATGACTTTTATATTGAGATATAATTCAAATGTATAATATTCACCCTTTTAAAATGTCAAGTTCAGTGATTTTTAGTCTTTTCACAAAGTAAGCAACTCTCATGTCTAATTCCAGAACACTTTCACTATTCCTGAAACTCCTTAACCATTAACAGTCACCTCCCAACCTCCCGCTAACCAAGTCCCAGAAACCACTAAATTACTTTCTGTCTCTATATGTTTGCCTGTTCTGGATATTTCATATAAATGGAATCATATAATATTTGTCTTTTTTGTATATGGCTTCTTTCACCTAGTATGATGTTTATAAAATCTAAATCAATATTTTAATCTTTCTACGGTTGAATAATACTCCAGTATATACATGTAGTATTTTTTGTTTACACATCCATCAGTTGATGGACATTCAGGTTGTTTTCACTTTTTTTGTCTACTACAGACATGTTTTGACTGCTATGAAGAATTGTGTACATGTTCTTGTGTGGACATATGTTTTCAACTTTCAACTTTCTTGGACATATAGCCAGAAGTGGAAACATTAGGTTATAGGGTAACTATGTTTAACTTTTTTTTAATATTTAACTTTTTAAAGAAACTGCAAAACTATTTTCCAGAGTAGCTATGCCAATTTATATTCCCAAGAGTTGCAATTTCTTCACGTCCTCACCAAAACTTATTTGTTGTCCGTCTTACAGCCATCCTAATGTGAGTGAAGTGGTAAAGTCAAGGAGGTTCAAAGAAATTCATATTAAATAAATCTTTCACCATTGGATTTCTTTAAATTATGAGTGCTCGTGTTCATTTAAGTTATTTTGATATATTACAAAAGTCAATTTTGGAAAAAATGTAAAGGTTTTTGAACTATAGGAAAGTTATCCCCAGACAAACACTGTGCATGTTCAAGGCCAGGTGATGCTCACCTGGTTCTGTAAGCATTGGGTACCGGGCCCAGTGGATACCCTCTCTGCTGAAGAGGGAAGAAGTAAACAGTTGACTCTAGCAGAAGAATCTCTGATGGAGTCAAGCAACAAACAATGGTGAAAACATGATATATCCCTTGGATACATTTGAAAAGAGTGATATGGAGTTTGGAGAGGGAGATCAAGGTGGCAGAGTAGGAGGACAACGAGCTCACCCTGTTCCCCATTATCTCTCTACCTCTTTGTTACACTAACTCTTCCAAAACTGATTTTCAGGGCAGTTAGTTTAAATGCTATAAAACTACTTAAATCTCTCTGTAATTACAATGCATAAAGCAGACTAACTTTATTCTGAGTCCTCAAATGGGAATGAATTATCTAGGTGTGGTCCTTTCCTAAACCATACCTTTCTTCCCTAACTCTGCTAGAAAATGTATTGTCTCATATTTGCAATGAATTTCTATCACCAAGTCAAACTGAGATCCTATCACTAAGTCAGATCTCTGACTTAGGAAAAACAAAAGTCCACAGTAGAGTATTAGTTACATAAATTACATTGCATGCATTCACATAATGGAATATTATGCTTCCATTAAAAATCTGAATTGTAAAGCATTTTAGTGACATAAAGGAATTCAGTTAGAACTAGAAGGAAACATAACTATTAAAAGGACTAGGAGGAAACAAAATTATTAAACATATTTGCCTCTGGATTTTTAGATTATGTATGATTCATGGTAAGAAATTTGGATTTTAGTCTACTGGGAATAAAAGATTTAGAAGGTGGGACTCTCACCATCTGATTATGATTAAAAAACACTTGGGTTGACATATAGATAATTATTAAGAGGTAAGTAGGTCCTTAGGAATATACTTTTCTAATGCTCTGTTCTAGATAAAACACAGGGAGACTCAAATCAGGGTGTGGGTTGGCGGTGATGAGAAATGATAATATTTATGATATAATTTAAAGCTAAGTATAATATAATTTAAGTTTTAAAACTAAAAAACTTGGTAGATATTAGTGCTATTTACTGATAGTAGACACATAGGAGGATGAAGAAATTTGGGGCAGAGCAGAGAGTGGTGAATATTAATTAATTTCACTGTATCCAACTTGAGATATCTATTAGGTAACCAAGTCAAAGTTTAAGGCAAACTGAATATAATAATCTAGAGTTTAGTGGAAAGACCAGGGCTGGAATTACACATTTAGGAGTTATCAAGATATTGCATAAGCTTGCCAAGGAAGAACATGCTGATAGACAAGAGAAAATGGTAAGAGCTAAGCCGAAAACATCCCAACATAGAGAAGAACTGACTACTGAGAAGTGGCAGGCATTGCAAAAGGTCTAAGATTTTTTTCTTCTTGCAGGCTAAAAAATTAGCTCACTAGAGTTTCATGAATCCTAGCTGAAGATAGGGGGCTCCTGTATTATGGCAAAGAATTTTATTACTCCCAGGATAGCAGGTAAATGAACATTAGCATGTTTATATCAGTTCTTCTAGCTCTCAAGTTGTACAGTGGGTGACACAGAGGAGTTGAAGTACATGCTGTACATGCAGTGGGTTTGTGCCCCAACTAAAGACTGTGAAATTAGGACACCTGAATCTTTCTCATAGACAATAAGCCTTTTCCATTTTTGTCTTGGTGGAGACATTATTTTATTGTGCTGGGCAGTAAACAAACATATTCTTTGTACTGGGGAAGGACACTATCTATATCCTCCATGGCTATTTGATACACAAAAATCCTTGAAAAGAGTATGGAACAAAGACAGTGCCTCTGCTTGCAAGATATGCAGAAAATAGCAAGAGACCCATGAACAATGTTTCTTAACTGGAAATTAATAACAAAAGTATATTAGAAGAAATGAGTAAAGTAGCAGTAAGAACTATTGAGTGTACTGGAAGAAAATCCTACAAAATAAAGAGTTTGAAGATAAAAGGAGAAGTCAACCAGATCAACTGCAGCTATGCTGACCTTTACTTGATTTATTTCAGTGGTAGGTTCTAAAGCTGCATTAAAGAGAGTTGAAGAAAGAACTGAAAATGAGGAAGTAGATATGGTGAGTATAGGCAGCGAATTTAGGTATGGTTGGAAACATACCTTCCTAGTGTCTAAGAGAAGCTTTTAAGTCATCTTTCTATACTGTTGGGGATGACATAGGTGACAGTGAGAAATTGAGGCAGGAGAAAATGGGGGAAATTCCAAGAATAAAAACTTTAAGAAAAAATAAAAATGGTTACATTTTGTAAAGTACTTGGTATGCCAAGCTCTGATTCGGTTACTCTGCACTTACTAATTACTTCTCACTCACTTTGAGTGAGGTATTATTATGATCCCCAGGTTATGGGTGAGAAAACTAAAGCACATGCGTAACTTCTCTTCACTATTAATGACTGCATGGTACTATCCCAAAGAAGTGAATGGCGGTTAATCCAGAACACAAATGGAGGGTTAACATTACAAAGGAAGAGAGATGTTTTTGTCAATTTTAACGGAAATGTGTGTATAGATATGTAGGGGTGGTTGGCGAATTTGGTTGAGGGGAAGGGGGTAGTTCTAACCTGATAGTATCAATTTTCTTTAAATATAAGACATTAATAGGCCGAGATGGGACTAGGGACAAGTGTTAGAAACTCAAAGAGAAAACGAAGTCTGAAGAATTCATTTCAGAGAGGTTATAGCATAATTATCTGGCAGTCTATGAGTGGCCATTACAATTCATGGATATAGGTAAAGAGTAAGAGAGTTTGGGGCTTTACAGAAAGGCAAAAGATGCTGAGGGAAAGGTTGTACTGACTTTGATAGACCTAGAATTATAACTGAATAAGGAAAGACATGGGGACCAGGAGGTGACTGAGGCTGAAAGGACTGGAAGTCCTGAGATGATCAAATGAAAACTAGAGTCATAGAATTGAAAAGATTGGAGGTCAGAGAGTGAGATGCTTAAAATTGAGATTTTTCAAGGTAGTGCAGTAAAGGTAAAAATGGTCTTTTGAGGAGGGCATGCCAAGGAACTGAGATGCCAGGTGTGGGATGGGTCATTGGTGCAGATAAATCACTAGAATGAAAAAGATTACAGTGATCCGCATATTAAAGTAATTAGTAGCTATGAGATCCAGGTGGGAAGAACAGTTGCCTAGCACTGGTAGATAACAGTAAAAAAGAAAAATTGATAAAATGCACTGCAAAGAAACAGGCAATGCTGAAGGAGAAATGGTTGAGAAAAAAAAAGGAAAAAGGAGGATACTTAACTCTATGTAATTAAATTCTGCCTCCTATGAATAGGAGTTTAAGTTTACTGAATTTCATGCATTTACATCAATGAAATAAAGTATGGGCTTAGAGAAACCAGAAGTGTGTTTTCCCAAACTGATAGTAAATCACATCAGACAGCTTTGATAGTAATAAAAGGGAAATGTTTGACTAAATATAACATGGCAATCGAGGGGAAAAATCTGAAATATTTTAAGTCTTAGGAATGACTATTCCTATAAAGAATAAGTGATGAAGATGTGAAAGAATTAGTCTGACTAATGTGCTTCCACACAGGAACAAATCTAATGTGAAATTGGCAAAATAACACAGAATAAAATGAGTTTATTCAATTTTATGTAACTAATATTTATTCTAAACCTTTTTTTGTTTTTAGGTTTATATTTACACTGGAAATAAATATAATGAACAGTTGCATAGGTTGGGTAGCATTTAAATAGTAAATCATCTAATTAACTAGTCACTTGAAAGCAAAAAGGGAAATTCGAATCTGTTGTTTAATTGCCACATTTCAAGAACACATTTTAGCTGGCTGCATCTAAAAAGAAATAATAATATGAGATCATGAAAGCATTTCATAGTAATGAGCAGGCTCTGGTTTCTATTTATTGCAGATACAAAGGACACTGACAATAGTTTTGGAAAAATGAGTAAAGCTCACAGAATAGCTAGCGTAGGGATATGAAACACTGGTATGAAACATATCAATTATAATGCCATCCCCTGGGAAGAAGACAGATTTTCTTAAGGCTCTAATGGAAGGAATACGTGCCTCAGAATTACATGATTTTAAACAATCAGTCTTGGACCAAATTTCAATTCTAGCCACAAACATTCATAGGAGGGTAAACACATTGGCTTACTAAGGACTCATAACTTAATAACAACCATTCCTGTGTTCATATTCTATCACGAGAGAAGGTTTTCCTTACACAAGATGGGAGAAGTTTCCAATGTCTAAAATTCTTTCCTTGCAGTTTCCTTTTGTGTTAAACATTGCTTCTTCCATATCCAAAATAAAAGTGCTAGCCAAAAAAAAAAAAAAAAATTCTCCCTAATACTTTAAAGTATATGAATATTAGACAGGTTTTGTTTCTCTAGTATAGGTAGCACTAGGGATGAGAAAGAATAAATAGAAATAAATTTTGAGAAAAGTGAGAGATTCCAACGATAGAATCCATCTGGTCTGTGTCTTTTCCTGTTTTCTTTTTCATAGAAGGTTGTTTATGCTCCATTGGTCAGGCTAGCACCGCTTGGGGAATTACTTTCTATCGTGCTGTACACCTGATGTAGAAGAGGATGAAATGATATGGAAAATACTTCTGATAGGGTGGTAAGTGGGACAAAAATAAGCAACAGGAATACAAGATAATTACAGAACCCAAGAGCGAAAGGCCTTACAGTAGCTCATAGAGCCTCCCTGACCCCTCCCCCACCAGCTGTCTCACTTCATCTACTACTCACCACAGTGTAGTAGGACCTCAGCCTAGGACCTCAGCCTGGCTCTGGCCCGTGACTGGAGCCCTCTTTCCTTTGATATCCTCATGGCTAACCACTTCACCTCCATTAAGTCTTTGTTCCAGTCTTCTCAAGGAGACCTACTCTGTTTATACCAGTATTTATCATTGCAATGCACCTCTTCCTACCCAGCATGCCCAAAACCCCCCACATCTTCTGCATTTTTTAACCAAAGTATTTATCCCCTTCTAGCAGCAATATAACTTTTTAAGAAAATCATCGGTCTTCAATCACCTGGAATTTAATCTGCATGAAAGCAGAGATTGTTTCAGTCTGCTCTATCTTAAGGTCCTAAAATAATGTTGGCACTCAATAAATACACAGTGAATGGATGAATAAACAAATAATTTTGTTGCTTTGTTTACTACTATGTCAAAAATTTTAGAGACATATTGTCAGGTGTCAAAAGGATAACGGAAATTTTATGAGACTGATGTGCTGCCTACTGTGCTAAGGAGGCAGGTAAGGGCTAGAGACAGTGCCGAAACCTGGGACGGAAATTTTAAAGGATTACTGAGGTGACAAGATTGTCAAGACATGCTGTCCTTTTATTTGGTGTTTATAATTTCTAAAATATTTGTATAATAAGAAATAAAAATAAGTGAAAGTTTGGGGAGAGAGTTTTCATCCTATTCATGCAAAGCAGGAATATCATAAACAGATATGACAGTAAAATCAGTTACATACTGTGAAACAGTGAAATGGACCAGTTCAAACTAGTCAATATCAAATATGTTTACCTACATTTAGCATATTTCAGCCTGAGTCAACCTAAACATATGGCATAGAGAGCTTCAGGAATGAGAACACATGTATTCTCTTAGAAATACATAGTAAACCTAAATTTATACAATGATTTATATGTATGTATAGAAAGAAATTCTGTATAAAGTTATGCTTTATTTCCAAAAATGCTCCTTTATCTATTTCAATGTGCAGCATTAACTGAGATCTCCTTTTTTTTTCAATTAATGCTAGATGATGGCAACTCATTAAAATGATGCTAAGTAGTACAGCATTAGCACTTAAAGGATAAACTAATTCATTTTAATTCATGGTTATAAGTTTTACAGATATTGTGTTATTGTGTGAGATAAGTGATTTATCAATGCACTTCCTGAAAAAAGGTAATCCAGAGTCTCTGCATCATTTCTGATGCTCCTTCACTCCTTCTCTTTCCATACAATGGCATGCTAGGTGTCAAAAGCATTATATAGAGAAAGCTTTATCCATCCTAGCTTTAAAATGATGGTTACAGTAAGAATTCTCCTTACCAAGTAATAGAGTAAGAACAAAACATCATTTACTTCACCATTCTGAAACATTTTTTGAAACAAACAAAATGGTTTTATGTTCATGATTTTACCTGCTTGCTTACAAATTTGTCATGAAAATAAAGGGAATTCAAAGCTTAAAAAATTAAAAAGCTTTCTTAAACAATACTTCAATTGTTGGTAGTATTATGTGTCAATGGAAATGCTTACTAGAAAATATCAGAATGTCACATACAACTCGTACTACACTTAAAATGAAAAGAAAAAGGTATATCTAGATAGTAGCCCTCAAATAATGTCACTTACATAGCAAACATTAAAAAATACTTAGGAAAAAATTAAATTTTTTCTTTATTTTGCTTGAATGTAGGGTGACAAATTTTTTCCTTTTTGATGTCAGATACACTGAGGTATTATTTATACGCAGCAAACATTCACCTTTTTTAGTGTATAGGTCTATGAGTTTTGATATATGTATATAGTCATATAACTGCCACAACTATCAAGATATAAGTTTCATTCTGTCCAAAAATTCTTTCAGGCCTAGTCAGTTTCTCCCCAAGCCGCAGCCCACCCCCTGGCAACCTCTTATTGGTTTTGCATCAATATAGCTTTGCCTTTTTGATTCATTTTGAAATGATGAATTAGACTTGCATTCCTGAGACAAATCTCACTTGGTCCTGTCACCTAAATATGTATGTGTGTATATATATATATACATACATACATACATACATATATATATATATATACATATATATATATGATGTGTGTGTGCATATATATATATAATATGCTATAAAATATAAAAAATATATATAATACACTATATATAATACACTATATAATATAAAAATATATACTATGTATACACACTATATATATAGTAGATATATATTTTTACATGAAGGATATTCTACAGTTTTCTTTTCTGGTTCTGATGTCAGGATAATTTGGGCCTATAAAATAAGACAGGAGTGTTCTTTTAACTTCTATTGAAAAGCTTTGTGGACTTGTCATAATTTCTTCTTTAAACGTATGACAGAATTTTTAAGTGAGACCATCTAGGTCTGGAGTCATCTTTTTTTTTTTTAGGGCCACACCTCTGGCATACAGAGGTTCCCAGGCTGGGGGTCTAAAATGGGCTGTAGCCGCCAGCCACAGCCACAGCCACAGCCACAGTGACTTCAGATCCTGGCCACGTCTGCAACTTACACTGCAGCTCAGGGCAATGCTGGACCCTTTAACCCACTTAGTGAGGCCAGGGATTGAATCCAGGTCCTCGCGGATATTAGTTGGGTTCCTGACCCACTGAGTCAGGACAGGAATTCCTGGAGTTAGAAATTTCTTAACTACAAATGTAATTTCTTTAATAGGTATCAGACTAATCAGGTTACCCATTTCTTCTTCGGTGTGCGTTGGTAGTTTATGTCCTATATGGGATTTGTTCATCTCCTCTAAGTTGTCAAACTGATAGCCTGTTATTGTCCTTTTAATATCTGTAGGTTCTGCAGTATACTTCTTATTCATTCCAAGTGTTGGTCATTTGTATCATTTTTTTCCGATCAGCCTGACTTGAATTTTATCATTTTTATTGATCTGTCAAAAAATCAGTTTTTGATTTCATTCTACTTTTATTTTAGTTTCTGATTAAGCATAATCCCTGGTGTCCCTCACCCCCACCTCCCTATTTCATTTAGGCTTAATTTGCTCTTTACGATTTCTTAAGGTAGAAATCTAGATAATAGATTTAGACCTTTCTTCTCACCTTATACAATCTTTTTATGTCTAGATTTTTCTCTAAGTACTTTTTAAGCAACACCCCACAGTATTTGATGTGATTTTGGTTTTATTCAAAATATTTCGTTATTTCCCTTGTGATTTCTTTGCCTCATGGATTATTTAAAAATGTGGGATTGGTGGGTGCAAACTGTTACATTTGGAATGGATGGACAATGGTGTCCTACTGTACAGCACAGGGAACTGTGTGATTGGGTCACTTTGCTGTACAACAGAGACTGAAGAAACATTGTAAATAAACTATAGTTTAATGTTATCTAATTTCTAGATATTAGGATATTTTGCAAATGTCTTGACATTACTGACTTCTAGCTGACTTTTGTTGTAAAGAATGTATTATATGATTTAAATTCTTTTAAACTTGTTAATATTTGATTTATGTATCAGAATATCTGCGTATTCCATGAGTATCTGAGGAAAAAAAGGTGTACTCTGCTACTGTTGGGTAGAGCATTCAATAAATTTTAATAAGATGAAGTTAGGTGATAGGGTTTTTCAAGTCTTCTATACACTTACTCTGTTTTTGTCTGCCTTTCCTATTGATTTTCCAGAGAGGAACATTGAAGTCTCCATAATTAATTGTGATTTGGTATATTTCCTCTAATTCTATCAGTTTTTGCTTCATGTAATTTGAGATTTTATTAAAAGCATACACATTTAGGAATGATATGTCTTATTATTTAATGATACCCTTTATCATTACATACTGTTCCTCTCTTTTTCTGGTAATATTCTTTGATCTGAAGTCTATTTTGTCTTGGAGTTCCCGTCATGACGCAGCGGAAACGAATCCGACTAGGAACCATGAAGCTGTGGGATCGATCCCTGGCATTGCTCAGTGGGTTAAAGATCCTGCGTTGCGGTGAACTGTGGCGTAGGACGCAGTCGCGGCTCGATCTGGCATTGCTGTGGCTTTGGCATAGGCCAGCAACAACAGCTCCAATTAGACGCCTAACCTGGGAAACTCCATATGCCACAGGCGCAGCCCTAAAAAGACAAAAAAAAAAATGAAGTCTATTTTATCTGATATTAATATAGTCACTCCAGTTTTCTTTTGATTAGTGGTGGCACAACATATAATTTTGCATCCTTTTGCTTTAACTCCACATTTTTCTTTAAATTTAAACAGCTTCATCTAGACACAATGAGGTTGGGTCCTGCTTTTTATCTGCTATATATTGAATATGCCACCTCCCACCTGCTAATTCATATGTGGAAATGCTAACCCTCAATGTGATGTATTAGGATGCAGAGCCTTAGGTGATTAGGCCCCGCCCTCATGAGTGGAATAAGTGCCCTTATAAAAAAGAGCCCCCAGAGAGCTCACTCACCCCTTCTGCCATGGAGAAAACAGAGAGAAGGCAACTGTCTATGAACCAAGGTGTGGGTTCTCATTAGACACCAAATCTGCCAGTGCCTTGGTCTTAAGTTCCCAGTGTCAAGAACTGTGAGAAACAAATTCTGTTTTTTTATTAGCCACCCAATCTATGGTATTTTGTCATAGCAGCATAAACAGACTTAGACGTTATTCAGTCTGACAGCCTCTGTCTTTTAATTAGTGTATTTAAATCATTTTTAAAGAGTAAATATTGACATAGTTTAATTAAAATCTACCATTTTGCTATTTGTTTTCCATTTGTTCCATCTGTTCTTTTTTATTTCTTATCTCATTTTCATGGCATAATTTTGATTAATTTACACAACTCCATTTTACCTCCACAATTAAATTATTATACACTTATTTTAAAAAAGTATAGTGACTGCCCCAGGGCTTTCAATGTATATCACTAATAACAGTGTACTCCAAATAATATTATGCTGCTTTATTTAGAGTGTAATTCTTAAAACAGCATACTGCCAATGGTATATATGATATAATCAATTTTACATTTACATATGCCATAAACCCAAAAGCATTATAACTACCTGTTTTTTCTTTAGACATTCAGTTATTTCATGGAGCAGGTTAAAAGTGAGGAAAAAATTTTTTTTTTCTTTTTTGTCTTTTTGCCTTTATGTAGAGCTGCACCCGCGGCATATGGAGGTTCCCAGGCTAGGGGTCTAACAGGAGCTGTAGCTGCCGGCCTTCACCACAGCCACAGCAACACAGGATCCGAGCCTCGTCTGCAACCTACACCACAGCTCACGGCAACGCCGGATCCTTAACCCACTGAGCAAGGACAGGGATTGAACCCGCAACCTCATGGTTCCTACTAGGAGTCTTTTCCACTGCTGTCACAACGGGAACTCCCACCTCTCATATTTTTTTAAATTGAAAGTCAGTCATTGGGTGAGGCACAAGTGTGAACTAGTCACATAATATTTATGCTGGGAAATGGTTGTCTTTTGTTAGACCGATATTGTGGGAGGTTGAATCACTTTACTCAGTCTTTGAGCTGGTTTGAATTTCATGGTTGCTACTCTTCCCTTCAGGGTTATCTTATGTTAATCTTGGGAGCTATGTTGCCAGAGGAGTTCTCCTTAATGTTCTTGTTCTACTGTCAGCTTTTAGCCTTCCCTTTGTCCTTGTACTTCAATTTTCATACCCCTTCCACAGGGACAGACATTTGTTGCTTGTTAGTTGGGACCTTCTAACCTTACAACAGCACTGGTAGGGGGCTCTCTGTTGTCCTGTTTCAGCCTCATTCTTAAGCAGGCTTGTCCCTTGGCTTTGGAATTGGATCACTGTTAGTGATCCTACCCTTTATCATGTTTTCTTTTCTTATATCATGAATACATTTATATCTTAGAGGCTTTAAAAAATATTTCATCAGAATGATTCCTGTTTTGGGGGACCACTGAGTCCTTCTATAGGTCTGACAGTTTTATAATTTAAAAGGAAGCTCTATGGAGTTCCCACTGTGGCTCAACAGTAGTGAGCCCAACTAGTATCCATGAGGATGTGGATTTGACCCCTGGTCTTGCTTAGTGGGTTAAGGATCTGGCATTGCCTTAAATTGTGGTGTAGGTCAGAGATGTAGCTTGGATCCGGCATTACTGTGGCTGTGGGATAGGCTGGCAGCTCAGCTTCAATTCAACTCCTAGTCTGGAAACTTCCATATGCTGTGGGTACAGTCCTAAAAAGACAATAAACAAACAAACTAACAAATAGAAGCTCTATCTTTGTACTATTTGTGATATTTTCTCCTGGTACCCTAAGAACCCTATTTTCTAAGATCTCCTTGTATCACAAAGACTACTGTCTGTTAACTACATACTTCAGACTCGTATACCTTCAGGAAATTGCAGGCTGGAGTCTAGAACAGGTTGACATATATATTTTTTAACACAGACTTCTTTTAATATATAAAGTTGGCCTATAGCTGACTTTGTGCTAAAGCATCAGAAGAAGGTATTTGTAACAGAGGCCATATGCACTACAAAGGCTAAATATTGGCTCTCTGTTCCTTTATAGGAAAAGGTTGCTGACCTTGGTCTTGAAATTGTAGAGTATAGAAACTGCAGCAGTTGTAAGCTCCAGGACCTAGGAAAACAGAAACTGGTTCTGCAGTGGCAGCTGGGAGGTAGCTAACCCAGAGGGCAATACAGAATAAGCCTACATTCCTCTTCGTTTTCCTTTTTTTCAAACAAAACTTTTCCCATTTCATTCACTCATTTGTTTTATGGTGGGGTTCCTTCCATCTCAATTACAACTACCTGGGAGTTCATTCATATCACTCTTAAAATATAGTTTTGAATTAAATAGCTGTAGTTATATACTTCATTAAAGTATATGCAATAGTTTACAATACTTTCCATTTTAAAATTCAGAAGCCTGGATAGAATCTGATCAAAATTTCCAGTTTGGAAATAATGTCATGAATTTTCCTCTATACACGTTGGAGGAAGCAGGCAAGTAGAGTTCTCATTCATGCCTAAATCCCTCCTGCCAATTTATTTCAGTTTGCTTTTCAGACAACTGGCAGGAATGCCTTGCCTACGCATTTTCTTTTAATAAGTCAATGTCCAACAAAAACATCAACAGATTTAGGTTACAAATAATGATCTCCTTTAAGAGGCAGAAGCTAACATTATTTTTTGAAAACTGGATTGGAAATATCTACAATAATCCTATTTTTCTTTCATTGGCCAAAAAGAATTAAGGGTTTTATGCAAAGCAGGTTTTCAAGGATAACTTATATTTACATTCCTCTTAGTTCTACCTTTGTGCAATAGCATTTAAAAAACCGCTTCAAGTAACAGTTTCTCTGAGCTGAAGCCTATGTATTCCTTCATAACTTATATGTGTATATAGATATATTGTATATATATCTATATACACATATGTACAAATATATATGTATATGTCTATATTTTATATGCATGTAAACTTTGTAACTTTATTATTATTATTATTTTTTTTTTGTCTTTTCTAGGGCTGTGCACGTGGCATATGGAGGTTCCCAGGCTAGGGGCTGAATTGGAGCTGTAGCCGCCAGCTGATGCCACAGCCACAGCAACGCAGGATCCAAGCCGTGTCTGCAACCTACACCACAGCTCACGGCAGTGCTGGATCCTTAACCCACTGAGCAAGGCCAGGGATCGAACCTGCAACCTCATGGTTCCTAGTTGGATTCATTAACCACTAAGCCACAGCGGGAACTCCATGTAACTTTAAATTACAGATAGTATTAAAATCATGACAATGCTCTAAATGTAAACCAAACAAAAAAAATCAAGAATCATCTTGTAATTTGCATTTAGTTTATATTTTATATATGAGTTTGTATTAGTTTTCCCTTAATCTAAAATTTGGCTCTCCTGAATTTCCCTCATTTTTTCTGTAAGTATATCGACCCCCTGTCTCCTTTCTTTCACATAACCCATCAAAGGATGGAAGAGTGGACACAATGATAAGCATTCTAATTTCATCTCTAGATTTTACATAGGCGTGTATTATTATATAATGCCCTCCTATAGGACAATCCTATTCTCACTCCAACTCAGGAGAAGAAACTAAAATCAGAGTCACATTTCAAAAGGCAAAGATAGGAATTTAAAGTCAGTTTGCAAAATGAACAACAGCAACATTTAAGGCCAGAGTCAAAAGAAATACACGAGGAAAACTTATAATCATGAAACCTTAGGACAAGAGTTAAAATACTAATTTTCGCAATAATTTAAGAATAGGTTTGATTGTCTATCACATATGATAGGCAGAAAATTCCCCTCCTCTCCAATGATATCCATGTTCTAATTCCTATAACCTCTGAATATGTTCTCTTACATGGGAAAAGGGACTTTGTAGATGTAATTAGGAGATGGCATGATTTTGCTGGGTCACCCTTGTGGGTCCAATCTAATCAGAAGGATCCTTAATAAGAGGGAGGCAGAAAAAAAGGGTCAGAGGGAGATGTGATTATAGAAGAATGGTCCACAAACTGCAATGCTGCTAGCTTCAAAGATGGAATAAATGAGCTAAAGAATTCTGACAGCCTCCAAAGTTGGAAAAGGCAAGGAAACAAAACTTCCCCTAGAGCCTTCTGAAAGGAGTACAGCACTGATGACATCTTGACGTTAGCCCAGAGAGATGCACATCAGACATCTAACCTGTAGAATTTCAGGAAAATTAATTTGTAAAATTTAAGCCACTAAGTTTGTTGTGATTTTGCAGGAAGAAAATCAACGCATCATAGTTATCACAGTTATTTATGGTCTATTCCTTTTGTTTTTCACTAATACTTTTCTTAAACCCACTATTTCCCTGTTCCTATTCTTTCTATTTTGATTAAAATCTTAACCTAAAGGACGAATTGCTTGAGAGTTTCTCTTGGTGTTTCTTTTTTTCCCCAGGAAGGGCTCATACATGGGATTTTGTAGATCCTGCCACGTATAAGAATAACTTTCAGTTACCCTTGTTTATAACAGCAACTTTACAGTATAAAATTCTCAGGCACCATCTTTTATTCCTTTCACCTTATAGATTATTAATGATCTTTTCCTCCAGCTTTTCTCTCTTTCTCTAAGCTAGACTGTCTTTTTTTTTTAAGTAGGTAATGTTTGTTTCCTATCTATAATTTTTAAATTACTTTTCCATGAAGATATTAATTTGTTTTTAGGAAAGCTTTCTTTATTTTTGTTGTCTCTGTATGCTTGGTTCTTTACTCCTTAGATTCTTATTATTTATATGTCACATCTCCCAAATCTGTTGTTTAGATTTCTTATCTTTTCTCCTTATTTTAAATTCTCCTAAATTTTGAGAGAATTCTTAAGCTTATTTTCTATGGTATTGATTTAGTTTTATTCAATCTAATGTGTACTGCCTCTACTGTGCTTTTTCACTTAAAAATATTTTTTTTCCTTTTAGGGCTACCCCCGTGGCATTTGGAAGTTACCAGGCTAGGGGGTTGAATCAGAGCTGCAGCTGCCAGCCTACACCACAGCCACAGCAATGCTGGATCCTTAACCTACTAAGCGAGGCCCCTAATTGGGTTCATTACTACTGTGCCACAATGAGAACTCCTGTTTTTTTTCATTTACAATCTCCCAAGATTAAACCAGGAAGAAATAGAAAATATGAATAGACAAATTACCAGTACGAAAACTGAATCAGTAATTTTAATACTCCCAATAAGCTCAGGTCCAGGACAAGATGACTTCAGAAGCAAATTCCATCAAATATTTAAAGAGGAGTTAACACCTATCCTTCTGAAATTATTCCAAAAAATTGCATAGACAGGAACACTTCCAAACTTAGTCTATGAGGCCACCATCACCTTGAAACTAAAACCAAATGATGATAACACAAAAAAAGAAAATTATAGGCCAATATTACTGATGAACATAAATGCAAAAATCCTTAGCAAAATACTAGCGAACTGACTCCAGTAATACATCAAAAGGATCACACTCCATGACCAAGTGAGGTTTATCCCGGTGAAGCAAGGATTTTTCAGTATCTGCAAATTAATCCACGTGATACCCCACACTGAGAACCTAAAGAATAAAAACTTTATGACCAACTCAATAGATGCAGAAAAGACTTTTGATAAAATTCAACATTTATTTATGATTAAAAACTCCTCAGAAAGTGAGTATAGAGAGAACCTACCTCGACAAAATTAAGGCCATATATGAAAAACCCACAGCTAACATCATTCTCAGTGGTGAAAAACTGAAAGCATTTCCTCTAAGATTAGGAACAAGACAAGGATGTCTACTCTCACCACTTTTATTCAGCATACTTTTGGAAGTCTTATCCATTGCAATCAGAGAAGAAAAACAAATAAAGAAATCAAATTTGCAAAAGAAGAAGTAAAACTGTCACTGCTTGCAGATGCCATGATACTGTACATAGTAAATCCTAAAGATGCTACCATAAAATGACTAGAGCTCATTGATGAATTCGGTCAAGTTGTTGGTTAAATACAAAATTAACATGCAGAAATCTGTTCTGTTTTTATACATTAACAATAAAATATCAGAAAGAGAAGTCAAGCAAACAATCCCATTTACCATCACATCGAAAATAATTAAATACCTAGGAATAAACTTAGTGAAGGAGGCAAAAGTCCTATACTTTGAAAACTGTAAGATGTTGGTGAAAGAAAATGAAGATGACACAAACAGATGAAAAGATACACCATTTTCTTGGACTGAAAGAAACAATATTGTTAAAATAATCATACAACTCAAGACAATCTATAGATTCAGTGCAGTTCCTATCAAAGTATAGATGGCATTCTTCATTAAACTAGAACAAGAAAATATAAAGTTTATGTAAAAGCAATATTTTTATTTCTTAAAAACTACATTCAAGCCTTTCTGATTTTAGATTAGTATTATTTAATGTTTGCTTCCTCTGATTTTATAAACATAGTATCCTTTAAAGAACATGGGTTTGAGATTTTTTCAAACATCTGTATTCTTCATGCTCTCATTTGCTCTGATTTCTAGGAGTAGATACCTACCATCTCTTACATTCTTGATGTTTCTGTTTTCTCATCCTAAATTCAAATCTCAACTCAGTTTCCCTCTAGACAGATGAGCTTGTGCAAGTTAGTAAATCTCTCTATCCTCAGAGTCCTCGTTTATAAAATATTCCTGCCACCTACTATAAAAATTCTATGATTATGATCATTAAAATAATTATGATTATTTATTATTAAGTTCAGTTATGATTAAGTGAAATAATACCAGAAAGAGTTTAGCATAGTGTCATGCATGTGGTAATTGCTTAACAAATGGTAGTTGCTATTATAATCATTGTTCTCATCACCATTATCATCATCATCATTACTCTATCACTCTAGAGGAAGGTCTATTATTGTCCAGGCAGGAGCAGAGATTGGTTTTCTAAGAGTGCTTGGATTCCTATGCTAATCTGACAGGTCTAGATGAAAGGAGAAAAAAATTAGAGCTGTATAGTGTTCTTTTGCTATTTCTAAATCTCACTTCTCTGAGGCCAGTCTGGATGGTACATGAGACTGAAGCAGTTGCAGCAGATAACCACCTATGATTGAAGGTGTCTTTCCCTTCTTTGATACTGTGATCAGAAATTTGTTGGAGAATTCTGCTCCAACCGTTCTTTCTCCCATGTGCTTGTCCTTGTCCACTTCCTCTTAATGACAGGTGACCAGGGCCACATGCCAGCACTTTGCCTGACTCGGTAGCCCACATCAAGTGTGTCTGTATTGGGGTGGGGGGCGTGGAGAGGTGAGCATCATTAAGGCTTCCCTAGCCAATGTGGGCACAGTAGTGGGTGTTTGCCTCCAGCTTTTGCCCGAGTTAGGGCTGTTTGGCACTGGAGTGGAGTGGGGGTTGGAGGATGTTGGAACCTCTTAAACTTACTTCCTCTGAAAGGCATAGCTTCACAGGTGGGGACTCACAAATTTTCCTTCCCTTTCTTAGATATATTATGTATGCATGTACCTTGCAGAAATTTCTCAAATTCTCTAGGCATGAATATCTCATTCTCCTAATTTGCACTTGATAACACTTACCCTGTTCTCATATTCTAGTTTCCATTTCACTAGTCAGCTAGGAGGGAGGGTGTCAGACACTGGGGCTCCTATTAATGTTACAGAAAATCAGCTATTGAAGTAAGTTTTCTTTGTCAAGCTTATCTTATACTCAATAAAGGGTTTATTGTTTAAAAATCATAATAAGCCTATTTTTTCTAATGCTTGCTTTCACATTATGACAAAGCTATAAATGTGTAAATATGAAGCTTTTCCCATTTTTTTAAAGTTCTCAAATCTTATTTCTACTGCTTTAGAATCTATTTAAGGTCCAGTAATTTCTAAAACTACTTTGCTCTATTAACCTGTAATGATCTAGCATTACTCTATTACAATAGCAATGAAAACTAAGCCAGGTTTTTATATCTATTGAATTTTTTGTATATTCAACTACAGCCTAATCCCCCTGTAAAGCTGTTCATCACATTAAATAGGTAGTTATACGTAGTGGGAATGGAGTCTCTCAATAATATGAAGCAATCTAAAAGGCATAAAAAACACTTTCAAGGAGATCTCCTCCCAATTGAGATTAAACAGATGTTGAATATATTTTCTGTCTTAAACACTGTCAGTGTTGTGTGATCAACTTTTCCCCATCACGCTAAGAATGAAACAATCAGACTTTAAAATTTTCCCTTTTAAATCATTGGAGGTAATTGTTTTGTGATGTGGAATTTTTATTTTAGACCATACATTGGTTTATAAGATTCAATCAATTTTTCACATCTTATGAATTTCCACTTAAAGCTAAAAGACTCTGAAATGAGCTTTATTGTCAGTTCCTTGTTAAAATCAATTACGTTTAGAATGTCTAAAACAAAACTACAAAACCATTTACAACAGCAAATTCAAAGGCAAAAGAAGATTATGGAAGGGTTGGGTTGGGTCCTACTTGCGGCTCTAAAAAGAGTTGGGAGAATTTTCTAAGATTTCCTTTGAAAAATTAGGAAAAAAATTAGGAAAAGTTATGTTCTGAGTTCTCCTGTAAGGACAGAAAGATAGGGCATGTGTATATAAACGGAGTAGGCAGCCACACAAGGATTGGAATTTAAGGCTTCCTAAGAGGAATTATCTCAGTCATACTACAAAAATATCCCTTCTACTGACCTGTTGAGGAATATCTAAATTCTAGCATTACTTATTTACGCTTTTGACCTGAAGACAGAACCCGCCCCTCATCTGTTCCCCTAAATAGCTATGTAATCTGGAACAAACAGTATTTAGCAAAGGCATTAAACATGCTAAATGAACATGTATTGAATTGGATTATTTTGTTTTGTGTTCCTCTCTTAAAACACTCCTGGGAGAGTTGAGAGGTTAAGTCATGGTGGTTACTAAACTTTACTGGGCATAAACATCATCTTGGTTGCTTGTTAAAATGCAAGTATTCAGCCCTGCCCCTTTGAGATTTTGGTGAAGGTCATTCCTGGTCCACATTGACTGAAGCCACTCTGCGACATCTTAGTGTGAACTTGGTTTATTACTTTCCTCTGGGAAAAGTTGAGAGTTCCTGGATGGAACCAAGAAAGAATGGGTTAGGTGAGAATGTGAGTTTAAAACCACCATATTGTTCTCCCAGTCTCATTATTCAGAGATTTGGCTAAGAGAGTATATTTTAGAGTAGATATGAAAACATCTTTCTTTTGTGCTTCTGTGATTAAGCACATGGTGACCAATTACATTGCTTAGGAAGGTGGACTTCACTCTGGAACACTCACATCCAAATAGCTAGCAAGTTGTCTGGTTTCCCTTATCAGTGATGCCATAGTCTTTCCCTCATCTCCGTGGTCCTGCCCCTGCTCTTGTTCCCAGTCTTAGCATTGCTGCCTGACTACTGCAGTGGAGTAGTTTGCCTGTGGTCTTGCTCTGTTCTCCACCCCCAGTCCTCTATGATGAATCAAACTGCTGATGAATTAGATTTCAAGGAAGCAGATCTGATTTACTCACTCTGCTTCTGAGATTCCTTCTAAAGGTCTTCTCTTAATTTCAGGATAAAATTCAAGAATCTAAGCCATCTGGGATGGAACACTTGCCTATTAACCCACTCTTCCAGTGACCTCCAGCCACACTGAACTACTTTATCCACATTCCTGGATAAAATTCATTTCTCTACATCCACAGACTTTGGATTTCTGGCCCTTTCTTTGCCTCATTCACCAAAAAGGCTGACTAATATCTATTCATCCCCTAGAATTGGAATTGGGCCTCAATGGAGATCAGAGCAGACCACTCCCAAATATGCCAATTTGTGTACTGATTATTTTAAAGTTACTAAAGAAACAGCTAATGCAAGAAGGGTACTTTGACCCTCTTTTGTCCCCCCAAAGAAGGAAATAAATCTCCCATGTGGAAGGTGCCCTCCCCCTATCAGGAGCTAGAAAGACATCCTTATCACCAAAGATGGAAAATTCAAGGCTAAGAACGCTGTATAAACAAAGCTTGTTACTTCTTTACTATTGCAAACCCAAACTTCTTTGCTTTATTTGTTTCTCACAAATTTATTGTTTGTCTAAAAGGTATAAAAGCTGCCTACTTTGGTCACTACTTTGAGTTGTATACCTATGAGACCTTTGATTTTATTGCTTACGTTTGTACATCTTAAATACAAGACATATTCTTTTAAGTATCTAATAACTAACTCTACAATTGAAACTAATTTATTGTTTTTCTTATCCTAGAATGGAATAGAGGGATAGAGTGGGGAAAACAGGTTGGGATAAAGTCAAGTGAAATTCAGTGAAATAAAGTATATTTATTGGTAAAAAACACAATCATTTGTTTAATCCTCATTATTTCACTGTAATTTTGATATGCATATCATTCAAGGCTAATCTTTAATATCATAATGAACTATTTGTATTACTCTAGAGCTAGATGGTGAATATGTTAATAAGGCAGTTGGATGTTGAATCAGACAGGGTTGTATGAGTAAAAAAGAAGCAGAGTTATATTAAGAAATTTATTGTAAAGAGTCATTTTACATGATTGTGGGGGCTGGTTAGGTAAATCTGAAATCCAAAGGCCAGTGGGCTGGAAACTGTCGGGCAGTAGCTGACACTGCCATCCACAGAAGGAATTTCTTCTTCCTCAGGGAAACTTGAATTTTACTCTTAAGTCTTTTCAACTGCTTGGCTGAGGCCCATCCAGATTATTCATGATAATCTTTTTTACTTAAAGTCAACTAACTGAAGATAGGAATCATCTCTGTAGAAACACCTTCATGGAACAAGTAGATTAGTGTCTGAAAAACTAGCCAAGAGGACACATAAACCTCATTCATCAGCACAGATTTTCAACAGATTAAAAAAAAAAAATCCTTAGCAGAGCTGGAATATCAAGTTAGCAAGGTGCACGCTAAGGCCTCTGCAGAGCAGTAAAGGTGACTCCAGGGGCAGAGGGGAGTTTTCTGGATGTCCAGTGTAATTTTGAGAAAGGTAGGTCTACCTTGGAATGCTTTTTTTTCCCTTTCTTTTTAGGGCTACAGCCACAGCATATGGAAGTTCCCAGGCTAGGGGCTGAATTGGAACTGCAGCTGCTGGCCTTTACCACAGACACAGTAACACGGGATTCCAGCAGCCTCTGCAACCTACACCACAGCTCATGATGATATTGGATCCTTAACGCACTGAGTGAGGCCAGGGATCAAACCTGCATACTCGTGGATACTAGCCGGGTTCTTACAGCTGAGCCACAACGGGAACTCAATAATTGCTTTTATTTATTTATTTATTTATTCATTTATTTATTTACTTTATTATTTTTACGAAGTAGTAGCATTCATTGAAAAAGATGTTTACCAAGAGTCTTTAACAACATGAAAAATCCTTAAGATATAAAGTTTCAGAACTAAAAATAGTTAAAATAAAATTCATTTTTAAAAGTCACTGGGAAAATCTCAAACTCTTCATTGTAGTTATCTTTTGGTAGTAAGATTACCAGTAATTTTTATTTTCTTCATTATTGCTTTCTGTGTTTTCTGAAATGGGTATGTGTTTCTGTCATAAGCAGAACAAAAAATACTATGTTTAAAATACTGGAATTCCTGTGTGGCTTAATAGGTTAAGGATTCAGCATTGTCATTGCTGCGGCTCAGATCACTGCTGTAACACAGATTAATTCCCTGGCCCGGGAACTTCTATATGCTGTGAGTGCGGCCAAAATAAAAATAAATTTAAAATAAAATATAGGTTTGGGATTGGCATATGCACACTGTGGTACATGGAATGACTGGCCAATGGGAACCTGCTGTATAGCACAGGGAACTCTAACTAATATTCTGTGATAATCTGTACGGGAAATAAATCTGAAAAAGAATGGATGTGCTACATGCATAACTGAATAATTTTTTTGGTTTTTTAATAATGATTTTTATTTTTTCTATCATAGCTCGTTTACAGTGTTCTGTCAATTTTCTACTGTACAACAAAGTGACCCAGTCACACACAAACACACACATGTATAAATACATTCGTTTTCTCACATTATCCTCCGTCATGCTCTGTCACAAGTGTCTAGACAGATGAATGGATTAAGAAGATATGGTATATATACACAATGGACTACTACTCAGTCACAAAAAAGAACAAAATAATACTATTTGCAGCAACAGGGATGGAACTAGAGACTCTCATAACAAGTGAAATAAGTCAGAAAGAGAAAGTCAAATACCATATGGTATCACTTATATCTGAAATCTAGTATATGGCATAAATGAACCTTTCCACAGAAAAGAAACTCATGCACTTGGAGAACAGATTTGTGCTTGCCAAGAGTGAGGGGAAGGAAATGGGATGGACTGGGAATCTGGAGTCGAAAGATGCAAACTATTGCCTTTAGAATGGATAAGCAATGAGATCCTACTGTATATCACTGGGAACTATATCCAGAATTGCTCTTAAAAAGAGAGAGTTGCTTTTGAGAATCTCAGAAGCCCTATCTCTGGTGAGGGATTAACAAGAACAACAGAAGCAGATACCATTGACTAGCTTCTCATTAATCTATGCCCTGAGCTAAGCATTACCTCATTTCATCTCAAGATACCTTTGTTCGTTAATATTAGTGCTTCCTTTCACAGCTTTGGAAACTAAAGTTTAGAGGAGTCAAGTCTTGTCTAATAAACCAAAGTGTGTGTGTTGAATACCTATACTGTGGGGACACATTGCTAGGGTTTGCATTTATGTTTAGTATCCAGAAACGAATGGATTGAAATACAGGTTTTTACACTCAAAAGCTCATATCTGTTCTACCTCTTGGTAGAATATCATCACTTTTCACTCAGAAGGCTCCTGACAGAAAAGAGAAAGAATTAGTGCAAAGTGATGATGGGTGGGGGAGGGCGCTGCTTATTTGTAATGGGCTAGGCAAGAGAGAGGGTGGGTCACTCTGTCAGCTTTCAGGTTACCAGAAATAAACAGAGAACTAAGGAGTGAGCCTTTTACCTGAGATGGAATTTATACAATTTAAAATCCATGAATTGTTTATTTCCGGAACTTCCAATTCAATGTTTTTAAACCCTGGTTGACTGAAACTGGTAACTGAAATCATGGAAAGAGAAACCACAAATAAGGAAGTGGCTGCTGTAGCTAAAATAGGACAGAGAAAATAACAATAGTAATAGAAGAACAATTTATTAACCATGGTGTCAAAATATACAAGTTTTTCATACTCTCCTGAAATGGACTACAAGTATTTTTATTAACAATAAAGTGCTGAAACTTAATTGAATAACTTATTTTTCTTCATCAGAAATCAGAGCAGATACACGGTGTACCTATAATAAGGCTCTCTCTGGGTTTAGTCAGTTTGAGATTCATCAGAAAAACAGAGCCTCTGCAAATATTCCAGGAATAAAGGATTCAATATAGAAATTAAGGCTTGCATAAATGTGGCAGGAGCTGGACAGCTGTAGGCACTCACTTGAAGAAACAATCACTAGTGATTTCAAAGCCCTGAGGATGGCTAGGAAAGTTGAGCTTGTGGTCCATCTAAGAATATATCATGTCTGGCCACTTGACCCACAAAGCAAGAGCTGGTGGGTAAGTCTCTGACACAGCTCTACCTGGTGGCTTCCCAGGATAATGGCTTTCTCTTTCCTTCTTCTCTTTGCCTTCCAAACTTTCTGCGAGTGCTTCTCTTTGACAAACTAGCTTGAAGTCAGGCAGGGAAGTCCCCAATGTCAGAAGAGAGCTGTGGGCATGGGGAGCTGACATCCTACTGGGGTTATGATATCTACTTCCTTAAGAGGGAGAGAAAGTGTGAGGTTAAAGCTGAGACACCAAGGATTGCATGCAAGGGTATATCACCTGTATGAATGTGTCCTTAGAATTAAAGAAGAAAAAAAAAAGGGTTTGAGACATCTGTGATACATGTGTGTGTGCCTGAGTGGTTTATAACTACTGAGGACTGATGTAGAGTCATTTGAAATATGGCACAATGACCTCTTTCAATAGAGATCACTTTTTTTAGTTTTTATTTTTTCATGCTGAATACTATGAAGGGAGGAAAGAAATAACTCAATTCATGTCTTCTGACAACAGGCATCGACTTCAGGAGAAAAATAAGAAAAGGCAATTGCACAATCACTGGTAGGCGGGTCACCAGCTGGTACCCCATGACCCCCAACTGTATAATTCCCCTTGCTTTGCTGATGCTGAATAGGCAAGGTTGCTTTTCCACCACTACTCTGATGGGACACTGAAAACCTTGGCAGTTTAGCTCACTTATAACAATAATACTATAAACCAAGCCATTTAAAAATAGCACTAAAAATTCATGGTATAGTCCCTTGCATAGATAAAAATGTAAGACCTTTTAAAATAAGGCAGTATTTACTTTTTAAGTGAGGCAGCATGTGCATTATTACTATTTAATATTTAATGAAGGCCACCAGTTTGCTAGGTATTGTATATCATTCTGCACAAACAATTGGGTGTATGTATAAGAGCTGAGACTCCTATAATTATAGGGTCATGAAGCTTATGGGAGAATGAACCATACCTCAGAAAGGTCAGATGGACAGTATTAATCATTACTGCTTTATATATTCATTTCCACCAACTGAGGTTTTATCTTTCCCCATACATTAACATTTATGGTATACCTCACTGCATATGTGCAACTTATTGAAAATGCTGACTGCCTGGAAAAGAGTTAAGCTTTCTTTGTGCAATTGTAATTGCTCTTAAACCAAACTTTCTTTCTTTTTTTAATATGTGGAATACTCTACCCCTATTTGTTTCATGAGTTATTGATGTAGAGCAATCCGGTTTAAAGAATGACAGTAGCTGCATTAGACACAATATTTGTCAAAAAAAAGAGAAAATATTTTAAGTTGAAAAAATCTAAAAATAAAAGAAACTAATAAATTATGTGCCCAAAACTGCTGCACACATTCTCAGATGATTTGTCCATCAAGGATAGTCTTTTTTTTCCACCTTAGAAACACCATATTAAAGATTTATGTTCAGTTTCAAATCTTGAAAATCAGGATTGCAAGCAGAAATAATATTTTTAAGTGATGCGCAAAACATCAAAAAACTCTTTGTAAATGAGAAAGAGTTCCTTTGAATGGCCGATCTTATGCCATTTCATGGGAAAATTTGTTTTGTGGGAGAAAAATAGTAACAAAACCACAGCTCATTAGTTCTGATGCCTAACTTCTAAAGTTTTTAGAAAGAAAGCTAATCTTCAATAGGAATGGTTGAATTTCTATAATTTAAGGTACAGATGAGATAAACATTCTCAAGCTCAGGGCCTCGTAAATTTTTTATAGTACCACAGTTTGCCATGTGCTAATTGATTCACAAAACATTTCTATTACATCTACAGCTAGGGCTGGATATAATCAAGAAGAAGAACTGTGGCACCCAGAAATAAACAAAAGCTCATGGAATTTTGCTGAGCCACAAAGTATTTTCAGTGTTTGGCTATGGGTTCAATTTCACACTTGAGAACTTTCTAGCCTGTCCTCTTTTCCCCTGGTCTGTGCCACTAACACTTTAAGGGGGGATGGAAAAAACTGAGCCAAGCTGACAGGAGCAGTGTCTCTTGGGAAAGAAATACAGCTGCCAAAGAAGGCAAATAAGGACTTTACACAAGCATAAAGCCAGCAGGGTATCTGGGGACACTGTATTTCATTGCTCTTTTCTGTTTACTACAAGATATAAAAACAGTCATTTGCCATTGAGGAGATGTTTCATGAACTGAGTATTATAATTCCATAACTGGATACTACAACATTAGGGGACTAAATTAACTTCAGGAAGATTTCTTTTCCTTTTTTTCTTTTTTTTTTCATACTCTGATCATGGAACAGATCCTTCAACAGGTAAGTATTGTTTCAGCGGTTCTTTCTAAACTGAGAAAAGAACTTCACAAGTTATCTTCCTTTGCCAAACAAATTCCATTTAAAATTTAATGATAGAAAACTGTATTTTCTCACTATCCTTATTTTTTATTTTAATTAATTAATTTTTTTTAGGGCTGCACCCATGGAATATGGAAGTTCCCAGGCTGGAGGTCGAATCAGAGCTGCAGCTGCCAGCCTATACCACAGTCATAGCAACGCTGGATCCGAGCTGCACCTGCGACCTGCACCACAGTTCATGGCAATGCTGGATCCTTAACACACGAAGAGGGGCCAGGGATCAAACCCACGTCCTCATGGATAGTAGTCAGATTCGTTTCCACTGTATCACAATGCAAAATCCCAAAAACTATTTTTAAAAATAGCAATTCACTTAGTTTTGGTTTTCTCCTTTCTCTCACTCTTTCTATTCATCTCTCTCTTGAAAAACTGGTCTTTCTTTCCCTATCCTTTCATAAATTCCTTATATATGAGTTCTTTATTTTTGTTCATCTTTCAATTGTCTGGAATATAAGACACAGCCATTTTTAGGAAGCATGTCTGAATTGTACATTTCATAAATTTTTATATATTTAAGTTTCATTTTATTGCCTTGATTCATGAACTTTATGTTCATGAACTTGGCTGAGTAGAGAAGTTATTGAATCACACTTTTTTCTTCTTCCAAATAATGTTCAAAATGCTCCATTTATACTAGCATCTAATATTTGAAGACAGTTGTAATTTTTTTCATTTTTATAGGTGATATATTTCTTTTTTTTCAGATGCTTGTAAGCACCTTCCTTCAGTTAAATATTTAAATAAAAAAGGTTACCAGATTTTATGTTAATGTAACTGTTTCCTTTATAAAGAAAAATGGAATTGAAAACACTATGACTTCTAAAACAGATCCAATGGATCTAATGTTAATAAGTAGCACAAACTAAGATAAATTGTTTTATTCTGTACTCATTCAAACTTATATGTTGCAAGAGAAATCTTCAAACTGAATCACTAGTAATGGTGCACAATTAGAGTGTTCTGAAGAAGACAAGACAGCTTCAGAAAACACTATACCTGTAGTGTCTGTCCCTACTGCCAAACGGGAATGACAGTCAGGACTGAAGTAGAAACAGCACCACTGATTCTACTGACTTGTTTTCCTAACACCTAAACACATGCTGAAAGCACAGGAGAAGAAGAAAAAAAGAAGAGGAAACAACATCCTGCAGTCAACTTTGTAATTATAGTAGACCACCATCATCTGATAAAGAAAATACACTGATTTTACCAAGGAAAAGGTCTGTGGGTTTAAAATTTTCACCTGGCTTCTACTTAATTTGCCTTGCCGAAGCCAACATAAAAGCAAGCCAAAAAACACCAAAAAGGTTCCCCTATTCCTATCATAGAATAAAAAACTGCCAGCTTAGAAGAGGAGAGGTTTAAAGCGACTTAGGAAGAAAGAACACAGGAACAAAATTCCCAGACTAAGAGTACTTATAGCTCCAGCTTTCACCCTACTCTCCTTGGGTATCCAAAGTCCTACCAGAGAAGAAAGAAATTTAACATTCAAATTTGCAATTTTAGTTTTGAGGGGGAAATTAAAAGAGCAGATAAAGATGCAACAGAGTCAAAGTCCCCACTCACATTCTTTCAGTACAAGTAGGAAACTCACGTAAGACCAAATGTGTTTTAAAAAATAAGAGAAAAAAGCCAGTATGCCATTTATGAAAAAACTCTGCAACTACAAAGAGAATATGGCATGCAAGACAGTCAAAATACACACTTGGAAAAATAATTTTCTCCAAGCTATTGAAGAACATTTTAAATTAAATGTTTTAGAAAGTGCAAAGAGCAGAATCGACACTCCAAAACAAAACAAACAACATGAAGGGGAAAATGATGACTAATACAATTGGTAAAAAAAAAAAGAAATGGATAAAAATAGGAGCAGGTACTGAGAGATGACAGTTCTGAAGGTAATAATACTCAACACAAAAGTATAACTGGTGTGCCTGATGAAGAAAATCAAAAAAAAAAGAGAGAAATAAACATATCTGAAGATGTAATAAAGCAGACATTTTGTGAAATTAGGAAAGGCATGACTCTTTAGATATGAAAGCCATTATGGTTATGAACTGAATGTTTATGTTCCTACAACATTTATGTTAAAGTCCAGTGCTAGAATCCTAACCCCCAATGGAGTGGTATTAGGAAAAGGTAACTAGGTTATGAGGGATTAGTGCTCTTATAAAAGAGACTTTGGGAGCTCTCTAGCATGCTTCCCAACATGTGAAGAGACAGTAAGACCTGTTTCCTATGAACCAAGAGAGGAGCTGTCACTAGAAACCAAATCTGCCACCCTTGATCTTGGACTTCCCAACTTCCAGAACTGTAAGAAATAAATGTCTACTGTTTAAGGCACCCCTTCTATTGTATTTTTGGTATAACAGCCTGAAATTACTAAGACAAAGAGCAAACTTCACCTACAGGTAATTTCTTGAAGCCTTCACAGAGAGATCGCAGGGAATATGTATTTATTTCACAAAGCCGGGTCCATTAAATAGCTGGGCACCACCTTGATAAAGCCTCAGTAGCATAGCACATGTAGAAGATTAGAAAAATGTACTTATAATGTTTGGGGGCCAGGGTTAGTCATAAAATGATTTTAGAGTAGAAGATTTCATGGTCTGGGCAGGGATGTTTCAATTTTGTGAACTAGGCAAGTTCACTCAACTTTGTTCAACACCGTCTTGTGTCAGAAAGTATTCTTTCAGGTCTGTGATTTGAAGTTGGAGCTCTTCATTTGTTTCAATGGTAATGAAGTTTTATCCTTATTTTGTTAATTTGGTGTATTTCAGAAAGCAAAATTGTGCAGAGCTCTTCCAAAGGTCTCGTTGACTACTGCAACTTGTAGAATCACATGCTTGACAGTCCTCTTATTTGCCACCTAACACCAGGAAAACCTGCCTTAAATCATCAGTTTTCAAATTTCTTCTTCTCATTCCCTGTGTAGAGATAAGCATAGAAATATCCAGAAGGGAAGAGGAAAGCCATGTCACAGAACTTATAGAAGGGCTTCCAGGAGACTGCAAAGCCCTTGAAAAATATATGATCATATATGCATGGTTCACAATCTTAAAAAAAAAATTTGTGTTCCTTCTTATATCAAGAAGCAGTTGCAGAGATAAACTTCTTTTAGTTTATGATATATAGTTATATATTTATACGTGTGTGTATGTTTATATACACAAAATTACTGTTTTAAAAACATACACCTCTGGATCTATGCAATTTTTTTCCTTCATAGGAGTCTAAGAAGTTCTTTTTTTAAATGACTTTTATTTCTTCCATTATATATAGTTTATAGTATTCTACCAATTTTCTACTGTACAGCAAGGTGACCTAGTCACACATACATATATACATTCTTTTTCTCACATTATCCTCCATCATGCTCCATCATAAGTGACTAGATATACTTCCCAGTGATGTACAGCAGGATCTCATTGCTTATCCATTTCAAAGGCAATAGTTTGCATCTATTAACCCCAAATTCCCAGTCCATCCCACTCCCTCTTCCTCCCTCTTGGCAACCACAAGTCTGTTTTCCAGGCCCATGATTTTCTTTTCCGTGGAAAGTTTCATTTGTACCATATTTTAGATTCCAGATATAAGTGATACCATAAAGTATTTGTAAACAATTCCCTGAGTAGCAAAGTCCCTAACAGAACTCACATATAAGGTCCAGGTATAAGTCTCTGAGCATCTTTCAAATAATAAGTTCTTTGTGCTATGTTCAATACAAAGAGGTGCATTTTTATTTCTTGTTTCTGGATACTTCCTATAGCTACATGGAAAAGATCTAATTAGACTACTAATGTGATTGCACATTGCTGCCACATGGTGTTGCTGCTGGAGTTTATTCCGTACAGCACTGCGGACTTTGCTAATCTAGCCATCTTCATACAGACTGACTCAAGTTCTTACAAGGATCATAATAGTGTACTTGGGCTCCAAGGGTTATTAGTTGTCTTAGGTCATATTCATATGCTTGGTCATTTTTTTCCCTGAATACCACACCATGCCAAAGTGGCTATCTTGAAGGCTACACTGGAATAATTCCTCCTTAGTAATCTCTAGATCATTTTGTTTGAGTGCTTGCATTGCCTTTCTTGTCACCGGGCCTGTGTGGTAGTCTCTTTACCTTGACAGGTCTTCCTATAGCTTCCTGTCCCTCTAGAAACTATATTTATAGACTATTTATGGAAATTCATCAATCCCCTCCCAACAAGATATACACATATGGGTCTCAGGAAGTGGCAATCTTGACAAAGTTATAAAACTTTCCACTACTTTTTTCTCCCCGTATATGTGTATAATTAAAGGACACTGCTCATGCAATGCCTGGCTGTTGGTATATTCAGGAAAAAGCAAGGAGGTCAATGGGGCTGGGCTAGAGTGACTGGTGCTGGGTGAGCATGTTGATGACTGGTAAGGTCTGGGAGATTTAGGTGAAAGCGTTCTGCTGGCCCCTGTGGAAACTGTGATAGAAAAAGGCGTACATGAGCCAACACCAGAACACATGATCTGATGAGTGGATTTCAGCCTCTATTAGCTGCTTCAGTTTGGTGCACCCATATACAGTGTATCAACCATGTTGATTAGCCTAGGACTTGAGTATCATTACTGGGACATAATTTCATAACTTTTAAAGATGACTTTGTGTATGATCTCGAGAAGTATTCAGAAGAAAGTCAATTTTAACCCCTTTTCCTATAATGTACTCTACATGTTTAGTATCAACATTAAAAGAAAACCTACTTGATGCAAAATTTCTCATTATTTGCAATACCAAGAACATTTTAGTTCTTAATAAAAATTTTATTTATTTATTTTTGTCTTTTTAGGGCCACACCCGCGGCATATGCAGGTTCCCAGGCTAGGTGTCGAATAGGAGCTATAGCTGTGAATATAATTAGTGATACCACAAAGTGAATACCATTCAAATATTTAATATATAACCACAGAATAAATTTCCACATCTCCAAAATGTGTAAGGTTTAAAAACTTTCCTAACTTTCAGGGTTACTGTGAAAATTCATTAATGCCACAGCCACAGCAACACGGGGTCCGAGCCGTGTCTGCGACCTACACCACAGTTCATGGCAGCGCCGGATCCTTAATCCACTGAGCGAGGACAGAGATCGAACCCGCAACCTCATGGTTACTAGTCAAGTTCGTTAACCACTGAGCCACAATGGGAACTCCATTAATAAAAATTTTAAAAGACAATGTATTGTAACTACTTATTTGTTCAGTAAATACTTATTAAGTGCCTCCTATATGACAGACACTGTTCTAGTCATTGGGGATATAGCTACAGTCCCTGACTCATGAAGCATCCTTGCTGACTCTAAAAAGCTAGACCATACAAAGACAATACTGAATTCTTGGTAGTATTAGGGAAGGTAAATAGATCTGAAAGCAAAAACAATGTGTAACTGTGGTTAATTAAACTCTAGAGCCTCAATTATGAGTCCTCTTGGCTTCAAAAATTGCCTTGAAAGAAGTAACTGCTCAGCTTCTCCTAGTGGAAAGCTTAGGCCCAAGCATGAAAATTGGAAGGAAACAATGTCAAATGGCTTCAAACAAATACCCGCTTTAAGTTGACTGAAAGATCTGAGGAGTTTCCTGGGAAATGTAAAGAAGATCTCAGAAGTTTCACATGGCTGGGCTGTGATGCCCATGTGAAGCAACGTGCTGTGTTGATACAAATATTCATGGGTCTTCTGGATTCCTTTCCCACCCAAGTCCGTGCTTCAATAATAGTTCCTTCACTATCCTCAATTGTCTCTGATATCTCTAAGAGAAAAAAAAAATGCAGAAAAAAAATTATTCCTTATAGAAGAAAATTCAGGCCAGTGAATATAATTAGTGATACCACAAAGTGAATATCATCCAAATATTTAATATATAACCACAGAATAAATTCCACATCTCCAAAATGTGTAAGGTTTAAAATACTTTCCTAGCTTTCAGGGTTACTGTGAAAATTCATTAATGGAAAGTCTTGAGGAAAAGTGTTTACAAAGCACTGGAAAAGGATAATTATAATGAAAGGCACATTTAGCAGGCATGTAGAATGTGGTTTACTTTCCTTTGGTTATAAAGCTCATCACTGTACATAAAAACCCAGATTTTGCATGAATGGATAAGCCAGCTAGAAGAACTCTTGACAGTCAGTTCTGTGAGATATTATATTCAGTAATTAATTTTATAATAACTGGTTCACACATATAAAGTACTCTATTTGCATAAAAAATTACTGCTTAAATGACAAATCAATTACTGCACACAAAGTCAATTATTATACACTTGTTTAAAACTGAATATCATAATTAAAATTTGAGTAATTTGCTGTTTTTCCTACTGCAACACAGTACAGTAATTAGTATTCTAGTTCTGTGAGATTAAGTATCTCCATAAAGTCATTAAAATAAAAATCCCTAAATCTAGTGCATAGTAAATGCATGATAATTGTAATAGTTCAAAGAAGATTTTTTTGTAATAGAAATGATCATTGAGACTCCTTCTCCTTTCTAAACCTTATGATAGTGTCCACATGGCTACTGGTTATTACTCTTTTTTTTCTGAAACAGAGGTGGGGTAACAACTGAGAATGCAAAGATGGTAAGCAAGCATCTTTTGATCAAATTCACCTACATAAAGTAATTGTAATTCTTGTAAAAAAAGCATTAAAAGGGGATTTATTGGTGAGTTTCCTAACTGGAAAGTGTACCTCCCAGTGAACTAAACACAAATGCTTTCCTTGTTTTAATTCCACTGAAATATGCACAAGTGAAAAACATTTAAATGGGAGCAGAATCGTCAAGGGTGGATAAAAGAGCCTATGAGGAGGTATTGATAAGCTTTAACTCTTAAGAGGCCCATAGGCCCACGTGGCCCTATGGATCAGGCACTCACAAATATGTTTCTCTCTAATACTTTTCCACGTGCAAAGTACACACTTAAGGTCTATTCTAGCTTTCAATTTCATCCAGAATCTGACCTCTTTCCAACCCCTCCACCCTGGTCCAAGCCACCATCATCTTTCACTTGAATTAAGGTAATAGTTTCCTAACTCCCATCCTACTCCTTCCACAAAATAGCCTCTCCAACCTATACAGTCCTCCCCAACCCTACCTCAGATGATGTCATGAGCAGCTAAGTTATGAGTACAAAAGCTGAGCAGATAACTTTGCTCAAAACCGCCCAGCAAGACCCACCTGCCCCAACTGGGTAGTGATGAGAATTATGTAGAAAAAAGAAGCAAGGTAAGAGGTTGCATAGTATCTAAGGTGCTTTTTGAAAGGAAGCAGTGAGGGACGCTCTTTCTGAGGAAGGGCATGTGAATAGAGTCCTGAGTGGAGTGTGAGCCAAGGGGTATCTGGGGAAGAACTGTCAGAAGAAAACTAGCAGGGTGGGCCATGTGGAGAGTGAGGTTGGCGTATTGGAGAAAAGGAGGCCAAGAAGCCCAGGGAGGTGAGAGGTGAATGCTAGTCAATGACATTGGAGAAATGGCCATGGGCAGGTTTTGTAAGGTGGTTGGGTACTTTTTTGGTGTGTTGGGAAGCCACTGGAAAGTTTTTGGGAGAAAAGTGACTGCATCTGACTCATGTTTTACCAAAAAGGTAACCTGGCTATTGTGTAGAAAACAGACTGCAAAGGGGCAGATGTAGCAGCTAGGAGAGCAGAGTCTTAGAAAGCAGAATTATTCCCAGCAGTTGTGGTATATTACCAAGTTCCCTGGTAATGTTTGGGAGCTGAGATAGAAGGCCCAGAATCAGCAATCGCCCAGGTAAATGTGGGAGCAGATCAACACGGGGCAACACATCTCAGCCCACCATCACAGTCATTCTGAAATTTCAGAACAGAAGCCCTTGTTCAGTACACCCAGGTTTAGCCTTCCTAGTAAAGGAAAAGAAAAAGAAAAATGCTGAAGCAAGAAATAGAGTATTTTTCAATGCTTCAACTGCAAAGAGAGTAAAACAGTATCAGGAGAAATAACACACACAGGCCCACCCCTTTCCCCTGGGAAATATGTGTCCAGATTGGCCCCATTAGTCACTTATGTCCACATAAATAAGACATTCATAAAGGAAGTCACCCTTAACTCCAAAGGAACAGTGAAATCAGTAACAGCATTGATCACTGCAGATCTATTTCTTCTTTCACTGTCCTAATGTGCAGTTTTCTTCTTTTCCCTATTCTGTTAAATGTAAGTAACCCATAGTTTTTGTTTTACAGTAAAAAAATATGCCATGATACTCTGCATCAGCCACATTAATACCTTCCATTACAGTTAAACATCTAATAATTTAAAGCTATGCCATTTACCCATCTGTGGCATAATCTCACTGACTGACTGAGAGAGGAAATGAAATTCCTAAGTCCCTTGGACTCACTGAACCATGGCTATCAAAAGGGGTGCTGTTTATACTTCTGATTTGAAGCCTCTACCTATCAGAAATTCCATGTAGTAGCCCCTGTCCAAGTGTTCCTGATCGTCTCTAGAAGGGCCTGTTGTTCACATATGACTGGAATGCTTAATTTGGTAACAGGCTCCCTCTCTTCCAGGAAACGCATTCCCTATGGGTTAGGAAAAAAAGGTACAGCATAGCAATTACTAGCTCGGGCTTGGAATTCAGACTCCCTAGATAGGAGTTCTAACACTGCCATTTACTAGCTACATGACAGTGGGAAACTTACTTTATTCCTGTCTGCCTAGTTCCTGATTTCTAAGACAAGGTTATACTACTCTCTTACCTCCTAGGATATAGTCACATTAGTTTTAGCAATGTTATGACTACCAAGATGATGTCTGATATCTAACGAATGATTAATAAGAGCCATTATTATCATGTCTTGGGGAGGGGAGATGTTTTCAGCCTCACCATTGCCCCAGCTGAGGGTACCCACCTTGTGAATGCCAATGTATAAGCCAAGCATCCTGTATCCCGTATTCAGGTGTCACACAGATGCCCTTCTTTAGTGCTGAGATGTGTACAGAGGCCGGAAGGCTAACTCTCTCTTTTAAATTCTTGGTCAGACTTTGTTTTCGTGGCCCCAAACAGAACTAACTGGGCCCATCATCCTGTCAAGTTTCTGGCCTGTCGTTTCCCTTCTTTTCTGGTCCTCTCTCCTCCATCAGCAAGGGTTCAGATCTAGACCTTGTGCCTAAACAGGAAGCAGACCTCATACCATCCCGTTCATTCTCTTATTGGCTCCTACTTTGCAGTAAACTCCTCTCCATTCCCTTAATTACTGAACAAACACTCCCATACATAACATCTGAATGTACAAAAGGAATGGGGGAGAGGAGTATTTTCTATACCATCAGTGTCTGAGTCTAGTTCAGCCAGGCAAACAAGCTCTAAAATATATGTTGGAGTTTTATCTACCCAGTTGGGTCAGACTCAGATAGCCTAAGGTTACCTATTTTAAAAGGTATGTTGTATTATACCTTTAGGCTAGTTGTAGATTTAAAAATATAGAGGCCAAATGTGTACAGCTCAAATGCAGTAAAAATCTTATTTCTTACTTATGTAACAGTCCAAGGTGGACGTAGCTGTTGGGTGGTCCTCCTCACTAGGCAATTCAGGAAGTGACCCAGATTCCTTTCTTTTTGAGGCTCTGGGCATTGTTATCATCTATATCTAGTTCTCCAAAGATAAATGGAGCAGAAAGGGAGGCTTGCCTGCTTCTAAAAGCCTTAGTGCAGAACAGCCCACATCTCTTCCATTCACAGTCCATTGTGAGTTAATTATGTGGTCACACCTAGCTGCAAGGGCTGTCACATGCATTATCTCACCAGGAAGTGACTTCATAACTCTACCTGTACACTATGGAAGGGAAAGAGTATCTTTCAGTGGTTAGCTGTGACAATTCCACATTGTCACAGTCATTGGCTAATAATCAAAATACATAAACTTTTGGAGTTCCCGTTGCAGCTCAGCAGTAACAAACCTGACTAGTATCCATGGGACACAGGTTTAATCCCTGGCCTCGCTCAGTGGGTTAAGGATCCTGCATTGCTGTGGCTATGGTGTAGGCCTACAGTTGCAGCTCCATTCGATCCCTAGCCTGGGAACTTCCATATGCCACAGGTGAGGCCCTAAAAAGAGAAGGAAAAAAAACCCAAAAAACATAAACTTTTGAATACTTCTTTTCTTTTCTTTTTAGGGTCTCACCTGCAGCATATAGAACTTCTTGGACTAGGTGTTGAATTAGAGCTGCAGGTGCTAGCCTATGCCACAGCTACAGCAATGTGGAATCCTTAACCCACTGAGCAGGGCCAGGGATCGAACCCACGTCCTCAAGGATAGTAGCTGGGTTTGTTACCACTGAGTCATAATGGGAACTCTCAACTTTTGAATATTTCTGAAATTGAATACTTTAGAACTGACTTACTCCAGAACAAAATTAAAGTTTATCAGTAAATTACTAGGTGAAACTAAATTTTAAAAAAAGTATAACTTTAATAAATATATTTTTTCCTCCTGCCACATTCTCTGCATAGAATTATGGTTTAACTAAGAGAAAATTTTTACTGACAAAGATTACTAAATTAAATCTTCATCCTAGAAAACACGTCTAGTAAAATTTGACCTTGAGGAATAATAAAGATGTAAAAAGTAGGACTTAGCCCTCCTTTTTTTTTTTTTTTAAACTTTTCCAATATCCAACATAGGATTCACATTAAGATGTGTCTGGCAAGTATGGAAAAGATTGCATGTACTTCATGCTACTCATTAGCAATATTTTAGAGATGATTTTTAACCTTAATAAGATAACTCAATTCATGCTTAGGGAGTTGCTAAAATTACAGGATTTCAAGTGCTAAACAAATACCTTTGACTCAGGAGGCGTCTTTTTCTACATTACTAATGCATTACACACAAGCTTCCTAATATTGGTGCCACTGTACAAACAGTACTGTCACTTGGAACTGCATTCACCTTTTGTAAACAAATGATTCAATTAATAAACCTCACCAGGGAATAGTACTTCTGACTTAAAGGTTGCCTTTCTAAGATTGCTTTATAAAACAGCTTTCACTTTCCTGGGGCTTATGACCTACGTGCATTCAGGATTTTGCTAATGAACTACTCAGCCACTGAGTTGAGTAAATAGAAAAGGCCATTCTCTTTGCTCTTTTCACACCTTTTAATTGGAAGAAGTATGTTTTGGTTTGATTCATATTTCTACTTGTATGTGTTAGAACCTCGTGTAAATAATAATTTGGTTGATATTCTGCAGATAGTAGAGGTCATATTTTTTTTAATATTGACAGTAGGGTTGCTTTAATTCTACAGGACAAGGATTAACAGATCATGAGTGACATGATAGATTGGTTTAAGAATTACATTCCAAGCTGAGTGAGTTTTAACTCTCATATGTGTCTATGTTTCTAAATCAATTATTTTCCATGCAGAATGCACAAGGTGGCCAAGGAGGTGAAGAGAGATTGTATTAGCTGAGACTCTTTCCAGTTGCAAATGATAGAAATACTTCTCAAAAGGATTAAGCACAAAATGGAATGTTGCTGATTATCTATGTGGAATGTCGAGGGATGGGGCTGATTTCTGGCAAGGTTGGCATATCATTGGGTAGTACACTTAGAGTATAATAACAAGAATGGTTTATTTACACAAGGCCTATTATGAAACTGTGGGAGTAGTGAATGAAAATGAGCTAGCATAGCAACCCAAGTTTTGCAGGAGTAGAGCTGTTGCCACCTATAGGCCCAATGATATGAGAAGAAGTTACTAGAACCTGGAAGGGGTCTTGACAAACCAGCCTGGAACAGTTCTGCAGAGACACAAAGTACTCTGCTAGGGTTCCCCATGTCCCCAGGCCCACTTGGAAGCTAGAAGTCACTCCGACCAGCCTCCATCAGTCAGACATGCAGGATAGGAAGCCTGTGGAGAAAGGTGGAGAGGAGTTCTGAAAAGGCAAAGAGAAGCCTGTTCTAGATCCAAATTTTCGTTGGCTTCTAGGAGAAGAAGAGCAGGGAGATTGAAGAGGGTGGAATGACAACTAAATAACTCAATTTCTACTTTAATGTTTTTAGACATGGGTCTTGAGTCCAGTTCTGTGTCTCTGGGAAGTAAACCATACATGGATGCCTGGAAGCTGAGGCAAGGTCCTAGCTTCTACATGGGAGAATTTACTAAAAATATTGTGTGATCTAAAACTGAGTATCTAAGGGTGAAAGGGACAGAGTGCCTGCCACCAGGATCCTAAGCAAATAAATAAGTGACTGCGTGTGGAACAAGGGCTCATTAGGAGAGTACAACATGAATTTGGGAGTGTAAAGCAAGGACAACATACATCCAGGCCTCAACTTTACATGTAGTCAATCCTTAGCATAACCTTCTGAAGTCAATGCTATTATCCCAGTTTCACATATGATGTTCTAATTCTCTGCAATAGCTAGCAATAGAGCTGGGACAGAAATCCAGATCTCTGTGCCCCTATAGCCTGTGTTCTCATCATCACACACTGTTCTAAAAAGATCCTAAGAGAGAGGGCTATCTTAGAGCATGAGTGAGGAGTCCTTCAAGAAGGATGAGGAAAGGCGAGGGGGTGGTCCAAAAGTCCTGTCTCGTGCACAACATGTTCCATAAGTTTTAGTGGGAATATTTCTTGTCCTTGTTATTAGTGCTGTTATTTATGATACACCTGAAACAATAGGAACTACAAAAGTAAGCTTCTCAGACCTAAGATTATATTGAACAATAGAGAGTCAAAAACTGTTGCTGAACTCTGCGGTCTGTAACCCAATTTACAGAGCTATGCTAATTGACAAGAAAAAAATAAATAAATGAATTAAAAAAAATCATATCTATGGAACAGGCCCAAATGGAGATATGTGCAGTGATTGTGTCTGATCTTCAAGATGCCGGCTATGTCTCTGACATACCCTTGATGCTGTAGCAGATTCCTTGAAACTCATTAATGTCACCAGCCAACCAAGATTAGCATAAAATAAGACAATCTAGGATCTCCAAGAGGCTCCTGAAGCAATCAGTCTAAAACAGCCACCAATGTGGCTATGTACCTCTGCCCCATGAGGAATACATAACAAACATACAGCAGCAGGAGTCCAAATGGCAGCTGAAAAGCAGGTTGAACTGAAAAGCGTTCTGAAGACACTGCAACCCAATTGCATGTGGTGTGGCAGAGCCGGGAACGGATTGGAAGCATCCCTGGCAGACAGAACAATATGGCACAGAGTATCACAGATGGGGTGACTTTTTGACTAAAGGTGTCAAACAGACTGTGAGGAAATGAAACAGATTCTTAGATGGTAGCTGCAGCTGAAAACGAAAGGGCAATCTTTGTGTGTCTGCAGCATGGAGAACACTGCTTTGCATTTTTCAGCATCAGCAACACCCATACATCCAGATTGTGAGCACTAACAGGGTAGACTTCTTAAGTATTTGAAAAATTTCACTCACAAGAAAAATCCTTAAAGAATATTGAGGATTCTAGCAACGCAATTTCCTGTGGTGTTTTGTGCTTAGTGCAATCTAAATTCCAATACATAGTTAGTCTAAAGCAAACTATTGTGTTGCAAGTTTTTATCTTCAAACCACATGGGCTTTTTCTCCCAGCCAGAAGAGGTTAAATGGGGAAAGATGGGGAAAGAGGCAGAAGTTTCTCAAAATGTAATTACATAAAATTTTTAAAGAAAAAACTAATGAGGTTCAGCTGGAAGGAAAAAAAAAAGACGTTTGTTGAAGTACATTGAACTGAAATGGGGACATAAGGGTTTTCACATATTTAAAAGATTATCCTGTGAAAAGACGGATTAGATTGTTCTGGATTCAAAAGACCGGAAAAAAAAATCAATGGAAAGAAACCACAAAGAAAGAGATTTTAGTTCAGTGCAATGGAGAACTTTCCAATTACATTTCAAACTTACATAAGAATAGATTGCAGTGAAGTAGCCACTTAGCTGGCAGTGGTCAGTATTGGAGAGCCATTTGTTTGGGATGATATAGAATAAACTCATTACTGAGTCAGAGGTTAGAGTAAAGGTTCTCCCTCCCTCCCTCCCTCCCTCCTCCCTCCCTCTCTCTCTTTCCCTCCCTCCCCCCCTCCCTCTCCCTCTCCCTATTGGGATGCATACTCCTTGAAGACAAAAATAGGGCATTCGAAATAATGTTTCTTATTTGAACACCTAACAAAGGACCCGAACAGGGAAGCTCTCAAAATTTATGATTAAATTGATTTTATAGATTACTTCATCTTGAGACTGCTATGACATAAAGAATTCAAAGGTGTCCATTTAGTTCAATCCTGCTAATTCTGTCCAAAAGTCATCAGTTCAACAACTTTGCCCAAATGACCAAATTTTCTGACATGACTCTTTGTCAACAAAGCACTTAAAATCAGTTAATGTTATGTTATTGAGAGGATCAATGTTAGTTGACTGACTATATTTTCTATTTTACAATCTTCCACTCTCAATACGTTATAACTATTAGCATGAGAGAGTAAAATTTATACTTTTAGAGAATTCACAACAATCAAGCAAAAGTAAAATCAGATCACTGTGAATACTTTCTAAACTTTAGCTATTCCTGAGTGTCTTACTTAAAAAAAAAATAAAATGCATAAAATTATTAACAGAGTCCAGTTACATTCTTTTAACACTTAATATATGTTTGAATGACCTACTTCAAAATATCATGTTGACCTTTGGAATTCTGCACTTGAGTCTATCTTTAAAAGTATGGCACTGACATTTTTGTCTTAATTGATATCTCATTAAGGTCACTGCTACATTTGATGTAATAAATAGAAGAGAATTAAGAGCTCATCAGCGCTGCCATGGTACAATATTGAATAGATCGAATTATGTGCTTAAGGAGATGAATTGATGATTATTGGCAAGCTCTGCTAGGGAAACTGCCTCCTTGAAAAATATCTCCAAGGAAAAGTATTTCCTTGAATATTTTTTCTCCTCCAGCCTATTTTTATTTTGATAAAATATATCCATAAATTAGGGTTATCTTTTAAAGATTCATACTTGGACTCTGTGATTTAACTACTCTCTAATGAGCTGGCTGTAATCCCTGTCATAGTTGCGATTTTGAAGCACACACTGCGAAAACCTGTCTTCAGTGCTCATTGAAAATATGAGCTGTTCTCCTGACCCAGGGGAGTAATCAAGTTGCTGTCTGATTTTTTTCTTTTTAAAGAAGGAAACTGAAGAAATATTAAAATAATGAGGAAATATGCTATGGGTGTAGTATGGAGGTATACTCAGAGCTATTTAAAATATCCTTTGTGTAAAATGAAACATCAATCTAATTCCAGTGTGGAGAGCGAGCATGGCAAATCTAATGTAGCTGCAAGGCAGTTTACATTGTATCTTACCAATGTTCAATTTAAGAAAAGATTGAAGAACATCAGGCTGCTATAAAAACAATTTGCACAGAATAAATTTAGTACTTGCCAACCGTTTCTCAGAGAAGGCAGCTTTCCAGCAGAGCCAGGATGTCATGCAACGTGGGTTATTGGTACTCAAGCAGAATGATTATTAGGCATAAAATTAGTTCAAAAAATAGATTTACAAGAGTATTAAATCTTTGAAATGACAGCAATATCCGCCATCTAAATAGTATTTAAATTTTGTTAACGGAGAAGAGGTCATACGGGAAGTTTGTTTCTTACTGAAGCATAAAGGACATTTTCTGTCAGATTTTTGCTACAAAATGATGAGCTAAGAAAGACAGTCAACATCTATGAATTAAACTCGTCTATTCAGTGTGTTGCATGCTATTCAGGGGCAGGTCGACTATCAGGAAGGAAGAAGGGAACCTGGGGTGAGGGTGGGGGTACAGAAAGCATATGGCATTATCCCTAATGCTAAAACGTATTGTGCAAATTAACGGGGTTGGAAATTCAAAGAGAAATTGGTTATAGGGAATTAAAAGAATAATCTTGACAAGGATATAGGATTTAAGGTATATCTTTGAAAAAGTATACTGTTCAATAAAAGTAGCAAAAATAAATTGCACTTCATTGAAAGCAAGGGCCTGAAAAGGAAGACAGTGGATGAGATAATGGTGAAGGTAGGTGGCTGGCTCTACTGCCTCTTTGAAAGCTTTGTAGGTAAGTGCTTGGTTTGTGAACTTCTTCAGAATGTGAGGTTCTGCTTTCACTTTGAGTCTTTCCTGCAACTCTGGGATAGCAGGAAAAGTCCTCCTGAGCATCCTGTAACCATTGTTAGTCCTCGTTATCTGTGATGAACTTAACCAAGACTTTGGGTCTGTGGTGCTAAATTCACTTTTCAAATTCTACTTCAAAGGGCACCTATTCAAAAATGCAACCTGACTCTTGGTAGCTGAAAAACACAGTCTCTCTTATCTACATTTCATGGTCCTTTAGAAGCAATGGAACTCGTTACATATTACTATGTTTTATATTTTTTTGTTTTCATTTTTTTATTATTTTAGGTGAAGAGATTCTCAGAAATAAATTTTCTATATGACTCACATTTATATTTCCCATAGTATCACCAAAGCTCTTAGAATGAAATCATTCTTAATATGTGTAACTGAAGTAACTCTTAAAAGGGGACTAACCTCTGTATTTAGTACAAGTTTTATAGTGCATTAAGAGACATTAATTTTAACACATGGTAGGACAATTTTGTTACCAACTTGGATGGTAGAATTACTCACAAACAGTAAATTTCTCTTCTAGAACTATATCATAAGGAAATTATTCAAAAAGAACTGAAGTATATGGAAGTGAGTCCTCTAGCATTATGCTAATGAGAATATGAAAACAATTTAATGTCCAATAGGAGGTGCATGGCTGCTATTTTTGCTTGTTAATCAGATTAAAAGCTGTGAAATCATTAAAAATATTCATTTTGAAAAACAGAAAACTAAGAAGATATGAAAAAATACCAGGAAATAATAATTAAAGAATATAAATTTGAACAAACATGATTTAAATTGTTAAAATATATAGCATATGAACAAAAAATGGAAGAAAAAAATGAATTGAGTGCAGAATTACTGTTATTTCTAATCTACAATTTAATTTATAAGTTAAATATATATTTAAAATACATTCATGAATAAAATAACCCGATATATACTACAACAGGAGAAAGTAGTTTCTTTCTGGGCATTAATAATCAAACTGGCTTTGTCAGTGACTGAAAGGTCTCTATAGCTTTTCCAAGTGACTACTGTACTCTCCAGCTCAGTGCCTTTTGTCCTAAAAAGGTGTCACTTTTCGTTAGATCTTATTGTCATTTTTCCTTGGATCTCTATTTACTCTCCATCTAAAGCAGAAGTGTCAAGTGACCTTGACGAGTCATCAATGAGAACTTGGCTTAGAGAGAAAGCTATTTAATTCTGTCAATCCCCATTAGACATTAATGGCTGTCATGGTATCAATTTGAATCTTTTTTCTGCCTTATGTTTTGCCATCAATGTTTTTTTTCACTGGTCTAAAATTGTGAGTTCGCGCAGAAGAACAGTTAGTAAGTTTGAGATGTGGACTAGTTGATAACTAGTCAAATGCTCAGTAAACTAAAGCAGCAAAACCCATTAAAAAACAAATTGCTAAATGGCCAGCCACTTCCACTGCTATCTAGTTTAGTAATTGCTTAAACATATACTATTGTTCCATTTTCTCTAAACTGCTAAAGTCACAATAATGTAAATGGGGGTATATATAGAAACTTTCACTTCTTAACTAATTGAATTTAATGTCATGACCTATGAACAACAAAATAATGCAGTATTTTAACCCTCAAAGCTTCATATTTTTAGTTGTTGTGTTGATAAGTTATTCAGACTACTTTGAGATCAGCGTCTCACATTTCTGAGAACATTGCTTTGGAGCATGATAGTTTGATGTCATAAACCAGCAATAAATTAAGAAATCTGTCTGGGAATCAAATTTGTGTCCTTGTCCTTAATTAACTAAGCTAGCTAGCCACAACACTACATTTTAATGGTTTTTTTTTTCCTCTTAAAAATATTTTCAGATGTAGTACTATTCTGGAAAATTACCTTCTCTTAGTAGAAAAGAATAATTGCATTTATATTTTCTTTCTTCACACCAACTAGGCCCTCAAGTTATCATGTCATTTTTTTTTTGAGACAGTATATTATGCCAATTAATTTACTTTTGTAAAATAACCCCCCACAACGGGATATTATACAATTCTACCTTCGATTAACCTTCTTTCCAGTGGCTAAGTTAACACAAATCAGACAGGCTAACATTCCAAGCTATATATCCTTAGTGTTCCAGTAGTGGTCATTTCATAAAATCAGTGTCTCTGTTAGAAAGAAAAAAAAAAAAGACTCATTTTGAATGCATTACTGCACATAGATTTCATTTATCTCTTGGTCCTTATTATAAAGTAATATTCCTGGAAATCAGTAGCTATATAACATCAGTTATGCTTTTTTTCCCCTTCATAAACTGAAATGTTCTAACATATCCAAAACAGCATCAGGTGTTCCACTTTACATGCATTAGTCATGCAGGAAGTTAATTATCTGACTATAAACGAAAGCTTCTACTGGTTTCAGTAGGGCAATATTTACTTTCTTTTTATCTTTAGAGATTGAAAGCCTAATTGGTAAAGGAAATTAAGATCGATAAGCTTTGAGGAGGTCTGATTTAAAAAAATATATATTTTCCATTGTCATTTCTCAGATAGAGATGTCTAAGCTTTTTATGATAAGAAGGGAAGGAATGTATCCTTCAGTCAAGACTTGGTGAATCGAGAGGAGGTCATGGTCCATGAGTGAGAAATGGAGAAGAATTTCACATCTCACTTCCAATTCAGTCACAGTCACAATACTCCATCTTTCCTTACAATTTGGATAAATGTGGAAGGCAAGCCTGATGGTGTGTTTTGATTACCTTCCTTTCCTAGAACCCCAGTTAGAAATTATGGAAATCTTTCCATAAAGAAGATTGACAACCACTATTAGCCTGAAAATGACTATCTGGTTTCCTTATCGACCTATAGTTCAAACCCAGGGAAGAATGCCTGTATGTACAGTATTACTTGTAAGACACTGAATAACAAAAGGCCCATCAAGAGATTCAGGCCCAGCGAGATGAGAAACTATTAGGATATTTTAAAAATTATCTTATAGATTAAGAAATCACTACAATTTAAAATCAGACTTTTCTAGTAGAAAAGGATATTAAATAGAATCAAAGCAATTAGTGACAATAGTAGTAAACTGACTCACGGAAAGTTCTCCCTTTCTAAAATGGCTAAGCAGAAACCTTTACTTTGCTTCTTTTTGATAAAGCCCACTAAAGTGAAAGAAGAAACATACCAATGAGAATAAATGTGTTATCACAGAAATGCTACTGTTAACAGATTTGAAATTAAGAAATTTCCAGAAGGTGGAAAACAAGTGGAAACAGACCAAACATGAAACACAACACAGCTGAAGAGAAAGAGAGGATCTCTTCCCAGAAATAACTCTTCCCAACAGAACCAAAGAATAACCCCAAGATTAGAATGGGTCTTGGAATAACAGTAAGCTGCCCAGCAGTAGGAATCACAATTAATTTAAAGGCTGTGGAATATTTGTCCCAGTCTTCCCAGTTTCAATTTTTGCCTGCAATATTTTGTGTCCAAGAAAAAAACTACTATTAAAGCTCTACAAAGGAAGATTTGTTGAAGAAAACTCAGAATTAAGATGAGAGGAGAGTGAGAAAAAAAAAGGCGGTGCCCACAGGCAGTCGTCACAGTGCATAAAGGGCCAAGAGGCCAAACTCTCTAGACATTTAAGGACCAATATTTTCCACACCCACAAACTTGAGCTAGGACTTTTTGTGAGCACTTCTTACCTGGAAAGAGGTTCCCATTTGTATTAGGCAGACTGCATCCACCTGATAGTATTGTAAATATGAATAAACCAAATATCACCAAGCTTTTGAGGAAAATCAAACAAAATTCCAAATGAAAATGCTTATGTATAAAGATAGAAGAGAACTTTAAAAAGAGTCATATTACTATTCTCAGATAAACACAAAGAGCTATCTTATTCATACAACAAAAACAGGCTGCTGTGAGAAAAGAAATAATTCAATCTTTCTTTTTTCTTTTTAGAGCTGCACCTGAGGCCCATGGAAGTTCCCAGGCTAGAGGCTGAATCAGAGCTGCAGGCCTATGTCATAGCCACAGCAATGCAGGATCCAAGCTCCAAGCCACATTTGTAATCTACATCGTGGCTTGTGGCAATGCTGGATGCTTAACCCGCTGAGTGAGGCCAGGGACTGAACCCACATCCTCACGGAGACTAGTCAGGTTCTTAACCAACTGAGAAAAAATGGGAACTCCCAAGAAGTAATTAAATCTTTGAACTGAAAAATCATGATGGTTAGAGTTAAAAAAAATTAAAGCAAATAGGACTGAATGACAGGATGATTCTATTTTCTATATAATCTTCCATAATGACTTATGTTTCATCCTTAGGGTCCAAATGGCTGCCCCTGACACAGCTCCAGGCTCTCCCTTCATAGCCAAAAAGTAACTACAACTACTACAGGTCTCAGACGTTTTTCACAAACATCCAGCATCAGACAGAGATCTCTTCTGGTAGCTGCTTAGGGTTTGCTCTCTCCCACTGGTGAGCCATTCAGGACCCATGCTATGCCTGCGGTGATAGGGGGAGGGTCTATCTTATTCAAAACACTTGAAGGAGAATGGGAGTGAAGGAACTTCCCCTTGAAAAAACAACTGGTAGGAAAAAGTAGGGACAGACATTGTAGGGCCAATGAACTATACAAATCAAACAGCTTAAAGAGTAAAAGTATGGATGATCTGAGTAACTCATTTAACATGGCTAATTTTAACAGTCATATGCTTGTATGTGTAATCATTAACAGATACTTTGGGTAACACATCATAATCTAATACATTTCAATTGCGTAGAATTTAAACAGATAATTTTTCTTTTTACCAGGGGTCAGTAAAATTCAATACTGTCAACAAACTCATAGGAAAAAGATATAACCACTGAATTTTTTTTAAAAGTGCCTAGGGTTAAAGATAAATTGAAAGGGAAATTACAGATCATTTAGACTATATATATAACAATAACCTGGTTATGTGGTAACAACAACTGGGGTCTGAGTATCAGGGAACACAGACTCTCATTTTTTCTTTTGCTAACCCACCTAATGATTTTAAGCATGTCACCTAAATCCTTTCAAAGTCACTAACTCTTCACAGTCTCATTCCCCTACTCTTTCTTAGTTTGGAAAGAAAAGAAATTTGTGTTTAAAAAATATCCTAATGTCTATCTATCTAGCCATCTACTTACCTACATCATATACATATATTGCTACATATAAGGATATAGACAGATAGATAGAGCAATAGCATGTGTGTATGTCATTGCTGTTTTTAAAATAAATTTTGTTAATCTTGAAGACACCAATAACTTCTGAAGGTACATGCAATAGCAGTAATCTAAGCAGGGTTTTTTATTCTCTGTGTACTTACATCTTAAGACAGCAATATTCTGCATCATGCATACAACACATACCTCATCATTTGATGTAGTTGGAAGGGCAGAGCACATATACAAGCTATTTGCCATGATTGTTTTAAATGAAGATTAATAAAGTTCACTAATGTATATATACACAGAAGCCTACTTACTTGTTTCAAAGAGAGATTTCAACCCCAAATTCTCCAAAATAATTTTCTTTTTTTTTTTTTTTTGTCTTTTTGCCTTTTATCTAGGGCCGCACCCGTGGCATATGGAGGTTCCCAGGCTAGGGGTCTAACAGGAGCTGTAGCTGCCAGCCTTCGCCACAGCCACAGCAACGCGGGATCCGAGCCACGTCTGCAATCTTCACCACAGCTCACAGCAACGCCGGATCCTTAACCCACTGAGCAAGGCCAGGGATCGAACCCGCAACCTCATGGTTCCTAGTCGGATTCGTTAACCGCTGAGCCACGACGGGAACTCCCAAAATAATTTTCTTGAAGCTATCTTTGATATCCCAAACACTTGGCCAGAAAAATCTGTTGGCAACAACTAAACACCAGTGAGAATGATTACACATCAACCCTCAGAAAGACTTTTTTTTTCATAAAATCATGTTCAGGGCCCTGGTTTGCGGGAACTTTATTGACCTGAGAAATTTAACATACAACTTTATCACTCACTGATAATATACAAAGTTATAGTGCTATAAATATTTGTAGTATATAATGAAGAATAATGTTGGAGTCAGCCCTATAGAAACTCAATATTTTCAAAACCTCAAGTCTGTCAGCTAAATATTCCAACAGTCAGTGATTTTTGTTTGTTTTTAAAGATCTGAAAATTTATGTTACTCTCACCATACTAAGTTTAGGAAAACTACAAAGATTAGTGCTTAAATATAATCAAATATAAGTTCCATTTATAAATAACTATCCTCAGTATGAATCAAAAGGGCTTTATGACTAGCATTCATATTCATACAGTGCACAAAGAAAATGATATGATATTTAACAAAATTTTCACGTGGAGTTCCTTGATGATGAGGTTAAGGCCATTTCACAGGTGGATGAACATAGTTTTGAGGTCAGTGATGAGAGATGAACAATTAGTGCATTCCTCAAATCAGAAAACAGAGTTGTTGAACCAATATTACATTCTAATCACTGCCCACCCTGTCTCCTACTGCAGCCACATTCCAGCATATCTGCAATGAAGAAGTATCATGAAACTTCAATGATAGTGAAGAGCTCTAAGTGTTAGCAAAAGAGCCTTCCCTCCTTCATGATAATTTTAGGTATAGACTGAGCATAGTAAAGGCACGCATAAATTTCCTTCATGATAGACAATAGAGAAAAAGACAATAGTTTGAACTTAGAGAAAACTGGGAATTTAATATTCTTATTTAAATCTTCTGTTCAGCTTTGACTACATATTTGGATAAGGAAATATTCTAAAATATCATTTCAATATCCTCTCCAAGTAATGTTTTGGCAAAGAACTCGGAATACAAGGTTTCACAAGAGTTTCTCAGATGGAGTCACTTTTTTCCCCATAGCAACAAAGAGGACTATGCTAAACACATTTTCACAACCTTTAGAGATTGCTGATATGTTTGTTACCATTTTATTTCATGTACTTCAGTGAATTGCACTTTCTGAAGAGAATCATCAGTAAAGTAATTAAAAATCAGTTTTGAGGATTTTATTCAAGTCAGAAGCCCACATGGTATCACTTTTCAGTGTTTATAAAACTTGAGAAAATTTGACTCTATCTTTTGTAATATATATGAGTCTAGGTTTGAATCGATTATCATTTTTTTAGGCAAAGATATTCAAAAAGCTGTCATGGTCTTACTGGCAGATCAATAAATATGTGTGTTACCTGGTGGGTGTGAAATGTTCTAGACACTCAGGGACGTCTAAGACTCAATAACTGAAATTTAACTTCTAGGTACACCTATTTCTGCAGCCTAATACCTCACATCCTCTTGGGACACTAGGGGACAGCTTTGATAATGCCCTCATTTCTGTTATGCTGATGCATGTTAGCTTAAGTTGCAGATGAAACATAACATATAAAATAATGGACTTTTTGAGACTCAGTGTTAGTTATTAGACAAAGTATACTTTTGACATTAAAGTATAACTTAAATATAGTGAAAGAGCAGATCTAATTTAAAGTCTGATCAGTTCTGACAAATGTATATCAGGGCAATCCAACCCATCAAAATATAAAACACTTCCATTGTGCCAGAAAGTTCCCATGTGTCACTTTCCAATCTACCTCACCATTGCCCCTGCTTCCGCCCCCCCCACTCCCCCACTGCCAGAAGCAACCATTGCTCTGTTCTCTATCACCATAGATGAACTTTGCCAGTTGTAAAACTCCCTAAGAATGTATGTAATCTTTCGGGGCTGGCTTCATTCACTGAGCAAAAATTTTTTTTGAGATCCATCCATGTTTTCCCACGTGTTACTCATTTATTTCTTTTTATTGCTGGGTAGTACTCAAGTTTCTGAACATGCACAGTTTGTTTATCCATTCCCTTGCTGATAAAACATGGATTGTTTTCAGTTTCATGCTATTGTGAACAGTGATGCTATGCATACACTTGTAAAAAGCTTTTTGGTGGACAAAGGTTTTCATTTCCTTTGACAGATATGTAGATGTTGAATTGATTGATGACAAAGAAGATGTATGTTTAATTTTTTTATAACTTTCAAAATGTTTTCCAAAGATTGCACCATTTTATACACCCAGTAAGAACATAAGAGACTTTTTGTTAATCTATTTCCTTTTCAACGTTTGCTCTTGTAAATTTTTTTTTCATTTTAACCATTCTAGTGAATGTGTAGTGATATTTTACTATGATATTAATTTGCATTTCCCTGATGACTAATATTCAACACATTTTCATATGTTATTGAGTACATAGATATTTACTTATGTGACTATTCAAGTCACTTGACCACTTTTAATTAGTAGTTGATCTTATTTTTTTAGTTGGGTTAAGATTTTTTTTGAGCAGTTTTGCAATTACAAAAACAAAAAAATCTGAGAGTAAAGAGACTCCCAAATACTTTTTATGCACATATACGGCCTTTCCCATTATAAACATCAGTCACCAGAATGGTACATTTTTTATTTTTTTTCTTTGGCCATACCCACAGCATATGGAAGTTCCCAGGCCAGGGATAAAACCCTAGCTACAACAGTGACCCAAGCAGCTGCAGTGACAATTCCAGATCCTTAATCCGCTGTGCCACAAGAAAACTCCAGAATGGTACCTTTTTTTTTAACCAAGGATAAACCAACACTGACACATCATATTCACCCAAAGTACACAGTTTACTTGAGAGTACATTTTTTTAACCTTTATCCACAGTGATTTATCATTAAACTTTAATTCCATTTTTATAATTGAAGTACAATTGACTTACACTATTATATGAGTTACAGGTGTTTAACATAGTGATTCAATATTTTACACATTATGAAATGAACTTCATGATAAGTCTAATTGCCGTCTGTTATCATACAAAGATATTAAAATATTATTAACTACATACCCTATGCTGTAATTACATTACCATGACTTACTAATTGGAAGTTTGTACCTCTTAAACCTCTCTTGATATTGTACATTCTATAGGATGCTGCATGATATCACACAGAGTATTTTCTCTGCCCTAAAAATCCTCTGTGCCTTGCTCTTCATATCTCTCACAGCATCATCTTGACAACCAGTGATCTTTTTATTTCTAATTTTTTTTTCCTTTTACCACAGCATCTGTGGCATATGGAAGTTCCTTTGTTAGGGATTGAATTAGAGCTGCAGTTGCCAGCTGACGCCACAGCCATGGCAACACTGAATCTTAGCTGCATCTGTGACCTATGCTGCAGCTTGCGCAATACTGGATCCTTAACCCACTGAGCAAGGCCAGGGATCAAACCCACATCCTCATGGACACTATGTTCGGTTTTTAACCTGCTGAGCCACAAGGAGAACTCCTGATCTTTTTATTATCTCCATTGTCTCACTATTTTCAGAATGTCATATTGTTGGAATGTTAATAGTATTTAGCCTTCTCAAATTGGCTTCTTTCAGTTAGTAATATGCATCAAAGTTTCCTTCATGTCTTTTCAGGGATTGATAGCTCAATTATCTTAAAGGCTGAATAATATTCCATTGTTTAGAGGTACCACTGTTTCTCTATTTAGCTACTGAAAGACATCTTAATTGCTTCCAAATTTTTGACAATTATAAATAAAGCTCCTATAAGCATCTGTGTACAAGTTTTTGTGTATACATATGTTCTCAACTCCTTTTGGTAAATACCAAATACTGTAATTGCCAGATCACATGGTAAGACTATATTTAATTCTATAAAAATCACCAAATTGTCTTCCAAATGGCAATACCATTTTTACACCCACCAGTGATGTATAAAAGTTCCTGTTACTCCATATCCTCACCAGTAATGAGTGTTGCAGATTTAGGACATCCTAATAGATGTTAGTGGTAACGTAGTATTATTCCAATTTGCATTTTTCCTGATTACATATGATGAAGAACATCTTTCCATATGTTTATTTTCCATTTGTATTTCTTCTTTTGTAGGTGTCTATAAAGGTCTTTGACTAATTTTTTTTTTCTTTTGCTTTTTAGGGCCACACCTGCAGCACATGGATGTTCCAAGGCTAGGGGTATAATCAGAGCTACAGCTGCTGGCCCATACCACAGCCACAGCAATGCCAGATCCCCAACCCACTTAGTAATCAAACCCACATTCTCACGGATACTAGGCATATTTGTTTCCACTGCACCGCAACAGGAACTCCTCTTTGACCAATTTTTTAATTGGGTTGTTTTCTTATGATTGAATTTTAAGAATTCTTTGTATGTTTGGGATACAATCCTTTATCAGATGTATCTTTTGCAAATATTTTCTCCTAGTCTCTGGCTTCTGTTCTAGCTCTCTTGATATTGTGTTTAGTGGAGGAGAAGTTTTTAATTTTAACAAAGCCCAGCTTATCAATTATTTCTTTATGGATCATGTTTTCGGTGTCATCACCACACAACAGGTCGTTAAGTTCTTCTCCTATGTTATCTCCTGGAGGTTTTATAGTTTTGTGTTTTGCATTTAGGTCAATGATCCATTTTTGAGTTAATTTTTGTGAAGGTCTGTATTTAGAGCCACTTTTTTGCATATGGATATCCAATTGTCCCAGCACCATATGTTGAGACAATTTTTCCTCCATCGTTTTGCCTTTGCTGCTTTGTTGAACATCAGATAACTATATTTATGTGGGTCTATTTCTGGGCCCTCTACTCTATTCCATTGTTCTATTTCTCCCACACACACACTTTCTCTCTCTTTCTTCCTCTCTCCCTCATCTCCTCTTCCAATACTATTTGGTTACTGGAGTTTTATATTAAGTCTTAAGCATGGGTAGTATCAATGCTTCAACTTTATTCTTCAACGTGTTATTAACTATCATGGACTTTTTACATCTCCATATAAACTTTAGAATATTTTTTGATAGTTACAAAATAATTTATTTAAATTTTGATTGAGATTGTATTGACACTATAGATCAAATTGGGAAGAACTGATATCTTGACCATATTGAGTCATCTTATCCATGAACAGAGACTATATTCCTGTTAATTTAGATCTTTGATTTCATTTTTCAAAGTTTTATAGCTTTCTTTATATAGGTCTTATCCGTATTTTGTTAGATTTATACTTAAATATTTCATTTTCTGAAAAATGATATCATTTTTAATTTCATTCCACCTTTTCACTGATGGTGTATAGAAAAAAAAATTTAATTTTGTATATTAATGTTGTATCCTGCAATCTTGTTATAATTGCTTATTAGTTCCAATTTTGGGGGGTCAAAACTTTTGGATTTTTCTACAGTGATGGTCATGCCATCTATGAACAAAAACAGTTTTAGGTCTTCTTTCCCAATCTGTATAACATCCATTTCCTTTTCTTGGCTTTTTGCATTAGCTATAATTTTCAGAATAATGTGGAAAAGGAGTGGTGAAAGGGGACATCCTTGTTTTATCTTGATTTTAATGAGAAGGCTTCCAATCTTTCAACATTAAGTATGATGTTAGCTGTAGGCTTTGGCAGATAATCTTTAACAGGTTGATAAAGTTCTCCTCTATTACCAGTTACCTGGAAATTTTCATCATGAATGAGTAATTAATTTTGTCGGGTTTTTTTGTATTTGTTTATATAATCATGAGATTTTGTTTTGTTTTGTTTTAGTCTGTTGATGTGATCAATTGATTTTTCAAATATCGAGCAAGACTTGCATACTTGATATAAATCCCACTTGTTTGTGGTGTGTAATTATTTTTATGCTACTTTTGTATTCCATTTGCTAATAATATACTGTGAGATTGATTTGTAGTTTCTTTTCTTGTAATGTCTTGTCTAGCTTTGGTGTTAGGATAATGCTGCTCTTATAGAATGGGTCTCTATTCTCTGAAAGAGATATAAAGAATTGGTATAATTTCTTCCTTAAGCGTTTTATAGAATTCACAAGTGATCACATCTGGGCTTGGTGCTTTTTGTTTTGGAAGGTTATAAATTATTGACTCAATTTCTTTAAGAGTATAGACATATTCTGATCATGTAATTTATTCATATGTGAATTTGGGCAGATCGTGTCTTTCAATGAATTGGTCAGTTTCATCTAGGTTATCAAATTTGTGCCACATTTTTGTTCATAGCATTCCTTTCTGATTTTTTTGATTTTTATGAGATCTGTAATGATACCACTTCTGATATTAGTAATTTGTATTCTCTCCCATTTTTTTCTTAGCTAGCCTGGCTAGGCACTTAATGATCTTTTCAAACAACCAGCTTTTGGCCTTGTTGATATTCTCTATTAATTTACTGTTTTTTCAGTTTCATTGATCTCTAATCTAATTCTTATTCTTTCTTCCTTCCTTTTTTTTTTTGCTTTTTAGGGCCACAATTGCTGCATATGGAGATTCTCAGGCTAGGGGTCAAATGAGGGCTGCATCTGGTAGCCTATGCCACAGCCACAGCAAAGCAGGCTCTGAGCCGCGTCTGTGACCTGCACCACAGTTCATGGAAGTGCCAGATCCCCAAACCACTGAGTGAGGCCAGGGATTGAATCCACATCTTCATGGACAGTAGTCGGATTTGTTTCTGCTGTGCCATGACAGGAACACCCTTATTACTTCTTTTTAATTTGCCCTTCTCTTTCTAGTTTTCTGAGGTAGGAACTTATTGATTTTAGATCTGTCTTTAATATATATATTATGTGTATATATATATATATAATATATATATATAAAATATATATCCAATGCTATAAATTTCCCTCTATGCACTCCTTTTGATGCATCCCAGAAATTTGATTTGTGTTTTTATTTTAATTTAGTTCAAATATATATATATTAAATTTCTCTTTAGATTTTTTTTATGCCTCATGTGTTATTTAAACATGTATTGTTAAATTTCCATGTTCATGAGGATTTTCCAGTTATTTCCAGGATTTTCCTGTTACTGATTTCTAGTTTAATTCCATTGTGTTCTGAGAGCAGATATTGTATACTTTCTATTCTTTTAAATTTGTTAAAATGTGTTTTATGATGGAGAGTGTGCCTACCTTGTTGAATGTTCCATGTGAATGTGAGAAAACTGTTTATTCTGCTGTTGTTGGATTAAGTAGTCTATAGATGTCAATATGACCAGTTGATTGATGGTGCTGTTGAGTTCAATGCTATTCTTACTGATTTTCTGCCTACTGTATCTGTCTGTTTCTGGGAGAGGGGTATTGAAGTCTCCAGCTACGATAACGGATTCGTCTATTTCTTTTTGCATTTCTATTATTTTTTGCCTCATGTAGTTTGATCTTTTGTTAGGCATTTTACATTACGAATTTTGTAACTATAATTTTTTCCTTTCTATCCTGATAACTTCCCTTACCTTGAAATCTGCCCTTTCTGATATAACATAGTTACTCCTGCTTTCTTTTTATTGTGTTAGTATAGTGCGTTTTTTCTCCATCTCCACATGTTCTTCATATTTAAAGTGAGTTTCTTACAGACAATATATAGTTGGCTCATGTTTTTCATCTACTCTAAAAATATTTGTCTTTTGTCTGGTAAATTTAAATCACTGACATTCAAAGTGATTACTGATATAGATGAATTAATATTTACCCTATTTGTTACTGCTTTCTATTGGTCTGTATTGTTTTTTTCTCCAAATTTTTGTTTTCTACACTTTTATGGCTTCCTTGGTATTAACCGATCATTTTATATGATTAACTTCTCTTTCTTAGCATAGTGGTTATACTTTTTTTTTTTTAATTTTCAGAAGCTAATTGAATGCCAGATATAGACATAGTGGCTAAGAGAGTAGAGACTCAAGTTAGTTAATATATGCCTAAAATAGGGTACACATTTCCTTCTTTCTGGCCATTAGCATCAATCTAGTTTCCAAAATGTCATGAGTCCGGATTTTTGCTGATTTACTTAGACTCAGTTCATTATAGGCTTCACATGATTTGATGGCAGGAACAAATCTTGCCATTACCAGAGCTTAAGGTCTGAGTGTCTGGGGCATTTGTTTCAGGTTTCCTGCCCCCTTTCTCAGCCTTTGCAAACTATGCATCTGCATCTTAGAAGGGATTTCTCTTCTTTCCTCAATCTTAACTGCAGTCACTATCCACTCTCAATGTAAGGAAGTACCTACTAGGTTTTCCTTAATTCTTCCTCTGACTTCAGCAAGGCTAGTGCCCATACTCCTCAGAAAGTGTTTCTTTCACTCTTCCTGCTCTAACTTCAGTATTTTTTCTGACTACTTGGTGAAGGACCTTGGAAAAGGGTTGTGGGTAGAGTCAATTACTCTCAAAGATTCCTGGATATTCTAAATGACATGCCTTCCTATATTTAGCCTTTATAGATTCATTGCAAGTTCAACTATTTTCTTCTTTCTCACACATAAAGTTTCCTCCCCGCTCCCACTGCTTTGCCAAGGATGGATGGAGTTATGAGTCTCTTCTTTCCAAGAAGGGATCATTACTTTCTGAGTTTCAGTAAACTAGTTTTCTTTACAAACTCATATTTCTAATGGGCTTTTTAAAAATGTGATTTTGTAGGTTTTTCAGTGTATTCTATCTTTTAAGTTAGAGTTGATGTTCTCTTGAGATTTCCTAAGCAGAAATATAAGTGGTCTCAAACTTTATTTTTAAATTAAATACATACTCAACTTAAACATAGATAATTTATTACGTTTATGGTATATAATATGAAAAGTACAGTTTAAATTTTCTTTATATGTTCCATATATACTGTAAACAATAAATATGTGCCAGACATTCAATTAAATGAAAGCTTGCTGCATATGTTTTCTTAATTGATCTCCTTAATATCTGCCTTTGGCAAGAAGACTTTAACAAACTTCTCTTTCTCAATTGCATTATGTAAATAATAGAGGTGCTTCATTTCCAAATAAAATTTGTTATAATATTGACTATGATTTTTTAATTATATTATTCCACCCGCTACCCACCTGAAAATTCTCATATGATGCACTGATTAAAAAAATCAACATTTCAAACCTCCCCTTTTTAAACCGCCCCATGCAGAGTTCCCATCGTGGCACAGCTGAAACAAATCTGACTAGGAACCAGGAGGTTGCGGGTTCAATCCCTGGCCTTGCTCAGTAGGTTAAGTATCTGGCATTGCCATGAGTTGTGGTATAGGTTATAAATGCAGCTTGGATATAGCATTGCTGTGCCTGTGGCATAGGCTGGCAGCTCCAGATCCGATTAGACCCCTAGCCTGGGAACCTACATATACCACAGGTGCGGCCCTAAAAAGACAAAAAAAAAAAAAATAAGCAAAAAAAAAAAAATAAAACCTCCCCTTGGAAAGTCATGAGACACATAACATGTCTCATTACTTACTGTCAGACTTTTTTCTTTCTTAATAGAATCTAGCTTGTTTAACCCCAAATTGCAAAAACTTTGAAGTTATATGACTTTCAGATATTTCTAAAAGCTAAAATAGTTCTTAACACACTGGTGACAAAGGCATTCCTAGATAAGTAACAGTAAGGTCCATCCCATGAATGCAGTGCTTGAGCACTGCCTTAACCTAAGGGGCATTACAGAGTTTCAGCCCTTCTGAATTTTTTTTAGAATGCTAAATTTTAAGATTTGATTATCTGTTAAAAGGATTGGTGTCACTATTTCCTGAGCTTGATCAAAAATATACTATATCAGATGGGCACAAAGAGATTTCAAGGCAGTTTCAAAATCTGAATTTCAAAACTGAGCAATAGAAATCATTTGAGGTAAGTACTTTGACATGATGGTCCTTCATTAGAGTAAGTAATATAATTTTAAAAATCAGTCACATTTTTTTATAACCACAGTTCAGCTATTTCAGTAGTCTCTGTTGACAAAACTAGACTAAAGTTCTCCAAATTGTATAATGCCGTCAGGTCTATTACTTTATTTGCATTTCATCAATATGTCATTACATATAAATTGGAGAGAAGAACGTGCAGCCATTAGTTATTTATGGGATGTAGTTATATGCAATCTGTTACTCTACACAACTTTTTTATCATGAAGTCATGTGTAAAATTGGAAAATTCCTTTTGTTGTCTAAGGATTAATCAGAATCCATGCCAATACACTTGTCTAAGATGTAGTTTAAACTGAAACAAACCCCTAAGGCTATGAGCTGATTTCTCTACAGAAAAAATTTGCATCCTAGAATATTCTATCCAGCAATCATATCATTTAAAATAGAAGGGGAAATAAAGAATTTCTCCAAAAAACAAAAGCTAAAAGAGTACAGCAATACTAAACCCATTCTAAAAGAAATATTGAAAGGGCTTCTCTAAATAAAATAATAGGTAGGAAGAAATAGGATGGAGGTAACCACAACTGGAAAGCAATCACTTAATTAAGTCAGCATACAGATTTAAAAGTGGAAAAAAAATCTACTGTAAAGGTGATGATAAACACAAGGAACAGCAAAAGGATAAACATGAAAATATTAAAAAAGGACTACAAAATCATAGAATGTGGTGAAGGAAGGTAAGAAAATCAAGACTTTTTTTAAATAATGTGTTTGAGCCTATATGACTTTCACACCAAAGCAAGAAGACACAGGAAGGGGATAACATACTTAAAAAACAGGGAAACCACAAATCAAAACCAAACATTACATTCACAAAAACTAAAAAGAAAAGTATACAAGCATAAAATAAATGGAAATCATCCAGCCAAAAAAAAAAAAGAGAAAAAAAGAAAGGAGAAACATAGATTCAACTGGAAAACAAGGTTTAAAATGGCACTAAATATATATCTATCAATAATTACCTTAAATGTCAGTGGACTGAATGCTCCAATCAAAAGACACAGAGTGACAGATTGGATGAAAAAGCAAAAAACCTACAATCTGCTATCTACAAGAGACTCATCTTAGGGCAAAGGACATATCTAGATTGAAAGTGAGGGGATGGGAAAAGATATTTCATGCCAATGGACAAGACAGGAAAGCAGGAGTTGCAATCTTCAAATCAAACAAAATAGACTTTAAAATGAAGGCCATAAATAAAGACAAAGAAGGACACTATTTAATGGTAAAATGATCCATTCAAGAAAGAATACTACAATTGTCAATATATATGACCCTAATGTAGGAGCACTCGGATACCTACAACAAATACTACCAGACATAAAAGGAGAAATAGATAGCAATACAATAATTGTAGGAGATTTAATACCCCACTCACATCAATGGACAGATCCTCTAGACAGAAAATCAATAAGGCAACAGAGATCCTAAATGAAACTATATAAAAGTTAGACTTAGTGGATATTTTCTGGACATTGCGTCCAAAAAAATCAGAATATTCATTCTTCCCAAGTGCACATGGAACATTCTCAAGGACTGATAACATACTGGGGCAAAAAGCTAACCTCAACAAATTTAAGAGTATAGAAATTATTTCAACTCTCTTCTCTGACCAAAATGGCATGAAATGAGAAATCAACCACAGGAAAATAAATGAGAAAAAACTGACTACATGGAGACTAAACAACATGCTACTAAAAAAACCAATGGGTCAACGAGGAAATCAAGAAGGAAATTAAAAAATACCTTGAAACAAATGATAATGAAGTCACAACCACTCCAAATCTATGGGATCCTGCAAAAGCAGTTCTCAGAGGGAAATTCATAGTGATACAGGCCTTCCTCAAAAAAGAAGAAAAAATCTCAAATCTATTACTTAACCCACCGCCTAAATGAATTAGAAAAAGAAGAACAAACAAAACCTAAAGTCAGCAGAAGGAAGGTAATCATAAAGATCACAGAGGAAATCAATAAAAAAGAGATTCAAAAAACAAAAGCAAAAAATTAATAAAATTGAGAGCTGGTTCTTTGAAAAGTTAGACAAAATTAACAAATCTCTGCTGGCCAGACTCATCAAGAAGAGGAGAGAAAAAACCCAAATAAACAAAATAAGAAACGAAAAAGAGGAAATTACAACGAATGCTGCAGAAATATGAAAAACGAGAAGAGAATACTGTGAACAATTGTATGCCACAAATCTGACAAGCTAGAAGAAATAGACAACTTTCTAGAATATTACAGCCTAACAAAACTGAATCAAGAGGAAAGAGATCAATTGAATAGACCAATCACCTGAAATGGAATTGAATATATCATAAAAACACTACAAATAAAAGTTCAGGACAAGATGGCTTCACAGATGAATTCTACCAAACATACAAAGAGGAACTTATACCCATCCTCCTTAAACTTTTCCAAAATGTTGAAGAAGATGGAACACTCCCAAAGATATTCTATGATGGCACCATCACCCTAATATCTAAACCAGACAAAGATACTATCAATATCTTTGATGAATACAGACACAAAAATTCTCAACAAAATTTTTGCCATCTGAATCCAACAACATGTAAAAAAGATCGTACACCATGATTAGGAGGGATTTGTTCCAGGTTCACAAGGATGGTTCAACATATGCAAATCAATCAACGTCAAACACCACATTAACAAAAGTAAAAAACCACATGATCATCTTCATAGATGAAAAAAAGCATTTGACAAAGTCCAACATCCATTCATAATCAAAACTCTTACCAAAGTGGGTACAGAAGGAACATACTTTAACAAAGTAAAAGCCACTTATGACAAACTCACAGCCAATATAATACTCAAAGGAGAAAAGCGGAAATCCTTCCCATTAAAATCTGGAACAAGACAAGGATGCCCAGTCTCACCACTTTTATTCAACGTATTATTGGAAGCCACAGCAATCAGACAAACAAAAGAAATAAAAGGTATCCAAATTGGAAGAGAAGAGGTAAAATTGTCATCATATGCAGATGACATGATACAACATATAGAAAACCCTAAGTATTCAACCAAAAAACTACTTGAACTGATCAAGAAATTCAGCAAAGTAGCAGGATATAATATCAGCTGCATTACTGAATGCTAACAATGAAATATTAGAAAATGAATACAAAAATAAAATACCTTTTAAAATTGTACCCAAAAAATCAAATACCTGGGTATAAACCTGACCAAGGAGGTGAAAGACTTATATGCTGAGAACTATAAAACGTTAGTCAAGGAAATTAAAGATTATTCAAACAAATGGAAAGATATTCCATGCTCCTGGGTTGGAAAAATTAATATTATAAGAATGGCCACACTACAAAAGCAATCTACAGGTTCAGTGCAATCCCTACCAAATTACCCATGACATTTTTCACAGAACTAGGACAAATAATATAAAAATTTATATGGAACCACAAAAGACCCAGAATTGCCAAAGCAAACCTGAGGAACAAAAACCAGGGAGGAGGCATAACTCCCCCAGACTTCAGGCAATATTACAAAGCCACACTAATCAAGACAGTGTGGTACTGGTATCAAAACAGACATACAGACCAATGGAACAGAATAGAGAATGCAGAAATAAAACCAGACATCTACAGTCAATTAATCTTTGACAAAAGAGGCAAGAATATAAAATGGGAAAAAGCTAGTCTTTTCAGCAAGTTGTGCTGGGAAAACTGGACAGTTTCATGTAGCTCAATGAAACTGGAACACACCCTCACACCATGCACAAAAATAAATGCAAAATGGCTTAAAGGCTTAAACATAAGACAAGACACCATCAAATTCTTAGAAGAAGACACAGGCAAAATATTCTCTAACATCAACCTTACAAATGTTTTCTCATATCAGTCTCCCAAGGCAACAGAAATAAAAGCAAAAATAAACCAATGGGACTTAATCAAACTGACAAGCATTTGCACAGCAAAGGAAACGATAAGAAAACCAAAAAGACAACTTACAGAATGGAAGAAAAATAGTTTCAAATGATGCAACTGACAAGGGCTTAATCTCTAAAATACACAAACTTATACAACTCAACAGCAAAAAAAGCCAACAACCCAATGGAAAAATGCACAAAAGACCTGAACAGACACTTCTCCAAAGACATACAGTTGGACAATAAGAACATAAAAAATGCTGAACATCACTGATTACTAGAGAAATGCAAATCAAAACTACTACAAGGTACCACCTCACACCAGTCAGAATGGCTATCAATAATAAGTCCACAAATAACAAATGCTAGAAAGGGTATGGAGAAAAGGGAACTCTCCTGCACTGCTAGTAGGAATGTAAATTGGTACAACCACTACGGAAAACAGTATGGAGGACTTTAGAAAACTATATAGAACTACCATATGAGTCAGCAATCCCACTCTTAGGCATATATCCAGACAAAACTATCCTTGAGAAAGATACATGAACCCGCATGTGCACTGCAGACGTATTCACAATAGCCAAGACATGGAAACAACCTAATGTCCATCAACAGATGAATGGATTAAGAAGATGTGGTATATACACCTAATGGAATACAACCAAGCCACAAAAAAGAACAAAATAATGCCATTTGCCGCGACAGGGATGGGACTAGAGACTCTCATACTAAGTGAAGTAAGTCAGAAAGAGAAAGACAAATACCATGTGATATCACTTATATCTGGAATCCAATATATGGCACAAATGAATCTTTCCACAGAAAAGAAACTCATGGACTTGGAGAATAGACTTGTGGCTGCCAAGGGGAGGGAAGGGAAGGGGATGGACTGGGAATCTGGGGCTAATAGATGCAAACTATTGCTTTTGGAATAGGTAAGCAATGAGATCCTGCTGTATAGCACTGGGAACTATATCTAGTCACTTATGATGGAGCATGACAATCAGAGAAAAAAGAATGTCTATATGTGCATGTGACAGGGTCACCTTGCTGTATAGTAGAAAATTGACAGAACACTGTAAACCAGCTATAATGAAAAAAATAAAAATCATTAAAAGGCAAATTTAAAAAATAAACTGAAACAAATAACAAGCAGAGCATAATCTTAAGAGATTGAAATCTTTAATTTTTTTTTTTGTCCTTTTGCCTTTATGTGGAGCCGCACCTGCAGCATATGGAGGTTCCCAGGCTAGGGGTCTAACAGGAGCTGTAGCCGCCGGCCTTTGCCACAGCCACAGCAACGTGGGATCCGAGCCGCGTCTGCAACCTACACCACAGCTCACGGCAACACCGGATCCTTAACCCACTGAGCAAGGCCAGGGATTGAACCCGCAACCTCGTGGTTCTTAGTCGGATTCGTTAACCACTGAGCCACGAAGGGAACTCCTGAAATCTTTAATTTTTAAGAATCTTTCCCATTGTTATATCTCACTGTATTATGCTATATTTTTTAGAATTCACATAGTAACTTGTCATATTGTGTATTTTAAGTTGTTTTATCTTTATAAAGTAATGCATCTTCTAATTTTTAAAATTATCTCTACATACTACACATATAATAAAGAATAAAATTTAAAGATAGTAGTAATCGTGACTGAAATCAGGTTGTCCTTACCCTGAGAACTTATTCTGAAATGATGTAAACACATGTACAAAAAGGCACATTGTTTTCACTTTTAATAGCCTTTGTGATACACTCAATTCACTGAGGATATACATTCACAGCTTTATTTCCATTTACAGGTCATAAAATATACCATATTAATAGACTATTTTGAACAGATTGAGTTAAAAGAAAAAACCAATTACACACATACACAGCCACAGCTAATTATACACACCTAATTTTTAAATGCACATATAAAGACTGATGCAGTCATAAAGACTATTTTTCTACCTCACCAAATTTGCATCAGTTTTTTAGGAAACAGGACAACTAAGGTGCAGTGAGCTATAATTACTGGTAGTTGACTGTGAAGAAAACTTGTGAAAGAAGCACTCTGACTGTCACATTATGTGATCATCAATCTTCACTACATTATTGAAGTACTTACTTTAAAAAAAAAATGCTTTCTTTTTCCTAGAATGAAATTCTTTAAAAGGAAACCATTCCAAATGGTTTTCTAAGTAACTATGCTAGAACAACAGAATGAAAAGTAATATACATCTTCAGTACAAAAGATGAGACAATCACATCTTGATTTTCTCAACACTGTCCAAGAGTTACTGGCCCAGTTAACACTACAAAAAATATAATGTTATAAATTTAGATTAAAAATATTTTCCAGTATTAATATAACTGAGAGGGTACACACTCAAAAACACAAAGCTTAATATTTAGATTTCAAATGCATCCACAGCCTTAGCCCTCTGACTCCTTTAGCTTTATTGCTTTTTGAATAATATTATTACTTTTAAGACAGAAATATATAATATTCAAAAATCTGGACAGAAGAGACATATTTATCCTATGTGCCTCTATAGATACAGATACAGATATATGTCCCCATACCAGGTTGTAAATGGCATTTATTCATATAATCTCACCCTTCTTTAATATATTGCAAGTTGTAGGGACAGAGATTATAACTCATGTAGATCACTTTTGTAGCCACAGTGCTATTATGTAAATAACAATCAATATATTTTTGTTCAACTTTTATTCATTCATTAAACAAATACTTACTGAACAAATTCTATGGGTACTGTGTTGGCAATGAAGCTTTTGACATGAACGTAACAAAGAAGCTCATAGTCTAATAGGAGAAATAAATAAAATATAGTATGACAAGAGCAAAATAAAAAAGTACATCATTTATAAGAGTATCAAAGAAGGAGGACTTAATTCTCTCTCTTGAAGTTTATAAAGATTCCTGAAGGAGGTGACACCTGAGCTGGATTTTCAAAGATGTATGGGCTTTTGCCAGACAGATCATGGGGGCAGATGAGACAAAATTCTAAATAAATGGTACACTGTTTGAAATGGCACATTGGACATGATAAAAATAAACACAACCTATATTCTTAAAACATAAAATAAATCTGTTCTTAGGTTTTAAAGCAGTTCTCACACCACAAGGAGTGAACTTTCCAAAAATCTCATCAATATCTCTTTGATATTGCTATTGCTTAATCCTAGTCTTTCATAATATTACCATTATTAATCAGAGTTCCATTTTAATCAGTTACTATGTCCCACCTACCAGGATGAGTGATAAAATCAAGTCACATTTCTTTCATTCAAATTAAAAATTTTAAGGCTCTATTTTACCTCTTCAGAATCCTCACATTATTGATTGCTTTAAGACTCCCATGGATGATATATTAATCCAAAGGGTCTATCTTGGTGCTGTCACCTTGGAGTGGGATTCCAGGAAAGCATTTTGTGTCAGAGGAAGGGCCTTGTTCCTGCCTGCTTTACCGTCCCTGCTTACACCAGACTGCTGGTATAACCTGGGCAGCCAGCCCAAGCAAACTCAGTCCAGGAAGGCAAGGTGTTTCCTGAGGACAATGTACAATGGCTTGGGCATACACTAAGCCCAATGTTTGGTGCACCTGCATCCAGGTACAATTCCTGTCCCACTAAAAGTGTTTCCTGCTTCTAAGCCTGGTCCTAGATGAAGGTATAAACAGGCTTATGTCTCATGGCTCCTTGCAACCTTTTATTCAGGTTCCTGGCATGAAAGTTGTTTAATGACACAATCCATTCTATTTATATACACATATACTACACAACCTTTAAACATATTTTTCAACCAAAACAAGACCAGATCTAGAGGGGTTTCCTATGTCAGCCACATGCTATGCCATGAGCTACCATTTCATATAGTTCCCAGAAGTGCTGGGTTTCCTGCCTCTTCCAATCACCGTTTCCTATCCTTGGGTGACTGATATTTCTATCTGTGAAAATCCTAAATCCAACACATCTTGTAAAATGCTTCCCAATTCTACTCCCCACAGCATAACTTTTATTGTACCAGTTAAAAAATTTTAATTGATATCTACGGCATATCAGACTGTGGTCACACCCATTAGCCTAGTGTCCAAGGTTTTCTATGCTTTAGTTTCATATATTTCCGCTAAGAGCATGCCACTTCATATAATCATAGATTTTTGTATTTTTTATCATAAGGAATTAGATATCATCTACTTCCAATTCAACCATTTTATTTTATTGATAAAGAAGCAAACATGGAAATTCAAAGTTATAATGTGGATACTGCATGTTACATTTCAATTCTGAAGAGTGCCTGACCCATAGAAAGTACTCACTAAATATTAGTTGTGTGAAGTTTAGATCCATTAATTTTTCAGCTACCTCCAAGATACACATTGAATTACATACATATATAACCTGACTCATAATACTCATAGTGAATATTAAAACAAATCAAAATAAAACACATATCTATCCACATTTATCCACCTAATATCAAAGTGCATACATTTATTTTTTTTTTGTCTTTTTGCCTTATCTAGAGCCACACCCATGGCATATGGAGGTTTCCAGGCTAGGGGTCTAACAGGAGCTGTAGCTGCCGGCCTTCACCACAGCCACAGCAACGTGGGATCCGAGCCGCGTCTGCAACCTACATCACAGCTCACGCAACGCCGGATCCTTAACTCACTGAGCAAGGCCAGGGATCGAAACCACAACCTCATGGTTCCTAGTCAGATTCGTTAACCACTGAGCCACGACAGGAACTCCCAAAGTGCATACATTTCTGATGGCTGTAATTACCATGCACTTCTATTTCAAAAAATGAATAATTTCTTGAAATCTTTAATATATGTCAAGTATTGTTCTAATATTTCATGTGTATTGACTAATTTAATCTTCAAAACAATCCTATACTATAGATACCATTATTATATCCATTTTTCAAATAAGAAAACTGAGATCCAAAGAAATTAAATAACAAGTACACTGAGAGAAGACTGTAAGAAACTTTTAGCTCTATCATGCACAGGAGCAGAGAATGCCATAGGCAACCCCAAGTTATCTGGCCTTTAAGGATTTGATTGGATGGAAACGCCAGTAATAAGATGGCAAACACCGGATGAACGTTTGGATTTGGGGGTGTGCCTATGTATTTTAAGAGTTGGGTTTGAATAATTTTTTGTTAGAGGGAGTTCTAAGCTCTCCAAGGAGAGATATTAGGATGACAATTGGTTTAAAGTTCAGAAGTCTTGAGTGGGGAATATAAATCTGGAAGTCATTGACCTATAACTTAACATAATGTCTGGATATGATATGTACATATATAAGCCCACAAGCTCATGTATACCTACATACACACATTCAGATACTACATGTAGAAATAGCCCAGCTTCTGAATTCAGAATATAGCATCTTTTGATACTGAAGCTTAGAGATCTGTATAAGCTAGTGTTGAGTTTAGCTGCTTACAACAGAAACCAGAATGTAAATCTTACTTAGGTAACCCATCTAAAAGGAGGCATTTTTGTGTTAGTATAGCTTTTAAGGTATCCATTAGGAATTAGTGTTCCTTATAGCTTCCTACTCTTCCATTCCACCGGTGGCATTTGCATTCATTATGTTGTGCTATACTCTAGGCAGGAAGACGAAGAAAGTGAAAAAGAGGAAAGGTAATCTCTATATCAGGAAAATAAAGCATTCCATTTTGTTTCCATTGAACAGAATGCGTCACCCGGTCATCCCAGGTTTTTTGTTTTGTTTTGTTTTGTTTTAGGGCGGCACTCGTGGCATATGGAAGTTCCCAGGCAAGGGGTCAAATGAGAGCTACAGCTGCCAGCCTTCACCACAACCACAGCAACGCAGGATCCGAGCTGCATCTGCAACCTACACTACAGCTCACAACAATGCAAAATCCTTAACGCACTGAGTGAGGCCAGGGATCAAACCCGCAGCCTCATAGTTCCTCATCAGATTCATTTCAGCTGAGCCACCATGGTAATTCCCATCATCCCTGTTTTTAAAAAAGGCAGCTGCAAATCCAATTCTTTTCTGAATATTGTAACCCCAAGTAAAACTGAGGTTCTATTTTGTTAAGAAAAAAGGAGAGAATGAATATCAAATAGACAACTGGAATATCTTCCAGAGAGTGGTAGGAGTTTTAGAGCTTTAACGGAATTTGAAACTGCTTAACATATACCCCTTCATTTTCCAGATAGAAAAACTAAAGTGATTTGCTCTGGGTTATATTATGAGTAAGCAGACTATAGTAAGTGAACTTGGTAAGAACCTAAGTATTCTGGCCCCTTGCTCAGTGGCACATCCATCATATTACCTGGTACTATCAACCAACTACATGTTTATCATACTGATCTAACAACCTTATCGCAGAGCCTTGTGTTTTCTACTCAACTCTCAAAGTTCTGTGTTGCAAATGGCCATCATTATACTCACCACACTCTACCATAATTATTTGTGTCTATTTGCCCTCAAAATTGGAAAAACTACCTGAAACAGGCACTGTGACTTATTTGTCTCCCTTCCCTTTCCCTCCCAGGGTTTCAGAGAATACTAAGCATACTGAAGATAGTTAATAGTTTCTTGTTAAATGAATTAACCTACATAGAAGAATATAACCTCAGGATGATATTTTAGTGGTCACTGATGGAGGAATATTAAGCATTCTTATCATGCCGAATTTTACCCCAATAGCCCCTGAGCCATTGATTAAAATCATTATTACAATATTATAATCATAGATCTTAGGGCTGTGAAAATCATCCAATTTAATACTTGTGTTCATAAAGTCTCTTGTTTTATTAAGTTGACTAAGGACCAGCAATGTCACACTGCCTATTTACTGGATCAGTGGGTGGAAGGGAGGAAACAAAGCCAAGAGTCCTTCTTAGAGCATTTATCATTGTTTTTATTGTTTTTCAATATGTCACATTGCCAAAACTTTAATACAATAATAAACTTTTCTTGTTTTTTTAAATTTTTTTTCATTTTTTTCTTTCGCTTTTTAGGGCCACACCTGCAAAATTTGGAGGTTCCCAGGCTAGGGATCTAATCAGAGCTAATCAGAGCTGCAGCTGCCGACCTATGCCACAGATGCAGCAATGCAGGATCTGAGCCATGTCTGCGACCTACACCACAGCTCAGGGCAACACCAGATCCTTAGCCCACTGAACGAGGCCACAACCTCTTGGTTCTTAGTGGGATTCATTTCCGCTGTGCCACGGCAGGAACTCCTTCTTTTATATTTTATATGGTCAAAGTTTAAAATGGTCTATGCAAGTTTAGAATACTAACCTTTGATGTTTCTCTAGGTAAAGATGCAAAGATTTTTACATGTACAATATTGTAAATGGACAACAGCAAAGAGAGCCAAAATTTATTATCAAGATTGAACTTGAGTTTTTCTACTTGCAGGGAGTGATACTCATAATACATCTTTAGCACCCCTCCAGGGCAGCTTAGATATTCTACTTTCTATTTGTAACTGGGAAAATAGAGGTTAAGATAAAGGCCAGGACAACTGTCAGAAAGCATTAGTTTTGCTATACTATAAACATGACTATTTGCTTAAATTATACTGGCCCATAGCATCCACACTTTTGTTATATGCAACACGGCCAGTGCTATTTTCTCAGCAATTTATTCATTTGAAAATGAAAACATGCATTTTATATGATTAAATAAATTAGACCAGGCTAGAAGACAATATATAGTTCTTGTCCCCAAGACCTAAATGAAATCAAGGAAGCTATTAAAAGGTAGAGTGGGCATAAAGACAATCATGAACTCACATATTTATCATATCATATACAAAATATATCTTATACATCAATAATAATCTTCATATTTTTGTTCCATCAGTCATGAGAGCTCTATTCTCCTGGAACATAAATTTCATTTAATATAAATTTCCTATTAAAAGTGATTTATGTTTCTGCATCAATTTAGTGTGACATAGAGGGAAAAAACATTTTTAAGTGGTTTAACTAATGATAGATAACTGAGTAAATTAAATGGTATCAGATGGAGTTTACACTTTGGGGTTATAGCTCCTGATATATCTGTTTACAAAATATATTCTCATTCTCATATCTGAACCGATTTGATCCTTTCCAAAACTACTCTGTAATGTAAAAAAGATGTTTGCTTATTTCTCAACGAGGAAAATGAGGCTCAGAGAAATTCTATAGCCTGCCCTAATTCTGTTAGCCACTAAGTCCCAGAACTGGACGTCAGAGCTCTAAATCCAGGGAATTGTATTTCTAAACCCTGGACTTCTTTTACTTCACCCTCTTTTCCAGTTGTTAGAAGTGAAGCAGCTTAGGTTATGGTGGGCATAGCCAATGCACATTGCAAGAACCAAGTTTTATGTTTCATAGATTTCTTTTAAATTATTTTTCAATCTAGTTTAGTTGCTAAACAACTCTCGAGACTAGTAATTGTTTGAAAACTCAATCATTTGATAAAAGTATGAAATACCTGAACAGTAATTAGTTCTGTTACATAATTTCTTTGATGTGCTACATTTAATGATTATTATGCTTTAAAATTCATAATGGCCTAATATCTATCTACCTATTGCTATGGGAAAAAGAGACTCTTTTTGTGAGGTGTGTGCCCTGTAATCCTGTCTTTATATTGCTCTGCAAAAAGCTGATTCAGAGTAGAACCCATTAAGGTCTATATTAAAGGAACAGTGGGAAAATAATGAATCATAAAACTGACCCAGGGAGTTAAGTGGAAAATAAAGCCTTTAATACCTGTTCATTCTTTTTAAAATGTATGCATTTCCTTCGCAGGAAAGCTTTAGAAGTCAGTTAAAAACTTATTTCAGGAGTTGCCACTATTGCACAGTAGGTTAAGGATCCAGCATTGCCACAGCTGTACCATAGGTCACAGATGTGACACAGATATGATCCCTGACCAGGGAACTTCCATATGCCAAGGGTGGGGCTGAAAAGGAAAAAAAAAAAAAGCTTATTTCAGAAAAGATTTATTTTGAATCACTCAGAACCTTCTTCCACTCAGCCCTGTTCTCTTGCAACCAAACTGTCCCCCAAATAACATTGTATATACTACCACTACCTCTATATTTGCACCTCTTTAGTGCTTCAAAGCTGAAAAGATAATTTTCACACATATTATCTATTTGATCTTTCTCTATATTAGTTTGTACATCCTATTCTATCTGCATATTTACTATAATTTTCCAATCACCTTTTCTTATGTCTAAAATGTTAGCTCAGGGGTTATTTTTGTATCATACGTATCATGAAACACATAAGTGCTCAGTTTTGAGACTATAGAGAACATATAAGATTTTTAACTAAGTGATAAATGTATTCATTACACCATGTAATAAATTTCATGACAAATGGATCATAAATTATAGAGTAGCTCTCATTTATTTAGATCATAGAGACTTGAGAATTTCAGAAATGTGGTGATGTTGTCATCAGCCTTCAATATTCCGAGGTAACTCTATATCCCCATCTCTATCTAAGATTGTACCTGAAAAATGTTTGGTCCTTCCCACACAGACCAGGCCCCATTACTGTTAATCATTATCATCAAAAAATTGTTTAAATATGGAGTTTCCTTAAAAAAACAAATTTAGAACTACCATATAATCCAGCAATCCCACTCCTGGGAATATATCTGGAGAAACTCATAATTTGAAAAAATACATGCAACCTAATGTTCATTGCAGCACTATTTACAATTGTCAAGATATGAAGCAACCCAAATGTCCTCCAACAGAGGAATGGACAAAGAAGGTGTGGTACATGTACAGAATGGAATGCTACTCAGCCATAAAAAAGAACAAAATAATGCCATCTGCAGCAACATGGATAGATCTAGAGATTATCACACTAAGTGAAGTAAGTCAGAAAGAGAAAGACAAATATCAAATGAGATCACTTACATGTGGAATCCAATAAAAAAAACAGTGTGAAAAAACTCATTTACAAAACAGAAACAGACTCAATGATTCTGAAACCAAATTTATGGTTATCAAAGGAGAAATATGGGGGGAGGGGTGCTGATAAATTAGGAGGTTGGGATTAACATATACACACTACAATATATGAAAGAGAAAACTAACAAGGACCTACTGTATAGCACAGGGAAATCTACTCATACTCTATGATAACCTATATGGGAAAAAAATCTGAAAAAGAATGGGTATATGTATAACTTACTCGCTTTGCTATGCACCTGGAAGTAACACAGTATTGTAAGTCAACTAGACTCCAATAAAGTTAAGAAAAAAAAACTTTTAAATTAAAAATAATCTGTTTAATATGTGCCTTGATTTCTCATGCCAAAAGTTTTGCTTAAACTTTGGAATTCTACGTGCTAAGTTAGCTGATCTGCTGCCATTCTTCGTCCATCATATAACTTAGTTCCTCTGCTTGAAATTATGTAATTTCATTTCCCTGGAATGTCTATTCCCCCCACATTGCTTAGTACTTCATATGTTTCTGTTCAACTTCGTAATTCTCTTCTACATCTAAACTAAGACCATGTATATAACGGATCTGTGCAAGAGAGAAAACTGGATGAAGCTTGGCTTTCTGCATGCATGCCAGTATTTGTGATTCCCCAACCACTCCTCAAATCAAAATCCGCTTTGAAGAAACAGTACTATAAATATCAGATAAATTCTTTTATGAATTTGTTTTAAACTTTAATACTGAAAGGTTTTAATATCTAACAAGACATTCTAATTCTGGAATGAAAGACTGTTAAAGATACTATAGATCAAATGAAGAAATATTCAAAGGAAGGTCGTGATGAAAACAGTAAAAGGCAAAGAGTTTATTTCTGGAGGACAGATTTGGCTGAATATTTATCTGGATCAGAATCTGACTTTGTGACCTTAAGAGTAGTCTTCTCTACTCTGGACCTCTGATAGACACTCTCGAAAAATTAAGGATGCGATCTTTGACATTTTAACTTAAAGAAGAAAAGTAATATTTGGGCTAAGAAGAAAAACGTCAAACCCAGTGTCAAAAGCAAAATATTTCAGCTCTTTTATTTCATCTAATACTTGAAAATACTTTAGAGAAGGAAATATATTCTTAGGGAAGAAAATTTGGGAATGGAGACATCCTGGGGGAAACTGGAAATATAACTGGTAAATTACCTAACTTGTAATGACCCAAAAGGCACCAGAGTATTTCCCCTTCTCTATCATTTTGCCTATTTTCTAAAATTTCACCATTTTTATTGTAGTTGGAAAAACTACTGTATATGTTATTAAAATGTCAGCCTTAAGATAAGAATTAGTCAAAGGCATCACCTCGATTTTTCTCACCTTAAACCTTGAAATTTACAACTTAAAGCTTATAGTTAATTAATCTTGGTAATGAGCTGCTACAGAAACGCCATGTATGTATATATCTCTTCTGTGGTAGATTGTATTTTCCCAACATGGCTGCACCAATATATGTCCCATCTTATATATTCTTCATATAATGTGACAACACCTGAATAAGAGGTGAGGTCCATATTTCCTATTTCTTTCTCTTTCTTTACCCTCTCTGTCTTCCATCACTGTGGGAAACAAGACACCATGCAGTAAGCCAGACCATACTTGCCCACATGGAGAGACCATATAGAGAGTTCCACATGGAGAAAATCTGTGCTGACAGCTAGTCACAACTACCACCTGTGAGCGAGCCTTCAGATGATTCCAGTCCCAGCCTTGAATCTCCCCACTGAGGACCCAGGTATCATGGAGTGAGATGTGCTGTCTTCTCTGTGCCCTAACTCTCATCTCTCATGATCCATGAGCATAACAAATGCTTGTTTTGCTCAAATAAATTTGCATAATATATTATATAGCCACAGTAGCTGAAACATCACTGTATTCGAAATATATACTCAATGTTTTTGTTTTCTACTTTTGGCTTCAGTCATTAGTGTATTCTTGATTGTTTAGAGAAATGATGAGACAGTGCTGTCTCAGCTACTCCATTCTTTCAATGCCTCTGAATTTCCTATGCAGACACAATAAAATTCTAGAGGGGGGACAAAGCACACTACATTTTGAGACTGAATTAGCAATTTATAAGGCACATGGGAAAAACATATTCTTTAGCCCTAACTGTGATGGAATCCAGATACAGAAATATTTAACTTAATTCAACAGATATTTATTGAGTATCTGCATGTGAAAAGAAGAGAAAGAGGGAATTAATGTTTATTAAGTAATTTGCACTTGACAGGCACTATTAGTTCTTTAAATATTTACATTATTAGATAGGATCCCACCACAGATAAGGTACAGGGAGGTTAAATAACTTTCCAGATCTGATTGCTAGTGGGTGGTAGAGTCAAGATTCTACTTAATGTCTACATTATGACAAATACATGCCTTTCGTGGTCTGCCTTATTTAAATAATGGTATGATAATAGTACAACTTCAATGGTTGTCATGCAAATTAAATAAGACAGTTTGTGGAAATTGCCTTGAACATGGTAAATAATAGGTATTAAATATTGTCTGTTATTACACCACTTTGTATTATCTTTTGATTTGTGCTAGAGACTGTAAAAATACAAAAACAAGTAAGATATAGTATTCACCTTCAGTAAGTTTACATTTACAGTTTTCAAGTGTTGAGTTGGTGCTCTAGTGATTTGTTAAGGTAGATATACAAAAAAAACTATAACTTGAAATAAAATTTAATAAATGACTCCAGAAAAGTACAGGGAAGTGATTACTTTCAGTTGAGATATCAAGAAAGGTTTCACGGATACAGTGGTGCTCAGGATGGAACTTGACGGTTAAGATTTTATTTTAATAGAAAGGAAAAATAGCTAATTTCATGTAGAAGAAACTGTATAGCAAAAGAATATGAAAGCATGGGGAATATTCAAAGATTCTAAGCAGTTCAGTATTCCCAGAGAAAAGAACTCCACTAATAACTTAAGCTAGAAAAATTACATAGGTTTATAGGCTTAGGGGAAAGAGTCAGCTAAATTTTTAAGGATAGATATAGAAAGATGATGGCTATCCTGAAAAAGGTGAGAATGAGGTAATTTAAAGGGGGTAGAAATGGAGTTGGCCATGAACAGAAAACAGAGCACCTTATTCTCAGGGAGTAGAGGAAATTGTGGCCATAGATTAGGTGACAGTTCATGAGTTGAGGAAGAATGCATGTGGCAGCTTCAGGTTCTTGGTTGGGCAGGAAAGGTTATATATGGTAGGAGTGAGAAGAGGGACTGAAGAAGAAGAGGAGGGAAATTTAGAATCATTTTGAAAGGGCGTGGAAGAAGCAACTGAATAAGGAAAAACCCAAGGATTGTTGATAGTGTTGCCCCCATGATAAGTTTTATTATTCACCTCCTGTGATTGACATTCACAGTACAATAATAAAAAAAAATAGATATAGAGACTCAGCCTTCAAGGCAAAGATTAGGTAAGTAAATGGGAAATTACTATTCAGTGTAATATAGCCATGTAGAAGTCTATTCAGTAGATGTCCATGAAGGCACAACTTAGCAGGGACACTGAGCAAGGCAGAAGAATACTTTCCAAAGCATGACATCTAGATTGAAAAGAATAATAATAGCAAATCAGTAGGTGTTAATCAAGCAAAGGGGGAAGGGGGGGAAGTGTTGGAACTCGTGTGCAAAGACCCATGATTATAGGAAGTCTGGCATAATTTTAAGTGAAAATAGTGTCTTCTTTCTTTGTATGTTCTATCAAGGAATGTGAACTAAACCTTCAAGATATTTGGAAGCACGTTATGGTTTTACACAGGAGAAAAATCAGCTTAAATCTATGTTCTGGAAAGATGTGTTAGTAAAAGCTCTTGGTGGCAAAAAAAAAAAAAAAGAATCCTACTTAAGCTGACTTAAGCAAAAGGGAGAAATGTATTAACTATATATTATAGTGCTTTTCAACCTTTTGTACATCCTGGCGCAGAAGGAAAATGATAATATTTATACAGCACCCTGGAGAAAACAGACGAGGCTGCTTGTGGCAGGAGGCAATCAGCCTCAGTACTCCAGCTGCCCTAAGGGCCCAAGGGGTGAATGTTGAAGTACGTATCCTCAGTACACTGGCCTGGGAGCATGGATCCAGCAAATGAAATTATAGACTCAGGGATAAATCATGAACCTAGAAGACTGGCTTAGCCTCATGAGGGGCTGAGGCTAGGAACTCTAAAGCTATGAGAAGTCTGACAATCAGGGCTTGACTCTTTCTTGGGCAGTGGAGTACTATCTCTGCTCCTTTCTGTATACAGACTTCTGTCTCTTTCCTTGAGCTAAATTCTTTGCTTCCTTGTGCACATGGCAGAAGATACTGCCTTCTAACTACAACAGGCACAACTTCTTCCAGTTAAAATATTTAATAAAGAGAAAGGAACAATTCTTAATGTTAACTCCAAGTTCCCAAGAAAGAGTATCTGATTAGCCCAGCTGTCCTTCCTGTTTGATTTTTTTCATTGTCAGCAAGAAGTAATAAACTTAGGGCCAGATCATGTGGTTGGAGGTAGACATTTCCAAAGAAGGGGCTACAGAAGCTTATACTGGAAGGTCACTCCATCTGAAATATGTCCAGAAGGGAAGACAGTGTGGGAGTCATGGACATGAGTTGAGAAACTGCTGCTGTATTAAAGGGTACAGAGTGGGCAGGGCTGGAATAGGAGCAGTAGTATAGAAGTACCGAGCTGAGCAATGGTGTAAAGGCAAAACTAGGTTTCCGATTTGAATGCACATGGGTATAAGAGAAAGGGAACCAGATTTTTGGCTTGAACCAGGTGAAAAGGCTGTTATACTGATAATGGACAAAAGAAGAACAATAAGTTAAAAAGATGGAAAAGTTTCAGTACTAAATACAAACAGTTTCTGTAGGAAATCCAAGCAGACATATCCAAAAGGCAGCTGGCTAGGAAAGAATGGAGTTCAGAGGAGCCATCTAAGAAGGTAGATTTAGTAGAGGAAGATTTAGATTTTTTAGGTAATGACTGAAGGGGATGAGATTGTGCAGTGAGAGAGTTTAGGGTTAAGATAACTGATTCAACAGTGGAAAGACAGCTAAGAAATCCAGATTTTGAGGATGGTCAGAGTCAGAGAGATCTCGAAAAGAGATCGAGAAAGAACACACAAATAAACAGTGGGGAGGCAGAGTGGGGGAATGAACAGCAACAGAAAGGTTGATTTTGTTTTTCCTATAAGTAGGAAGCAGCCAACAGTGCCAAATGCTGCCAAAAAGTAAAGCAGAATATGGAATCAGAAAGCCTCTGTGGATTTAGCAATAAGGACCCTGGCAAGAAAGCGGTACAAACGCCAAATAAGAAAGCATTTAAGAGTAAATGGGAGACCAGAAAGCAGAGCATGAATTAGAAGTTTGGCTGTGAAAGGGCAGAGAGATAGGCCAATAAGTGGAGATGGTTATGGGCTGAAGGAGTGTTTTATTTTGTTCTTAAGTGCATCACATGCATTCCATACAATGGGGTAGCTGGCTGACATCCATAGGCCAAAGAATGGAGTTTGAGGTGGTGCCAGTGGCTCAAAAAGTGTGCTGAATCTTTACTATATGTGCCTAAAAATGCAAAAAGTCATACTCAACTTCAGGATGTAGAAGTGAATTTTCCAGTCATTGGACATATCAAGTGAATAGTCTTCAAGATGCTGATGGAGATTGTGGTCTTATTGCCCAGGTAGGAGCAAGGTGAAGCACATGGAGGGAACCCTGAAGGAAAAGCAACTGGCTGTTCCTAAGCCAACAAATGAGGTTCCTCAGAAGAAAAGATAACCCAAAAGAAGATGAAGAAGGGAAACTGAAAGCTATGAAGTTTATAACATACAATGCATGCAAATAAATGAAAAATAAAAAGAGAGAGATAAGGTGGTAGCTACAGGATGACATAAGATCAAGGAAAAATTTGTGTGTGTATTAGTATGTTTTGCTTGTTTTTATGGAATTAGAGAGACCTATGCCTTTAGTATCATGTCTGGCATAGTAGATACCCAATACATACAGTTATAAAGAAAAAAGATAAGGAAGGAGAGAGAGGGAGAGAAAAAAGGAGAAGAGTAAGGGAGGAAAAATATTTTGCAGGCTCAGTAGAGAGACTCTTTCAAAGCTGGTATCATTGAAAAATTAGAAGAAAGAATAAGAGTAAAGGACAGACTATAGTTCTAGTGATGTTTGAAAAGGTTGGGGTCCAGAACCTATGAGTTTACTTTTAAACTGACTGAAATTGGGTTTTATAAGTAAACGGTTTTGAAAGAGAAGTTAAGAAAAATAAGGATAGAAATATCTGAAAAAGTAGAACAAAGGCCCAGAAAATGATGGCTGATAACAGCAAAGAAAACTGTAGCATCTTTAAAATGGTACTTGTGGGGTGAACTGAACTACTCTTCCTTAGCTTTCTTTTTTTTTTTAATGATTATTATTTTGTCCATCATAGCTAGTTTCCAGTGTTCTGTCAATTTTCTGCTATACAGCAAGGTGACTCAGTCACACATACATACATACATTCTTTTTCTCACATTATCATGCTCCATCATAAGTATCTAGAGTTCCCAGTGCTATATAGCAGGATCTCATTGCTTATCTATTCCAAAGGCAATAGTGTGCACCTATTAGCCCCAGATTCCCAGTCCATCCCATTCCCTTCCCCTCTCCTTGGCAAACACAAGTCTATTCTCCAAGTCCATGAGTTTCTTTTCTGTGGAAAGGTTCATTTGTGCCATATATTAGATTCCAGATATATGTGATGTCATATGGTATTTATCTTTCTCTTTCTGACTTACTTCACTTAGTACGAGAGTCTCTAGTTCCATCCTTATTGCTGCAAATGGCATTATTTTGTTCTTTTTAAGGCTGAGTAGTATTCCATTGTGTGTACATCACATCTTCTTAATCCACTCATCTTTTGATGGACATTTAGGTTGTTTCCATGTCTTGGCTATTGTGAATAGTGCTGCAATGAACATGCGGGTACATGTGTCTTTTTCAAGTTCCTTAGCTTTCTTGAACAATAAAGCAAAAATGTAAACACAAACCCTAGAAATTGTTGATTATTTGCACAAGAAACTACTATAATCTCTAATGAGAACCAGATGTAACAGGATATGGCAATGGTCTGGAGCCCCTACTAATCAACATCACATGCTAATTGAGGTACAAGATAAGCATGCGAGATTTCAAAGAAGAAAGCTAATAATCTGTGATTGTTAATGTCTTATCTAATGCACACGAAAGATTTGGGTATTTGAGAGAAAGGTTGGAGAAAAAAGAACGCTTATAGAGAGCTGGTATTCTCAAGAGACTCCCTCCCAAACAGAAGAAATGCATTGCATTTTCCTCATCTTGTGCCCAGGAAACAGTGCTTTTCAGCAACACCCAGAGGGTTTTGTGTGTATCCCTGGAGCCTGGGGACACTCAGTAGGTTGATGTCTGCTTCACACCTAAGAAATCAAGGCTGAGGATATCCAGGAAGGCTCAGGCCTGGGAATGAAGCAAAGAGGAAGTGACTGTACCGGAGTGGCCTTGCACCTTACATTTCTCAGGGCAAATTGGGTAAGTTTTTCCTTAGGACCAAGTGTGGGCCTCTTGCAACAGAGGTAACAGGAGGTTTATTAAAACCCTGCCTTGAAGAATAAGAAACGCTGAGTAGAAAGAATGTAAAAGTAATCTGCTGGAGGCAAAGGAGCTCTAGAAGCCACTATAAGGAAACAGTTTAAGAGGTGTTACCTCTGTCAAGTCCACTGATAATGGGAGATCCCCAATGACCAGGCATCTCCAGGGAGCACACAAAAATGTGACAGAAACCATAGCCATGCCCAGAAAATGTTGACACCAAATCTTAAATGTTTTCTTCTGGTAAAACTTTCCTACCACCCTTCATTTTACCTCCTCTACCCACCCCATGCATATTACAACCACAGAAGGATCAAAAACTCTATTAGAGAGATGAAAAAGGGTAAGGAAAATAATTTTTAGATTATATACAGAGAGAGACTCTCACCAAGGCTTTCCCCTCATTTTCTACTACAGTAGGCCAGCCTGGGTAGGTCCAAAGATTGAGACAATTAACTTATAAATCTGGAGTGTTAATTATTATACCAGGTGGGATGTATTAATTATGGAAATGAGACTGTGATCTGTGCCTTGAAGTGAATGGGGCAATTTTCATTATTATGACCATGAAAGTCCTGGGTTTGCCCAAGATTTCATCAAGGAACAGGGTAAATGCTAACTTCATGTAATAGGTCTGCACAGCAAAAAAAAAAAAAAAAAAAAATCAGGTTGTTTTCTGATTGCCTCATGACATCCTCTGGTTCATCAACGTGGTTACACAGGTATTCATAATCCTCCCACCACTAGCTCTCTTTCTCCAGGAAATAGGAAAAAAAGACTTTTCTAATATCTTACAATTTTTACCTGTCTTAGAACTTGAAATTTAAAAAAGCAATAAAGGAAGGGAAAAATCAGATGGAACCTAAAGTTATTTCATTTCATAAAATGTTGAAACACAGTTTCTTTTCATTTATATTCTGGGAGAAGTGAGAAGTTTGATGGAAAATCCCTTCTGCCTACAGAACATAATCGTCTGTGCTGAATGTATCCCTACATTCTTTTACTAGTGTTTGCTTATTCTTGAAATATATTTTATTAATTAAATGATCCCAGTGAAATAAATTTGTTAGGCGAATAATGAAATCTGTAATGCGTTAGTGTTAAGTTCTATTTCTGTCCTGGCTGATTCCGTTTCTTAGACTGTAAATTATTTGTTCTATGTAGAGAGTCCTTTAGTGCTTACACTCTGAGAATTCGTGACTAAACTGTGGAATGCTGATTTCCCTAAGCAACCCTGGCAGAAATGAAAGTAATCATATGGAGGTGACCAAATTGTCTGCCTATGCAAAGCCACCCACAGTACACTCAGGCTCAATACTAGAATTTGGGGAATCATTTCCATCAAAATCACACATTGATTAGCTGAATTTTCACATACTGCCTGACCCAGGCATTTGAAAATAAAGCAGGTTTGCATTGACAGAACCATTCTTGCAGTACAATGTTTCCAAAACATATTTTCCACCAAAATAAATTTCCAGTTAATAGCTTGTTGACATATGAATGATACATTTTTAGAGAGGTCTTCTGAGGCTTTACATTTTTGAGAAGTAAAAGGTAAGTTTATTCTTTCCTGTAACAGATAGACTTGTTCAATTTTTCATTTGAGGTATAATGTTTTCTTAGTTTTTCTCTTAGTTTTTTTATGACACTGAAATTTTTGCTGAGTTTGAATGATAAATTGAAAGGGTAAAAATATGGCAAAGGGGTTTCTTAAAATAGTTTTACTGGAAAAATTCACAATAAATATAAAATGTTATATTTCTTAAAACAAAGCTTCGTGTGCTTTGTTAAACATTTCTCTTAATACATTTTCTTCTAATGGAAATAGTCCTGTAATGCTACAAAATGGAAAAAACAAACATTACCAGGGACAAAGAGAAATGTGAATCACATGTTAATTTATATTTTAAGTTTACTAAGTCAGACAGAGAAAGACAAATACTATATGTTGTCACATATGTGAAATCTTAAAAATACAACAAACTAGTGAATGGAACAAAAACAGACTCACAAATATAGAGAACTAACTATAGTTCTTATAACTTACCTATAACCAATAGTTGAGGGAAGTGGGGAGGGGCAATATAGAGGTTGGGGATTAAAAGGTACAAACTACTACACATAAATAAGTTACAGGATACACCGTAAAGCCTAGGGAATAAAGTTAATAGTTAAATAACTATAAATGGAGTATAAGCTTTAAAATTTGTAAATCACTATGCTGTCCATCTGAAACTTAACACACTGTTGTAGATTAACTATACTTCAATTAAGAAATTTAAAAATTTAGAAAGAATAAAATTTGGACTAATCTGAATTCAAAAGCCTGATCTAAACTACTAACAGGTGTTCATATTTATGGTCTACTAAATGGAAACATTTCTTACTCATCGCAAATCTAGAAGTCTCATATTTAGTCTTCAACTCCAAAATCCATTTCTTAACTTGGCACAGGGTCTAGAAAGCACAGGGGCAGTGTTTCATACTATAGAGCAGTGTCTCTGTGAAGAGATTAATAACCGCTTAGATTGATGTTTTTACCTTCTGCCAGAGAATGTTTTTGCATGGAAGCAATTTAAAAAACCACTCACTGTAATCACTAAAAATAAAATATACACACAGCATTGAAACTCAGAGCCCATTTGTTTGCTTCTTCTCATTTCCTCAATTCATATTCCCTAGGAAAAGAGCATGTGACTTTTGGAAGGAGAATACAGCTCATGGCCTAAACGATGTCAAGGTCCTCCTTCCAGATAAGTGTTGTTGCAAAGACAGCTGCATCCTTTGCTCAGTAAGTTATTTCATTCCTAAATTTTAAGAAAATAATTACCTGACAAATGCTGATCCACACACGTGGCATTAGGAATTTCATATCAAAAATATTGAGAATTTTTATGTCACATGAAGTTGGAATCTGACTGTATTTCCAAAAATTTTATTATAATTTATTCCCTGAAATACTCAGCTTTTAAAACAAAAATTTGATGTGGTTGTGACATTCCTTTGGGTCCCTTCCCTGTCTTTCTGCATAATGAATACCTGTGTCATGCATACTAGAGTGTTCATGGAAAATCTTGAGCCAGCTGTGCAATCCACTGTGCTGCCCTAGTTTTCAAACCCACCACCTGTTAGAATCCTGTTGCTTTAACTTGTTCACTGATTTGCTCATACATTTACTCAGTAAACTCCAAGCCACTAAAGCCAAGGTCAGCATTATTCCTGGAGTCCTTGATCACAATATGCAGTGAAAATTTATCAGTTAACACCGAAGACATGGGCCCTGCCATCAAGCCTTTAAGATCAAGTAGCAGAGAATGATAGTAAATCACCACTGGCATTATTAATTATTCCAACGCAACTGTTGTGCTAAGTACTATGAATCTCATAGAGTACTGTGAAAAGGTAGAATGGAGGAATGTGAACTAATTCAGAGTCTTAGTATCTAGGAGTCAATGGAGCAGAGGCATTTCAAGAAGAAGAAATGATCATTAAAGAGCGTGGAGTAGAGAGAATATGGTGCACAATAGGAAATGAAATAAATCAGTGTAACTAAGGCGGGTTTCTTAACTGGGCTTCCATGGAACTCTAGGGTTTTACAAGATGTCACTAGCAATTTCACTAGATTAGGAAGGGGGGGCATTTTTTTCTTTAAAACTTTACACACTACAAAATGTTGGTACTTGCAGTAATGTCTAGTGATTGAGTGGCCACAATAGTAGTTTCATTAGTGGTCTTGCAGTTCTGTTTGACAGTGTTCAGTAGGACTGTGTCACGTGGTAGAGTACATTCTCAATGTTTCCATGAGTTAGGGGAGGTCATTGATAAATGGTGAGCACTGTGGCACACCAAATGGTGGTTAGTAGATTGATGGCTTCAGCCTTTCCATCCCAAATCGTCTCCTGCATCTTCCTCTTTTGTGCCAATGACTGCCTTATAGGGGTGACCTAGTTCCGCTGGTGTAGTACAAAATTGCAGGGAAATTTTTATTCTAGTACTTTTATGTGTCATGACTCAGTTTCTCTCCTGCTTTTTTGCTATTATTGTAAATGTTGGAAAACATGATTGTGTAGGTCAGCAATGAATGAAATTATGATTTCATGTTTTTGTAATTTTTATCATTTGTTATTTATTATGTCATTCTGTCATACTTTATCAGTGTTTATGTTTTCCAAAATGTCTGGCATTCCATCATGGCAATTTTTGAAGAGAGGGTAATATTCAAGAGGAAGATTCTAGGCCTAGGTTTATGGATAATTCAGATAAGACAGTAAGAAGAGATGAATTCTGGAAATGGATCAGTGATAGCAAGAAAATTAAAGAGACACATGAGCACAAATCATAGTCACCTGACAAGTGACCTGTTGATTATTTTAGGTGAAATAAAATTGTTATTTTAGAATAAAACTTTTTGCTTAAAACATCATATTTAGTAGAAAGACTCAGAAAGCAAATTATTTAGTAAAAGAACTTATTGCCCAGAGAAATGGGAAAAAAATCATGAACTTGGTGAGATCCTAATAACACCAGCGTATTAAATATACAGTGAGGAAAATGCTGACAAGTATGAGAAATTGAAAAGATTTTGTATTCCACAGTGTGATAAGTTGTCGAATTGATGACATATCACATGATGCTGAAGACTGTGGGATAATAAACTATAGAACAACGGCTTCCCATTACAGGTGGATGAGTCAAAAGACTTCTTTGGTAAATGTCATGCTGTACCATTTGTATGATTTCTAAATGGGGTGTATTTCAGTAAAACTTCCTCTTGCATCTAGCCTGCCCATATTTAGTCCTTGTGGTGCCATCATACCTGGTAACAAAAATCTTGGGGGACTACTGGCCTCTGTATTGATGGCCCCACCAGTGATATGAGAGGTTCTGTGTTTATTATGAAAAAAGACAATTTCAGGGATGTCCGATTGGTTAACTCAAGATTTTTTCCAACCTGGACTTATAATTTCTACCTGCAAAAACCCACATAATTTGCATAGGAGGAGAGCTCTGTAGGGTGTGGGAGCTGAAAGGTTAACTGTAAAATATTTGAAAGGACACAGAAGGCCTAGATTTTGCTAAGTACTTGGGTGATACAGAATAGCTACGGACTAAACTGCTTAGTAAACATCTTTCATCTCATGAGCCAGTTGGACAGGTCTCTGCAAGGCCCTGAATAAAATGTTTTGACTTCAGGTGACAAGATGTTTGGCTTTAAGAGAAATACAATCATTGGGAAAAAAAATCATGTTACAACAGGAAACCTTGAAATATTTCCCAGCTGCTTGGATTTGAGAGTGTGAGTGAGAAAGATTATCAGCAATTTCTAGTCTTATTGAAATCCACTTGGAGAACTACAAAACAAAACTGCAGTTTTCTCTCCTGTTCAACACAAGAAACTGGCTGGGTGAGGGGCCCTTTCTCTGACTGTCTTGCTCAGTCTAACAACTTCATTTTCTTGTTTTGTTTTCCCATATTTATGGAGTGAAAAACAAGCATGTTTCACATTAAATAGCGAATTTTATTGTTTTTATATTAGGCATGAATAGGTTTTTAAGAGAGATCAAGAAAACAATACATGTATATAAGGATTTTGTAACCGTCGAAGCCTATATTTGAGCCTGATACGTGACTCAGCAAGAAAATGTTCTTTAAATTCTTGTACAAAATCATGCTCAAGCTATATTTTTTTATTCATAAGGCTTCAGGCTAATCGTTTTGGTAGTTTCATTATTCAACATTGCTAATAAATTTTTATGTTGAAATAACATTAATTAAAAGAAATTTATGACCTTTATTTAAATGAAATATTCAGAGCCTATAATCAGGAAAATTAAATTCCATCTTGGTTCAAGGCAGTTTTTTAAAAGAAATTTATTATGTTTGTTTTATATATTTTAATTTATAAAAAGTAAAGTGATAATTTCAAAAGGAGTAAACAACAGGTTTTTTTAAGGAAATTTGGATAAAAAGTCATTTTTGGCTTTAAAGAAAAATACAGTTATTCTTATATGTACCAAATATCACATATCAAGCTTCATTTGCATTAAATATAGTGGAAATTTGTAATAAGACTTCTATGTCTATTTGGATACCTTTTGAACATAAAATCAAACATAACATCTTTAAATAAAAGCTGAAATTTCTTTTATCAACATGTTGACTTACATTAAAAATATGTATATATCATACACAGAACATTCTATCCAATAGTATTAGGCCAGTCTGATCTAATGTATCATACAAATGTTTAAGTCCAATGTTTATTTATTGATTTGCCATCTAGGTGAGCTAGCCTATATTTAAAGTGGGGTATTAAAGTCCTCTAATATTATTGCATTGCTATTTCTCCCTTCATATGTGTTAATATTTGCTGTATATATTTAGGTGCTCCTATGTTGAAGGCATCAATATTTATAAAATATTATACCTTCTTGATGGATTGACTATTACATCATTATATAATGACTTTCTTTGTCTCTTGTTACAGTGTATGACTTAAAGTCTATTTAAGTCTAAGTATAGTTATCCCATCTTTCCGTTGGTTTCCATTTTCTCCATCTCTTCAGTTTAGTCTGTGTGGATCCTGAAAACTGTAATGAATGTTGTAGGCAACATGTAGTTGTGCCTTGTTCTTTTTACTTTTTGTCCATTTAGCCAGTCTACATATTTTGATTGGAAAATTTGTCCATTTACATTTAAAATGATTGCCAATAGGTATTGACTTACTCTTGCTATTCTGTAAATTGTTCTGTTTTTTTTGGAATTCATTTGTTCCTTTCTTTGTTTCTTGCTCTCTCCATTTGTGATATGATGATTTTCTATAGTAGTATTCTTAGATTCCTTTTACTATCTTTTATCTATTGTAGGTTTTTGCTTTGTGGTTACTCTGAAGCTTACATAATATATGTCTATTTTATTTTCTATTTATTTTTTATGATTTTTATTTTTTACATTATAGTTGATCTACAGTATTCTGTCTATAACAGTCTATTTTAGGTTGATAAATTCAAATACACTCAAAAGCTGTATATTTTTATACCCCCTCTTTAAATTTTATGTTTCTGATGTCACAGTTTACATCTTTTTACATTATATATCAATTAAAAATTAATGAAGCCAATAGTTTTTTAATACTCTTCTCTTTAACATTCGTACTAGAGTTACAGTGATTTAACTATCACAATTACAATATTAGAATATTCTGAATTTAACTGTATTGTTATAAATATTGAGTTTTATATTTTCCTGTTTTTAGTATCTTTAATTCCAGATTGAAGAATTACCTTTTACATTTTTTTGTAAGACCCATCTAACAGTGATGAACTCCTTCAGCTTTTATTTGTTTGGAATACTCTTGAGCTCTTCTTCAGTTCTTAAGGACAATTTTGCTGTGTAGAGTATTCTTTGTCAGCAGGTTTTTTCTCCTGCAGTACTTTGAAAATACCATGCCACTTCCTTCTAGTCTGTAAATTTTTTGCTCAAAAATCTTATAGTTTTATGGGGGTTCTCTTGCATGTAACAAATTGCTACTTTTAAGATTTTCTTCGTCTTTAATTTTTGTTTATTATGTCTTGGTGTGGGTCTCTTTGGAATAAGGTCTGATGATCTAATATATAACATGGTACCTATAGGTGAGAAATTCCAGTCTAGAAAAGAGGAAGTAAAAGACTGACATACACTGAATAAGGCTGGGGATGTAAGTTAGAATCAAATCTGGAGTGGAGTTTCCATAGACTGAATATTTGTGTCCCCTCAAAATTCATATCTTGAAACTTAACCCCAAGGTGATTAAATCTGGAGAGAAGACCCTTACAAAAGAGACCCTAGAGAGCTCCTTTCCTTCTTCCACCTTATGAGGTAATATCTGAGAACCAGAAAATGGGGCTTCACCTGACTCTAAATGTTCAGGGGCCCCAATCTTGGACTTGCCAGGCTCCGGTAATGTTGAATATTGCTAAGAGAATAAGATTAGGTCTAAAGATCTTATCCATTGGATTTTTTTTTTAACAAGAAGTAAGCAATGACAACAGCAAGAGGAGGTCTACTGAAGCTATTAAGTGCTGAAGCAAAATCAAGTGAGGAGAAAAGTAAATAGGGAATGAGCAAATGCAATGTAGCAAGAAAATCTTGAGGAGGTTGGTTATGAAAAACAGAGAGAATTAGGGTAATAGCTGGTAAGCTAGTTTTTAACATTTAAGAGCCTGGGGCAAGAGTACAAATGATGGTCCTAGGCCACACTTCTAAACATTTAAAGATATAAGTAAGCTGACACAATGTTAAATAAACGATCTATCTGCCTTTAAAAAATGTATCTTGGTAACAATCAAGTAAAACAGGTTCAACTTTGAAATTTTTGGACTTCTGAGAATTTTGCAATAGAATGTGACGGCTGGAATGTTCTTCCTTCTCTTTTGGCCCCATGAAAGATGTCACATTTATGTTTGAGGACACCCCAGCCTGGCTGTCCAAGCTTTGTTTAAATCCTCTGCAAATTACTCTCCCTTGCCCACGTCTTACCCAATGTGCAATGTGGAGCATGCCTGGGAGGAAGGATGGGAGAAAAAGCCTGCACGGGTCCTGAAGATGGGCTTGGGGCACATAAGCTCTGAGTAGGTATATGGGTTACCTGTGGGTCCTGGTTCTATGAAGAGCAATGCAGTAAAGTCAGATCCAGGTCTTCCAAAGCACAGCATTCATTTGAGAGAGCCCTATTCCTTAGTTCTGAGGCTGGCTTGTGGTAGCTAGAAAGAGGATTATTTTTAAAACTCCAGTCACATTTTTTTTCCTTCTTTTGGAATTGAACAGGTAAGTAGAATGGCCTATTTCTCTTTGAGTTTTTTCTGTTCAACATTCTCCAGAGGAGTGAATCGATAGGCTGTAGTATGGTTTCAAATGAAACAGGCTGGTTACCAAATTCCTGTAAGACATTGATTTGTGAGTTATTTATTCAAGTTCACTGAATAAGCAATTTACAAATCACTTTTCACTGAGCTTGATTCAGCGCTCTGAAGTAAATAAATATGGAATCTCTGTCAGGTTTTAGCGCAATGTCAATCTTGCCTAAATAGAGGATGCTGGATTTATATTATAAATCTAACTCTAATTTGCTATATTTGGAATTTGTTTTTTCCTGAGATTCATATAAAGCTTAGATCTACATTAGTAGAATAAAATTTAAAAAACCCTGCAACATTATTTGCTGCAACAATGCATTTCAAGTAAGACAATTTAGCCTTAATTAACCACATAACCAGCTTAATTTTCTTCATTTTAATTCAGTAAAACTGTCTATAGAGACTTTTCCTAGTCTTTCTTTTTTGAAAATTTTGACATTAATATTAAAGAGAAAGCACTTTCTCTTATATTGTGTTTCTAAGCTTGAAATTGGTGGGTTTTCATGAAAAATATTTTCAATTTGATTTATATTTTCCCTATATCAATATAATTAATTGACTACATAATATATTCAATGTAGTGTTATAAACTCAACAGATTTTGGAAATAGCTCATTTATCTTACTAAAAAAGACAATATTAATGCTCTATTCCCCTGTTTCCTTTCTCTACTTAAAGATTCAAAGAGGGAGATAGATCATCTAGAGAAACTGTGTATTAAAGTGCTGTTCTATTGTTTAAGAAATCACTAGAGAACAAGATAACTAGAAGAAATTATCTGGTACTTATCAAATAATTATTTGATAATTACTAAACTGGAAGAATCAGAGGGTAAAGATTTTTATTATTTAAAAATCACAATTTGACATAGAGGTTAATCAATGAAAATCATTCCCAGGAAGTCTCCTGTTATGTGGATTTAGGCAACTAGATTGTGTGGTGTGTAAATGCCTTATGAATTATTCCCACATGTTTCTATTTTCTCATGTTTGATGTAGAGTATAATAAGAGGCCCCAAAGTACCATTTAGAACCGTTATGGGTTATTTGAAAATCAGAGAGATTTCAACAATTTTGATCACATTTATAAATCGCTTTTCCTCACTAGGGTAAATCCAGTGAGGATTTTAAAAAATATTGATACTAAGGCAGTAGGCAGAGGCAACTCATATAATAACATAATTACAAGCAAAGGGAACAGAGGTTCCTCAGCCAAGGGTCATGTTTTACTGATGTTTCTCCAGGTTCATGAATACAAATATGTCCACCCTTTTTTGTGTATTAAGTAAAAGATAGAAAATAAATCACCAGAGAGATGGCAAGAGAATCCTAAATTATGTTAATCCACTATTTTCTTGATGGTGAATAATAGCAGAAATCTTTATTTTTGGTCATACATAAAGTGATTTTTGCCCACTAAAGACATTTAATGTGCCCTTGCCACTCTCCTCACTTCAGATCTCTAATGGTGCATTAAGAATGTGGATCCCACAGCAAGAAAGCTGGTCAATGAGAACACAAAGGCTCTCCAATGAAAGCAGGAGAGGAGCAACAACAGGCAGCCATTCACACTAAGAATGCACACCTTTTGGGGACAAGAAATGTCTTCCATGGAAATCTACCAAGAGTGATTAAAGTTTTCTTCTGTGTGATTCTGTAAGTAAAGATAGAGGGAAAAAAAAAAAGTCCCAATCATAAGACACTTGCAACCAAGATACAGACATCATGGCACAAGAGAAGCACGACACCCAGCAAAAGGAATTTTCCCCCTGATCAGAACTTCTGTGAACAGATTTGAGGTTATTAAATATTTTTGTTTTCTTTGTAAGGCTACACCTGTGACATATGTAAGTTCCCCAGCAAGGAGTCATATCACATCTGCCGCTGCTGGCCTTTGCCACAGCCACAGCAATGCGAGATTCAAGCCACATCTACAACCTATGCCACAGTTTGCAGCAATGCTGGATCCTTAACTCACTGAACAAGGCCAGGGATTGAACCCACATCCTCATGGAGACTATGTCAGGTTCCTTACCTCCGAGCCACAATGGGAACTGCAGGTTATTACATATTCTTAAGCAAAGAGGAAGTATAAGAGAGACACTGAAAGCCAACTCAATACATAGCTTTTGCAAATAACGCTATATAAACATGCACACTAGACTGAATAGAGTTGTTATAGTCTATTAATTTGGTCACCATCAAAAAATCCTTTTGTTGATTTTGCAAACTGCTAAGCTAAAATCTCCTCTAGGTATGGCGGGTTAGTTAGCTGAACTCAAGTATATCAAGCTGTTGAGATCAGCTACTACTGAACAGGGTGGGCAACCCAAGTATTCTGTACTCCATCTGAATAGAGCACATCTCATAAACACTACTTTTAATATAAAGTTCCAAAGTAGAAAAGAAAGGGAAATTCTTAAAGTTTTACAATAGTCTTTAACTTTTTTTTAGAACTCACAATATGTAAATAATTTTGGTTATATAAATCTCAGTATGCATGCTTAGATAAACTAGCAGTATAACTATATTTTATAAAAACATAAATTAATCACAAGCCTCCCAGGAGAGAAGAAATCTACTCAGTGAATTTGTGGTTTCATGATCCCTTCTTAAGATTGCATCAAAGTGTCAGGGGTTTCCATGTCCCCAGTTAATAAAAGATAGGAGAAAGGGGCTTGAATTCTTGGATCCTTGAACCATTTGGGCATAAGGTAAGGTCTAATCTTGACATAATCCTCAGCTCAGTGAACCTGAGGTATGAGCATCTCTGCAAAGCTTTCTATGGCTCACAGTTACCTATAGGAAGCTCATGGTCATTTCTTCTTTGTGGCCCTATAATACCTCTGGGCTCTGGCCAAGAAATGGACACAGATGCTGCTCTAACTTTTTTTTTTTTTTTTTTGCCTTTTCTAGGGTCATACCCACAGCATATGGAGGTTCCCAGGCTAGGGGTTGAATCGGAGCTACAGCTGCCAGCAAGAGCCACAGCCACAGCAACGCGGGATCCAAGAGACGTCTGCCACCTACACCACAGCTCATGGTAACACCAGATCCTTAACCCACTGAGCGAGGCCAGGAATCGAACCTGCAACCTCATGGTTCCTAGTCAGATCTGTTAACCACTGAGCCACGATGGGAACTCCAGCTCTAACTTCTGTTAACACATTATCATCTCCTATAATCTCATTTCTTCTCCATCTCTCTTTTCCCCAGCCTAAGGGAACTGTTTTCTAGACTGCAAATTGGACTTAGGAGACCCTATACTCTTCCCTTTGTTTTCCCCAAATATCTAGTCTAATCTTTAAAACTCTTGCTTCTACTAAAGGCTCAGAATTTTAGAAACCAATGTTCAGATAATGTATGGGTTTTGTCTTCTCTCCATACTGTCACACCTGATTCCTGAGGGATTAAACAGAGTCCACTAGCTACTCCAATGGTGTGTTTCATTCTAAGAGAAATAACCAGAGGGGCGAAAAATAATATTGGTCAATAGTTTTTTAAAACGTGGGTTCTTTCCCCAATATCTTTTATGTAATAACCAAATGACAGCCTTTACTTTGAAGTCCTCACACACATCTCGTAAAATACAGCTACAGGTATACTACTACGGCATTTGGGCTTTGTATCATCAACTATCACAGGCCATAAAATGTAAGTAATGAATAAATGATACCTGGAAGAATACTGAATTTAAAAACTTGGTATTTGGAGTTCCTGTCGTGGCTCAGGGGTTAATGAACCTGACTAGTATCCATGAGGATATGGGTTCGATCCCTGGCCTCGCTCAGTGGGTTAAGGACCTGGCATTGCCGTGAGCTGTGGTGTAGGCTGCAGGTGCAGCTCAGATCCTGATTTGCTGTGGCTGTGGTGTAGGCTGGAAGCTACAGCTCTGATTGGACCCCTAGCCTGGGAACCTCCATATGCTGCAGTTGCAGCCCTAAAAAGACAAAAGAAAAAAAAATAAGCAAAACTTGGTATTTAAGCTGTTCCAAGAAAAGAACATATTTTTAAACCTTTAAGCTAGACCTCAAGAATCAAAATATTATGATTTCTATTTTTTAAATATCACCTTGTTCTAAGATTTTTGCTTTTAATGATGGACATTTCTAAAGACGTCTGACAGCCATCATGATGTAAGACAGGAGGAGAGAGCCCTCCGTATAACATCCACCCAGGAGAGATGTCCTGCAGAGGAAATGTCACAAACAATGTTTTGTCGGGGATTTCTCTAAACCCGTCTTTGCCAGGCACCTGTGCTCCAGGGCATCCATCCAATCAGCCAGAGAGCAGGCACCTTGCCATTTCAGCAGATGGGTATTAATGCTGAAGGCATAGGAACCATGTACAGTATATATTTCAATTATGAGTGCAGAGACTCGGAGTCCCAGTTGGAATCATGTCTGTTCCTGAGCTGGTAACAAACTATAGAGACTGTAGCATTCAGAGTATGTTTTACAAAGAATTAGCTTTCAGGAAAAATACACATATACAAAGGGAAGAACGTATTTTATATGACAAGCTGAGAGTCAAAGGAAAAAATCCAAATACCCCTTAAAGAAATTTCCCAGGCTTTTTATTTTTATCAAAGCAGCATTGAAAAGGCAGAGGGGAGGGAACATTTCCACCACATAAATATATTATGGCAGAATTGACAGAATTTTGAAAGTCTGTATATTCCTAAATGACAGGGTATATATCAGTTTTTTGAAGTGTTCTAGTCAAACAAGTCTCAGAGGTGAAGTGACTTCTGGGACAGGATCATCTTTCATTCCTGGGCTGTGTATTCTAAGACACAGATGTCTAAGTCTATCCTTCCAGTCATACGGACTTTTACATTGTTACATTTTTAAAGATTTTCAAGTACAAAGATCAAGTTCTTAAATTGATTAATGCTATTCATTAGTCAATCATTATTTCAGTATATGATAACATCAAAAACTGTCTACTTGTATTCAACTATTTACATAATTATACTTATCATCAAGAATTACATAAATGCTAACTTAATATTTTGCCTATTATTCTGGTAGGTAGCATTTCAAGGTAAGTGGCCACATCTGGGTGAATGGTTATACTTTGCTATAGAAACATCACCTAGATTGTTGCCTTGGTGTAAAAATACAAAGACTTCTTTTTTTTTTAATCTTGTTAGGGCCACACCCTCAGCAATATGGAGGTTTCCAGGCTAGGGGTTGAACCAGAGCTGTAGCCACCGACCCAGCCACAGTCACAGCAACACCAGATCTGAGCCACATCTGCGGCCTACACACAGCTCACACCAATACCAGATCCTTAACCCACTGACGGAGGCCGGGGATCAAACCTTCATCCTCACAGATACTAGTCGGATTCACTTCTGCTGAGCCATGACAGGAACTCTGAAGACTTCACTTTGAGCCACGTTTGTGACCTACACCAAAACTCATAGCAACGCCAGATCGTTAACCTACTAAGCAAGGCCAGGGATCGAACCCAGAACCTCATGGTTCCGAGTCAGATTTGTTAACCACTGCGCCATGATAGGAACTCCCTGAAGACTTCTTAAATAAGGGTTTTCATCTGTTTTTTCCAACAACTTTGTACAGAAAGGAGACTTTTTTTTACATTGACCAAAACTACATCTATTAATACACTTGGCACATCATCAGTCCTACTGAGATTGTTTTAATAAAACCTGGAGTTAGCATATGGGGAGGATGTCAGAATATCTTGGGATGCCATCTAGCCCATGATATGTCTCTGAATTCATGTTCAAGAACTTAACTGTTGGGAGTTCCCTCATGGCTCAGCAGGTTAAGGATCAGACATTGTCACTGCTCTGGCTCTAGTTACTGCTGTGGCTCTAGTTACTGCTGTGGAGCAAGTTTGATCCCTGGCCCAGAACTTCAACATGTTGTGGGTGTGACCAAAAAAAACCCAAAAAATTCACCTATTTATTTTATTGAGCAAATGTGCTGTTGGTATCCTAGTCCCGGTAAGCAGTCACAAATCAAGAGCTAAATGGAAAGCAAATATAGTGGTAGGGTTCCTGTTGAACCACGTGGGTGTGTTATAGTTATATACAATGGCACAATTTCAGTTCACTACAGTCGTTCTAAAACCTGATAGGTTGGTTTGATTTCTAAAACGCTATTTGAAGCTTACTCTCTTTTAATCTTTAACTCTGGTAACACAGAAACTGCAATACTCTAGGGAGCTGCACAAGCAAGCAGATGACTAAGCCAGTCACCAGAGAATAAGAATAATAGTAGCAACAAAAACACCCACCACATTATTGCCTGTCCAATGTGGATTGAGAAGCAATGTGTTGAATCTAATTCCTTAACTTCCCTTTGTTTCCAGTGAAGGTTGACTCCCATCTCCCTTTGTCTTGTAGTCTCAAGGTTAAGTTCAGAACTCCCAGTCTGCTCTCACCATCATCCTGAAATAGAGGTCCCCATAGATACATGCACAGCATGGGACTGGCCCGCATCTCCATTTCCAGGCAAGAAATAGACTTCCTGACCTGTGAACAGCCATCCTGCCTTGACTCACACCAGTATTCAATCCCACCAGTACCACTGCCTCCTAACTTTAGTAAGAATAGATACATACATGAGCACATGCTACGTATTAGACATTATGTTAACCACTTACTAATATTGCCTCATCTAAGCCACTCAAGTTGAAAGCAGATCCAGTCTTCAGATCCAGCATCTCCTTTTCAGAACAATTCATGTCATTTCACATTTACTATCTTGAAATAAAATTCATAGCTCATATAACCTACCCGCACTCATACTTTTCATGTTGTTTTATGCTCTAGGTATAACATAAAGTAAAAATAAAAAGAAAGTAATTTATATTTTTCATTAATCTATTTCAATTACTTTATTTGAATGAGGAAATTCCAGGCACAATTATTAGAGTAACAGTGAGGTAGTCAGTGACTTACACTTGTGCATGAATGCAGCCTCCTCAAAACCAGTCAGATAAGGCTTTTGCTGAAGATCAGATATTATGCAGAGAATTGCTATGTGATCTTTTTAAAAAAAAAATGGTGAACAACTTTTGATAAGAAAGCACAAACAAAACAAAGTATAACATCTCAATTTACATGGTAGTAATTTACATTCCTAGAAAATTCAGTGTATTTTAAAATTGTGCAGAAAATATGTTTGTATGCAAAATACAGGTTCTAGGCTTAGATAATCACAAAGATTTTTCACTTACATGGATGTCTCAGGTAAACTGAAAATTAGTGTAGGACATGGTACCACCCTCCATGGTGGAACTGTCCCACACTCTGCAGGGGCCCCAGCACACCTGGTCCCTGCCAACTGAATGCCACTATTTTTTTTTTTCCAATCCTGTGACCACCAAAACCTCCCTCCAAGGAAAAGTACTGCCCCCCCCCCCATTTGGGGAGCCATCATCCTAAAGAGTAGGCATCATTAGCCCCACTTTATAAATAAAAACCTGGCTCTTAGAAATTTGAAAATTTGCTTAAAGTCAATAGCTAGTAAGTGAGCTACAGAACAATGTCTACCATCTATTTTATTACTAAAGAATAGGTTTTTCTGGAGTTCCCATTGTGGTAAAATGGAAACAAATCTGACTAGGAACCATGAGGTTTCAGGTTCGATCCTGGCCTTGTTCAGTGGGTTAAAGATCCAGTGTTGCCGTGGGTGAGGCCCTTAAAAGCAAAAAAAACAAAAAAAAAAAAAAGGTTTTTCTCATTACACTACACTGACTTCTTGGGCCAACTGTACCTCCATTTAGAAAATGCACAGGTAACTGAATTCGGTAGGGCTAAAATGAGGACTAAACAGTACCCAGATTCCAGACTAATATTCTCGAAATCTCTATCCATGTTCAGCCTTGAGGGAGTTGGAAAATTCTTTAACTTCTTCAGCACTTCCACTATCTGGTCATTTTCTCACCTAGTTTTCTAACTTCTATTTTGATTTAAAAACACCTTAAATTGACCGTAATCCCTTAAAAGAAAATGAAGAATGTGAGCTATGAAAGCAACTATTTAATTCTATTTTATGTATAACAAGTGTTGCTTTTGCCACTCTAACATAATTCCAGGGCAGCCTTTAGCATCAAAGATTCTTCAAACACTGAGACCTTCTTTACGGTGTAATCATCACCTTTCTTTTTCCTAAATCCACCCACCATCAGGTTCTTCACTTTGGCCTATCCCATAGATGAATGCTCACTTGTCAGATCTGTCTTCTCAATACAAGACCATAAAGCAGGGGTTGTCTGATCAAATTAAAGGATTTTGAATCCTATAATTTCTAGATAACAACCATTAGTATCACCAGGTCTCTGTTGCTAGAAATATCAAGTCAGTAGATCCCAATCTTCATCATACATCTGGAATCATCAGTGAGACTTGTTCGAATTCAGTTTGTTGAGTCCTAACCTGGAGTTTCAGATTCAGGAGGTTGGGGACAGAGGCCAAGTTCTAAGTTCCCAGCCACTGCTGATGCTGCTGATCTGGGAACCACACTGAAAACTGCTGAAGAAACACCCTTCCACTCCTATCTGACAGAAGAAATACTGCATAGAATTTATTTAACAACTAAAAACTAAGTACATGTTCTCATGTTTGTTCCAAATAAGTATTGAATAAATTGGTGCTGAAACCTTCATTATAGGTACTCAAAAAAAAAAAAAAAAAAAAACTCATGGACTCCCGTTGTGAGATGATACAGAGGTGTGACTATCTAAACCAAGTTTCCATATCTGGAATCTAGACACATTAACTAGGAGTCTTATTACCCAGGGAAAGTCATGCTATAGTTAGGGTAGCAATTTCTAAAATTATAGCAATACAATATTACTAGTAATAACAACTCATTTAATATTTACGATAAGCAAGATACTATACTATGCACTTTCCCTGACCTATCTCATTTAGTATTAGCCTTGTAAGATGTAGTTATTATTACTTTCCTATTTTATAGGTGAGCAAATCAAGACATAGAAAGGTCATGCCCAAGGTATCAGAGTCAGAGAACTTGTTCCATCTGGCTCCAAAACAGGATTGTCTACCCACCCGGCTCAATAGTTCCTCCTATTCTTCCCCCAGGCATTAGCTGTTGACATTGACTAGAACCCTTCAGCCATGAGATACAGGAGTTCATAAACATGATGAATACACACCATATACGGAAAACTTGCCCCAGTGATTAGTTGCCAGATCAGTGTGATTTTAGGATCCAGATCAAAAGATCATGGATTCTTTAATTAGCCTCATGCTCTTTTATCAAATGCAAATTTGACCTTTTAGGCAGAATGCTTCAGGAAAAAATATGTTAATAGTTGGTTAGCATGTCCCATTTCTAAGCAATGTGATAAATTCAGAACAACGTTAGCATACTTTATATTAATGTTTGCCATTATTACGCAAACTTAGCTTTAACTTGAATCAGAACTCTGAGTGACCATCATGCAAAGAACAGTTTGAACATTTTAAAAACAGACAGCTGATGTGGGAGGAGTTTTAATAGGATCTGAAAATTACAGTGAAAGCCTGGCTTTATCTAGTCTCCTCAGCCACAGCATGACCTAAAGTGAGAGACTCTATATAAAGAAAAAGAGCAGTCAGAATAAATCTTTGCTTCACAGTTGAAAAAACAACAATGGCAACAAAAAAACTTCTTTTAATAAATGACTGGAAATGTTAATAAAACATCAGTAGAGTAAGTGATCAACTGTTGTGACATTAAGAATAAAAATTAAGTAATATATATTCTAAAAGGTTAGCGCACAATTGGGGTGTCATTTTATCTCATTCACATTAGAGCCAATAAATATACCATCTATAAACACAGCCTAGAAACACACAGTGATAAATATAATCTATTAATCCTTACAGTAAAATATTTTTCAAACCAAAACCCTCACTTTTTGATAAAAAAAACTATAGTGTGAATTAAGATTTTTATGGGAACATTGATATTTTGTTTTTTAATTAACTGCACCTACTTTGATTCCTATTATCACAGTTATCTCTAATATCTAGGTTTCTAAATAACTGGGTCACATAATCTTTTGGAAAGACTGTCCTATTATCATTTTTGAGGAAGTAACCTTTAATTAACACAGAAAAAAAATTAATTTGCTACTATTTCTTCCTTGTGAGGATGAAATTTTTACCTAACCTATGGCTTAAAACAAAATTTTCTTAATTAGTTCATACTGGAGCAGTAGATTAAACACGTTGAAGAAAGCCAAAGAATGATTTGCAGTTAATAGCGTCTATGCAGCATGACAATCACAAAATATTCACTTCTAAAAAAAGTAGGCTTGATATTATTTAATCATTTCAGTAGAAACACAACTAACTTGGATTTACAAACTGAACAGGCAATAAAGTTGAAATAACATTTCCTAGTTGTTTTTCTAATAGGAGCCTTTATTTTTCACTACATTTGAGCAAGGTGAAATAAAGATGGATAAAAACGGCATACACATTGGACAAAAAAAATGTTCTTTTTCTTCTTCCCAAGGTCTACAGGTGTACTTTAAAGGAAGGATGCAGCATATGCTCTCAGTCTTAGTTGCCCAGGATTTCTGGTGTCTGCTTATTCCTTGGAAAAATTCTGAATTGTGATTTGGGCCAGAAAGGGAGATAGAAGACTGCGGGTTAAGAATAGAGTTGAAATTAGGGCTGAGGATAAAGGGAAAGGAATACAGGACAGCAGGAGAGAGAGAGGGATGTAAAAACAAACTGAGGCTGAAGTCAGAGCAAGACAGAAGACTTTGTCTAATAGAATATGTTGAAGATTAGTGAAAAATGGAGACAGAAAAGCGAAATCATGGCAAATCACCCCAACTGTTTTAAGGATTCCAGAGCATCCAATATTTGGATTACTCTCCTCCAAAATAATCCAGATAGTAGAGGTCCTATCACATCATTTATAAAGTTATTTTAAAGTTCCAGCCAGATACAAACAACAACAAAAAAAGTTTGTTACGTCTTCTAGTGATTGAGTGAAACAGAAAATACTGCAACACATAATACTAATACTTCCAGTAAACCAGAAAGGTATATAAAGCATATTAATCTAGTAACCTTTTTTTTTTTTTTTTACTAGGAGAAGTGATCATTTAAAAGTTAGGAGAGTAAGTGTGAATTTTCTTCCTTCAAGTTTTCAGCAGTTATTATCCTCAAAACATTTGGGATATTATTATTTTTAAGAGAATGACTTATCATATCCAAAGTATAACCATCTTTCCAAAAGGAGTGTCAGAAAAACTGTTAAGTAATGATCATACTCAGTAAACAATTTCTTTCCCAAACAGGTTAAACAAGTAACTGAACAGAGGAAAGGAAATCGTACTCAGGAACTATGAATCTTGTAATTGGTGTCTGCATTGATTCACATGAATCTCAAAATATCAGAAGCATTGGTTTCATAAAGTCTGCCCTCCATACGCTTTGATATTTTAAATTATATATTGTATAATATTGATTACTAGTGCTTGTCTGATGATAATGATCACAAAAAGAAAAACAAAAAATATTTGTATATGTCCTTATGTGAGTTACCTTGGATTTTTGCAGATTCAGATAAAGGCCAAATATGGACATACTTCTGCCTTCACCATCTTAGGCAATGAACACAAGATACTTATTTTCAAAATCTTGAAGCAGAACATAAAATCCTTTTATAAAACTTCAATAACTACAATAACTAAATATGTACACTTGTTCACTAATGTTATATTCTATCTAATTTATTTCTATGTCCATTAAGCTTTCATAATAAATAATGACTTGGCCACAGATCCTAGATTTGACCTGTTGGTTTGCCCAAGGAAACCTTGGCATCTCATTCCAAGTACACTGAACTGCTGAGTAGAAATAGCCTGCAGCTGGTGTCAGATTGGTTCACAGCAGCCCATATGCAACAGGCAAACTGATCACAGTGCTTTTCTGAGGTGCATTATTTATGGCCCTTGGCAACTGCCAGCCACATTACACTGCATTACGCAAGTATTACATCTGTGGTCCAGGATTGGGGGGGAAATAGATTTTATTAAATACAGGTCATATTCAATAAGAAAAAAAAGATAATTCATATGTGAAAACGAGAAGAGGCTTTAACATCTATCTAAAAGCTATTAATAATTATTCCTTTTGTGTTGAAGCAATAGGTGTTATTTTTATGCTAAGTTTTAGATCACAAATCACATTGGAATGGGAATCAGATATTTCGGGCCAGGTCTGAGTCATTTTGTAAAAATCCCTAATAATTGCTTCCACTGCTGGCACTGCCCATTTGCTGCTATGCCAACCTGGATAAGAGCAGCTGCATACATGGGTGTGAAGGGTCAGCAGGGCATGCCTGTGGTTGAGCCGAAGACTTCCACAGTTCAAATACTGTATTCTTATGCAGCAAGTCCTAGAACCTGTCAGCTTCCATAAGGAATAGAGTGTTTCTTAGATTACACTGATGGTTGAGCTATGTATTTTCTTCCCATTCTAACAATTTTTAATACCCAATACCCCCTAGTATATTTGCTCAGATACAAAAATCAGATTTTTCCCATAGAACCTTTATAACTATTCCCCACTAGATGTACCAGGCTCCTGTTAAAGTGTTTCACATGAGTATTCTTCTAAAGATCACAATAATGCAATGAAGAGTTATTCAGAAGCAGTTACTAACATAAGAGCCCCATCTCTCATTTTGGTTATTTAGCTTGGTATTTTCATGATAGTGTGTACCTAAGTTGGTATATTTTTCTATAAGCAGATTTTGTGTTTCTTAAGGAAAGTTAAAATAACACTGAAGGAAACTGGAAGAGAAAAGTAAGAGAAAGATGACTAAATACTGTTAAGAAATCATGCAAGTTTGGTAAGCCAAATACAGTTTTGGCAGGCACAAATTTCATTATAAGGGATTTAAACAAAACATCAAAAAATCTTTTTTTTTTTGGTCCCCATGCACCCTCTCTCCATGCAACTATTATATAGAGTACAGCAAAATATTATACTTCCTAATTTTTACATATTCCCCTCTGTAAAGCTGAAGATCATCTCAACTCATACATTCATTGATGTTCACCATTGAGTCGATACACAAACATGCTTTTTGAATGAGTGATGGCTGAAAGAATAAATGGTCTTAAAGCACTAGTCAATGTTTCCATTATCCTCAAAGAGCTTAGAGGAGGTCCTTTTAAGCCATTTTGAAAAAAAAAAAAAAAAAAAACTTAAAGAAATTCCTAAAAAAAGACTAACATACAGCCATGAGTATTTGGTTTATGCTCTTTACCAGCCTGAGATATAAATTGTCATATCTGTTTTAATACTTAAAATGACTGCTAGCAAATCTTCTTTGCCAAAAATAGTGGGCCCTCTAGTATCTCTCCCCTCTTCACCTTACCTTGTACAGCATATCCGGAAGTCTTACTCATATAAAAGAATCAGTTTTCCTTTGATATTTCCTGAGGCTGTAACAAATGTCTCAGAAAGTCAGATTGGGAAAGATTTGCTTTTCTGACTATAAATTGATGAGTTGAAAACTTGTTCTACAAAAAATCTTTAACAATTTTATTGAGATATATTTCATATATACTGTAACTCATCCATTTTAAAAAGTGTGATTCAATGGCTTTTTTTTTTTTTTTTTTTT